>OZ020549.1:6464863-6678397 GCA_963971435.1 Lasius platythorax
GAATAAAAGTATTAAGGTAAGATTATCGAAAACTGAATGTATTACACGATATTTTGTATTTTATGTCAAAATACTGTAAACTTCAAGCCTTATAACTCGAAAAGTACTTAATGAAAAAATAACTCATTATAGTGTTTTGGAAAGCTCTCGAGATAAGCTACAAGAATATGCATTGAAAAATATGGCGTTCCATTTAAAAAAATCGATTTGACCTTCAAATGACCTTGAAGGTCAAGGCCAAAGTTACAGCCAAGGTCACCATCAGATAGCCAGGGATATTTCCTACAACTTTTATCTAGGCCATTTTTCAGTGCGACGCCTACTTTACAAGTTATTCAACCGGTCCGGGACTTTTTGAACACCCTGTATATATATATATATATAGATTATATATATATGTATGTATAATGCCTAAAAAATTAATAAAAACTAATTTTTATTATATCAATCTTAAATTTATATTTGAATGTACGCATGCATGCATTTTAACAGTGAAATTCTCTACTCACTTTTACTTTTTTAAAATATACTTTCTCTATATCGGTAAATCTAGATACCTTATTTGTGTTTGCGCGACTATTAGTATACGCAGAAACGCGGCAAGGAGTTGGGTCTGAAAGGATGGTGCATGAACACGTCGAACGGTACTGTCGTCGGTCACTTGGAAGGAGAAAAGTCTCAAGTCGAAGAGATGTAAGCTTCCGTTAATACGAATGAGCGGGAAGAAAGTGCGACTCTCGATCTTCTGACTCATTCGCTCGTCTTTTTTTTTCTCAATTTTAGGAAACAGTGGCTTCGTCACACCGGCAGTCCTCAGTCGCGGATCGACAAGGCGGAATTTCGCAACGAGAAGGAAATCTCGCAGCCGTCGTTCTCGGATTTTGAAATTCGGAAGTAGGAGCGCTCGCGAACGAAAGATGTAAAGAGAAAAAATATGATGCCCTCATAATTAGTTTGAACAATTTAAGTCGTCGCTCTTGTAATAAAATCACTATTTAAATAAATATAAAATCTATAACAAAATTGTTCTCCTCCAGTGGCAGGTGTCGAAGGTGCTCAGCATCTAGGCAAAATATTCGAGTATCGCATGTACGTTTCTCTCTTGTTCTGAAAAAAGTAGCATCCTCCATCTTTTCAACATATTTATACAGAACGATTCATTTTAAGTTATTATTTTAGACGAAAATTACACAGGTCTACAAAAAATGGGATCATAATTGTTGTTGGGCAGCTGGGGGTCATTTCCGAAGTAATTTTCTGCGTAGAATCCGAATCCGAGGTCAGAATTGGCCCATCACGTCAGGATTTTGAGATATTTGAGGTTATATACTCGAAAAATGGCTTTTTTCGAGTATATAACCTCAAATATCTCAAAATCCTAACGTGATGGGCCAATTCTGACCTCGGATTCGGATTCTACGCAGAAAATTACTTGGGCCCCAGCTGCCCAACAACAAAACCTTGTAGACCTGTGTTATCGAGGAAAACGTTGCTCTGTTTCGAGGAAACTTTTTATTTCATGACGAAACCAATTCCTTTCGTTCATCCTTCTGAAGATATAAAGATCGTCTTCGCACAATTTTTTAAATAAAATATTAACTCTTATTTTTTATTAGGATACAATTAGGACGATTACAGCGAGACTAATATGTTTTATAGCGACTGGACGCTCCTCTATTTTTAAAAGTGAATCGAAGTTATTCTCCTTGATAGCGATTCGATACCTTTTTATTAACATATAATCCTTCGCGTATTCTAGGAATTTTTATGGCTATATTTGTTCCGTTTACGAAGCCCACTAATTCCGAAATTTTCATATTGTTGTAATTTCTGGAAAATAAATATATGTTATAATTTATTTGCTAAATTTTCTCTTTTACGGTTTTTACAGATATCAGACACAAACATAGAAGAGGAAGGAATGATTTATGAGAATGAAGAATACTTGGAATGAAGATTTATTTTTTTTCTTTATTTCTTCCTTAATTTTGAAATATTTATTTAACGTTTATTTAATATTTCCTTTTGATGTTTATTATATCTTAATATTTTAACTGAATGATCTATGAGACTGAGGAGTACTTGGAATAAAGATTTATTTTTTTAATATTTTTTCCTTAGTTTTGTTTATTTAACGTTTGTTTAGTATTTACACTCCAATATTTTTAAAAGTGAATCCAAGTTTTTCTCCTTGATAGCGATTCGCTTCCAGCTCTCACGGGTGTCCGTTCGTGGAGAAGTGTGGAAAAGCGACTCGCCAGCATCCATCTCCCCGCGAGAGAGTTCCTCTCATTAGTCGGCGAACGTGCGGCGAACGGCACGGATTCGCTCGCGAGTGTCCTTTACTCTTATCCAACTCTTTCGTAATAATTGTGCTTCTCTCGAGGATGCGCCTCAATCCCTCGCGTCGTCTGACTCTAACTTGATTCCGACTCTGTGATCGATCTCGATCGGGTTACCTCGCGGCCGAGGGAACGATCGAATTCGCACGTCGCAAATAGCTGATAGCAGAATAATGTTATGACCGATATTGGAGAGGAGGTGGGCGAGAAGACGGAGGGGGAGGTGTAGCAGCATGAGGTGTTTCGAGAGCTTCTTCAAGCGCACCTGGCGGCCGCAGCAGGTGCGTCAGGTGAGCGACAAATAAACTTTCAGGTGTCGTTCTTCCTCGTATCTCGCGATTCGAGTCGCCTTATCGTTCACGAAAGTGTGACATCAATCGACATGATATATCTTTCGTTATTCCGTTTGCGATCGTTCCGCCGAACGTCCCGACATTGCTGACACGCGTTAACAGGTATGACAGTTGCGAACTTTTATTACGCGCGTAATTAATGCAAAAAATTTGACAATTAAATCGTAGAGAGAAGTACAATATGTGAAATACTTTTTAATTTTGTTCCTTTTTCTTTTTTATTATTTTTTGTGTCACTTAATTTTTCTCTCTTTCTCTCTCACTCTCTCGTTTTAATGTTTTACAATTTATTTCTCTATCCTTTTTAACATTCTTTTCAATCACTGCTCTATAAAGCGTTAAAATAAATAAAATAATTTTTATAGCTCCTTCGCGCGGCACAAAATTCTTTTCAGTTCGTCGCATAGCAGATATTCATCTCTGTCTAAAAAAAAAAAACCGGAATGTACGAGCAAGTTTTGTCGGAAAAACGCAAAAAATAAACTACGTGCACGTTAAACGCTTAAGAGTGATCGCCGAAGCGTTAAACCTCATTTCTGCCAAGCACTATATAGTGAGAGTATTCGACAAATTATATATATCATTCTATTTATATATATATATATTAATTTATAAATATATAATATATAAATATATATAATATATATAATATACATTTATATAATATATAAATATATATGTATATAATATTTATATATATTATATATATACATGTGTATATATATATATATGATATAAATGTCTCTTTAGCCTCTGCGAATCATTTATTACACTCGGGAAGAGTTAGAGTAATTTTGTAGGCGAGTTGCAGACACGTTTTTTATCACAATTCAGTGCGCTTTTTCTCAGTGTGCACAAGTGTGCGTTCGAGAAAAAATCATTATAATTCCTGTTGGTTTATTTATTTCTCTCGTTCGTTTTTTCTTCGCGCAACCCGCTTGAACGTGTCTGCGCGTTATCGCATGATAAAAGTCGATAAGAATTGGTCAAAATGGTCAAAGATAAACGACGATTCTAATCACGACGACGATCGTAATCAATCGACGATACATTCGCGATACCGGATACCGCATTTCCAATTACGCGAGATTCTCCGGCCGCCACACGCGAGGAGTGACGACGAAACGCCATATTCGTGATTCGCGCGGTTTCGAGGTCGTGGCTATTCTCGTGGAAAATAACGAGACGGACGAGAACGACAAGCGCGCGAATTATGCAAGGTAGCCGCGATTATACATAAACGTGCGGAAATTCGCCTATGCGTCACAATATTTCCTCGTGTGCACGTGAAGATATTCCTTCCCCCTCCCCCTTCCCTTCCTATCTTACCTAACCTCTATCTTATCAGGCATTTACATGTAACGATGTACACGTTGTACCGTAAACACAAACATTTCGCGTTTTTCTTTCAATCGTAGGCTTTTCCCGAATAGAGAAAAAAAATATCAAAAATATCAAAAAATATCGAGGCTCTACCGGGACTCGATCCTAGGATCTCCCTCTTTCAGTAGGTAGCCATTCATCGCGCCCCATATATCACCGTATTCTTTCTGCTCGCTTATATATTCTTTACAACTCTTTATATATTTGCAAGATGTAGCTTCTAAAGCTTTTTCTATCTACTTTGGATTGCTATTTTTTTTTTTTTATATAGAGAAAGAAAAAGAGAGAGAGAGAGAGAGAAACAGCGTTAAATTAATATTCAAAATTCAAAATTATACAAACGCAAACGTTTCTTTAACAAAATACATAGCTATAAATTTATTTCATATATAAGACGCATTTTAAAATATCACAGATTAAAACAGCTACTACACCACTAACTAATTCTTCCAATGTATATATAATTCGCTGATTTGCAATGCTATATTTATAACTGCTGAACCGTGACTCTTCACTGCTTTTCAGTAATAATACACTACTGATTCCATTTAAGAGAACATGTATTTAATATTGACAACAATAATAAACAACTTAATAGTACTTGGATACTTAATGGTGATTAGAGTTAATAATTAATTAATAATGATAATAATTTACTAGTAATTAATAGATGATGATAATAATAATAATAATAATAATAATAATAATAATTTTGTTGCGAGAGCAATAAACAAACTCGAGAGGAAACTGGTATTTATGATTAGAGTGATTTCTCCCATCAAGATTTTCGATGATAACTCCGAAGGGGGAGGAGCCAATTTATTAGCCGGCTGGTCAGGGGTCGTGGTTGATAAGCACTGATAATGATAACTCTCGCACGGCCTACTAAACCGGTCAGTTCCTACGGCGATTCGCGTTGCGCGACACCGCATTGCTCGTTCTCCAAAGTATGTACATCCTTACGATATCGGCGCGGAGATTAGCCTTTTGAAGAATCCAACACTATCGAGAATCGCATAACTTTTCGAGGCGCATCCTAGCGATGCGATAGTATGAATGAGAACGATCGCCGTGTCGGGAAATATGGACACGTATTCAACGTGAGTACCGTCTTGTCTACGCCTTGAGAATTAATATCTGCAAAATTAGTAAAAATATAATTTTAGTTGCGGGATTAATGCAGAATATATATATATATATATATATATATATATATATATATATATATATATAAATTATATTTATATTTATTTTATATATTATATTATATATATATATATTTATTTTATTTATTATATAATATATATTATATATATATTTATATATATATATTATATATATACACATATATATATATATATATTTATATATATATTATATATATGTATATCATACATATATATTTATTATATATCATATATGGTATATTTAATTATTATATATTATATATATTGTATTATATTAATATTATAATACTAATTATATTTATCCGATTGACCGTAACCGAATAACAGATGACAGATGACACAATCAGTAAAAATCCTGGAATACGAGTAATCTGCTCGCGTAATCTGCTGTGAGTCTCATATATAATTTATCCAATATCATCATTTCTCTTTATTCTTATAACAATGCCGACATCGGTCATTACACAGTATTGAAGTCAACTGTGCATTCGAGAAAGCGATTAAATCCGTAAATGGGCCTCGATGTTAAAAACGACACGGTCGATCGCCTCTAATCGGATCGTTGACTGTCGTCGATCCTTTTAAAAGGTGAAAGTCGCATAACGATTAGCGGGACCTCACCCCCCCCCAAAAAAAAACGCCCGTCAATCAGAAAACGCAATTCGAAATACAACGCGAGTAGAAAATTTCGCACTTTTTAAAATTTGCCATCTGCTATATTAATTTCACCATTTTAAATTCGTCAATTTTGGAACATTGAATTCGTATTCAGCAATCCTAAAAAAATCCCTTAGGTTTGAATAAATATATTGAAAAATATTTACTAATGTCTTAATGATATAATTCACACCTTTCCCGTAATAGACTCTATTTAATCATGAATATTTTGTTAACTATAATCAATAGAACAAATAGCTTTTTAAGACTAAAAATCTTAACATTATTACATACTATATATAGTCATGATAAAATATATTAAAATAACCCTTTTTTGCAACTTTAACAGCAAATTTCTCAAAATTGTGACGTAATAAAATAGTTTGAAGATCGGAATCATATTCGGCGTCAAAAAAACCTGCGGGAAATGGTTATTCTTTTTCTTAGGTATTCTTTGTTGAACTGTATAATTGGAAAATAGTTACGTGGAAAAAAAAATAAATTTCAGTAAAATGCAATTTGTCAAGTAGTTATCATTTTAAAAGTAAAATACTGCGAGCTTTCTTTTATGAGGATTATTGCCACAATAAAGAGTTACTTCTCTCGATGTTAGCGTCGCATTGATCGTAACAGATGACGAGGTCGATCGAATCCATATGAGATTATATCTCGACCCCAGGACGGTTCCTTCGGTATAAACTCAATATACGGGACCGCGTCGCGTCCGCAGCGTAATTCTCCCTTCCTCTCGAAAAGCCGGATTCCTGAAGCACGCGTAATCATCGGCCGTTTTGTTCCTTTCACTCTCCAATCCTCATCGTTGCGCACGTTGTTGACTTCGCTTCGATTATCATTGCGATCATGTTAGACAAATTAATTTATCAATTATGATTAAAGATAAAGGAAACGAAAAGGAGGGGTCCTGTTAAAGTATAATATATAATATATATAGTAATAATATATATAATATAGTATATAATGTAGGCTTTTCTCGAGCAGCGGAAAAATATCAGGCCCTACCGGGACTCGATCCTAGGACCTCCCTTTCAGTAGGCAACCATTATGCCACTTGAGCCACACATCGCCCCATACCAAATATCATCCACCCGCTCACATATATATATATATATATATATATATAACACCAATCAATTGGTGTAAAGCAAACACATAATTGCTTTGAAAAAAGTATGCAGCTGCATGTTGCAAATTACATACTTTTTTTAAAAGCAACTATGTGTTTTTTTACACCAATTGATTAGTCTCATTATTCTATGCATAAAAGTATTAAGGTAAGATTACCGAAAACTGAATGTTTTACAAGATATTTTGTATTTTATGTCAAAATACTATAAACTTCAAGCCTTATAACTTAAAAAGTACTTAATGAAAAAATAACTCATTATAGTGTTTTGAAAAGTTCTCGAGATAAGTTATAAGAATATGCAATGAAAAATGGGGGTTTCCATTTAAAAAATTGAAGGTGACCTTCATGTGATCTTCAAACGATTATCCAAGGTCAAACCAATAACACCATCAAATGTCCCCCTTGGAGTCAAATAACTTTTGTCTAAAACATTTTTTTTTGTAAAAGGCTTAGAAAAAGAAATATTTGGGGTGGGACATTAAAATGGCCCACCCTGTGTGTGTATAATATATAATACAATAATATATATATAATATAAAGTTATAATAAAAGGAAAGATGGCCCAGTTAGAGCTTAAATGTAGTTATAGAAAGAGATATATGTAAAAATATATATAATAATTTTAAAAAATGATGGATATTTACAAGAGTAACTACATTTAGGCTTTAATTGAAATCCGATTAAGAGATTTAATTCTAAATAATGGGATATAACTCTTACTGCGATATTTTATGTTAATTCCACAAGATAAATCTGGAACAGAAATATTGTCGGAATTCCTCCCGGAAGTTCGAAACCACGGGTAGATAATCTTTATCCGACAATAAACATCGGAATACCGCGTCTGTTGTTTTCCGCTTCCGTCGTGCTTCTTCCTCTTTTTCGAAAGACAATACCGTAAAAAAATATCTGGTTATGAATAATATTATTCTCCTCGAACGTTACACATGGAAGATCTCGTATCAATCGTCGAGATGATGACAGATAAGGAATTTGTGATATTTTTCTCATATTTGCTTTCTCCATTTCATCGACAGATAAGTCGCGAATAGGTAAATATGTCGTGTTTGGTCGTCGGAAAGTTTTCGAGACATTTATAACAAAATTCAATCCGTAATGTAAAAATTTTTTCGAAAGAATTCTGAAACGCCCTGTATATATATCTGCAATAAAGAGATTACGATAAAAAGATTTTGGATAGCAATATAATGAAAAATATTACAGTGGCGTAAACTAGGGGGGGGCTAGAGAAGGCCCAGCCCCCCCTTGAGCTACATCTAACCCCCCTTTAGACCTGGTTCAGAGTATTCAACTCAAAGCATAAAATTGTATTAAAAAAATTTAGAGTATGACAAAATAATATGTACTATAAAAAGCACACTTTTTATATTGTAAAAATAAGCGCACATGCCGGACAGGGCTCCCCTCTCTTAATAATTAGCCCCCCCCCCCCCCCCCGTGAAAAGAGCGAGGTTATGCCCCTGAAATATTATCAAAAAGTCAGAGCTTATTAATATTTCTTCAGCGATTTTCTGAAAAAAAAGAACTGCAACGACGGTGATTGTTTATCTCTTCCAGATGGATTCGCCGTCGAAGTTCGAGCCGACGACGACGAGGACGGCGACGATGGCGGCGGAGGTGCATCGTCACGCCACCGGTGAGGCGATGACGGAGTTAGGCGAGGTGAAGGTGACCGCGCCGAGCAGCAGCATCGCGACGTCAACGCCGCACACCAGCGGTGACCCGGCGCCCTGCAAGAACGGCGGCTGCAAGGTCTGGAGGAGCAACTGCGATGGCGGTGGCGAGCGGCGTTCCGAGAGCCCTTGGCACTCGCTCAAAACCGTCTTCCTCGTTTCCGTGATCGTGGCGTTCCTTCTCTGGGTCATAGTCTACACCTTGCTGGACCAGTATCGGATCCTGTGATCGCGACTGTCTGATCGTGACCTTCATGTGTCCTTCGTGATTGCGATATATAATCGATTGATAATTGATAATCGATCGATAATCGAAGCGCGAAACTATTGGGTTTATTTCATGAACTTCAGGAAGGACTGTGAAGTCCTGATCCATCGTGATTTTCCGTTGGATCCCGTGACCTCTATATGACCTTGCACACGCGATTAACGATTTTGTATCGAATCGTACGATCTATGTGACTTCCATCGCGTTCTCCATAATCACGATCGTAATTGTTGGATCCTGCGATCGTAGAAACCATTTTCTAGAGGAATAAAAGCGTGCCAATAATTTTCGATTGTGAGGAATCTATCGTAAGTTCATAAAATGGCCGCGTCGGATACTTTTTTTGATCTTACAGCGTGATTTAAATCTTGACGAAGTTTATATATATTTAACGAAATCTGTAAACACAGATTCGAGAAAGACAACCGAAAGTTCAATGGCGAGGGAGGGAGGGGATTTCCGGCAGCCTCAAGCTTTCATAATTAAGTTTGTAATATTGTATATTTCGTACCGTTTTATAAACGCTTTGTGACGTCTGTAAATATATTCGAATAAAATACGACGTTATATACGCAGTGTACGCAAATTATTCGATCCTTTACATAGGTATCGAGCGAATATCGCGCGATAAATCGGTGTTAAAAAATAAAAAAGTATGTACGGCAAACACACTGAGTTGTAAATAATACTGAGAGAGAGAGAGAGAGAGAGAGAGAGAGAGAGAGAGAGAGAGAGAGAGAGAGAGAGAAAGAGAGAAAGAGAGACGCGAGTCTTAAGAAAATCTTGAAAAATTGCGCTATATCTTAATAACTTTACAAATTAGTTAGAATTGATCGAAAAATTCCTTCGCTTTTTTTCCGTCACGTTAATCGACGAACGAACTTTTCGATCAAAATGGTTTAACGATATTTTTGGCCGGGATTGTAATAGGCGAGACGACCGTAATGTAAGGAAGAAAGAGAGAGGTGGCTTCGAACGGTTTAAACATCGTACGCTCCGCGATATACATTTACATAGATTAGATTCCTCGCGATTTCTCTTACACATATCTTTTCTATCTATCCCTATACAGCACAGAAAGGTTGCAGAAATATTACATAAATATTTCAATGTAAGAATGGAATATTGCATATACATTACAAAATGTTGCTGCAATGTTGTTGCAGCAATATTAAAATATCCGCCCTCAGTAACATTGCAACGAAATCAACATTACAACGCAATGTATTAATAATGCGAGATACATGCCTTTCATCTTAATTTTCATATTTCCATCAAACTGGATTTGCTTGCATTTGTAGTCACAAATATTATTTTATATATATGTATACATACATACACATATACAAGGTGTGCCATTTTAAATGCCCCAGGCAAATATCTCCCGAACTATGCGTTGTTTGAAAAAATGTTTCAAATAGAACACTCTGTTTCAAGGGGGACATCTTATTATGGACACAAGTCCTATCTAGGTGGAGGTGTCTCCGAGATTTCAAGGTGATCTTTGTTTTTTTTAAATGGAACTACCCTAATTTTTTTACATAAATAGATTCTTCGCAATTTTTGACATAAAAAGTTATAAGGATAGGATGGCCAAAAGTGACTAGTTTACGAGATATTTTATACTTTAATTTGGCATAATTTTACATAAATTATAAAAGATCTCGTCAAATATTCATTTTTCGATGACCTTACCTCAATACTTTTATGCACAAAATAATGAGGAATCAAGTGGTGTAAAGAAAACACAGTTGTTTTTAAGAAAAAATATGTAATTTGCAAATAGCTACATATTTTTTCTTAAAAACAACTGTTTTTTACACCAATTGATTCCTCTCATTATTTTGTGCATAAAAGTATTGAGGTAAGGTCATCGAAAAATGAATATTTTACTAGATCTTTCACAATTTATGTAAAATTATGCCTAAAACTTAAATACGAGATAGATAGCGCATCGCACGTCGCATAGCGGTAAACGGAACGAACTAGCGACTGAATACTATTTTTTGTAATGTTTTCGGAATGTTGCATTAATGAAATATTATAAATGAAATATTATAATGACATGTTTCTGTAATGTCTCTACAATATTACGTTGCAATTTGCAAGATTGTAACATTACTGCAATGTAATTGAAATGTTCTGTGCTGTATGGGATCAAATCGCGACAACACCAAGCTAAAGTCCCCTCTTCTCCCTTACAGTACCTGAAATTGTCGTTGGTACAAGAAAAAATATGACTGCGCACGCAATCGAGCATGTATTTCGCGGAACAATCGCATGGTAACGGTCCTGGCGAATCCGCGGCAGACGACGTTATCGTTATCGAGGACGAGGAACGGCCTGGATCAACGACCGGAAGTCGGCAGCCGACAGCAACGTCGTCGAGCACGCGAGATCGAGAGACGCATCCGATGCGACAGCATCCGAGCGCGCAGAAATTGCGGAATGATGAGGACGACGACGACGACGATGACGACGACGTCGATGACGAGCAGGAGTTGCCGGATGACAACGTGACTCTTGTTTCCGTTCAATTTTTGCTTATTTCCTCAATATACACACGCGTGTCTCAAACATATATAAATGTCTTAAACATATAAATATATATATATAATGTAATATATATTATATATTACATTAAATATATATATTATATAATATATTATATATTACATTAAATATATATTATATAATAAATTACATTATATATAATACATTATATATAATGTTTATATGTATATATGTATGTATCGAAAGAGAACTCCGCGTTTCAGTTCTCCGCGACGGGAAGACGCGCGCAATCGAGAGTGATGTTGATCGGTTGGGACAGTTTCCGTTCGAGGCTGATGCTATTCCTGATCGCGTGCCTCCTTGTCTGGGCCTGCATCTTCTTCCCTCTGCTCGCCACTTGAAGCTCCTCCTCCTCCTCGCGCTCTCGCGTGACATCGAGACAATCGACACGGCGATTCGACACGACGACATTCAACACGACCGCACACACATACTTTCACGTTTACATTTATGTATATATATATATATATATTACGTCCAATATATAATAAGAACTTTACATTTTTGGTATTAAATATTTACATGCGCTATTATTTAGTCATAAATATATATATATATTAATTTACGATTAATGTGGCCTTCGCGGAGAGGAGATTATCCCCAAACCATCTTCAACCATCTTGTCTCTCGTAAAAATTAAATGCGCTTGTTGTAAAATTTGGCTTTATAGCACGTAATTTTCAATTGTTCTTAATTATTTGTTTATTGACGAACACACATTCAAGACGGTTTGGAAGTAAGTTCTTTAGTTGCGAGAGACTTGGAAATGTATTTCTTTCTCGCGTTCGCGCTCTCGCAACACTTTTTTCCGCAATATTACTCCGTGAACTACTTATTCTTCCTCCTTAAGATCGGTCGCGAGCTCCATCGATTACTCTACATATACTTTTATTTATGGAACACTTTCGTTGTGTAGCATATCGTTATATGTGTGTATGCCATTATCTTGTTTTTTTTTTTATTGAGAAAGATACTTAAAATGATAAGTATCTCTTGTTTCGTAAGGATTTGTTTCGCTCTAGATCAGAGTAATATCAAGTAGCGTCTTACGATATAGCCTTTACGTATCCAGAATGAGTCGCCAGAAGTAGAACTCTTAATTATCTTCCTTGGATTCGAGAATCAGAAAAGAAATGTGTACAATTTGAAGTGACTCTAAACATTTTTAATATTCAATGCACAAAAATCTAGTAAAATAGCTTTATGTCTTAAAGATTTCCTAGTTTAATTTTAATTTTTCCTTGTTCAAGGTCATTAAGTTGAATTCATCTTGATATGAACTGCGATACCTGTGTATAATAGCCCTTAATTAAAAAATATTAATGACCTCTTTTTCTTGGAAAAAAAAAACAACTTCAATTGTATTCCGCAAATTTTTCTGTATTGAGCTCGAGAAAGATATCGGAAAGCGTCTCGTTTCCGTCGAATCATCCTGTAGAGGAGTCTTATCTTTAACGATTTTCCTAACATACACGCGACAGCACGATCGTGTAATGTCCTTACATTATAATCGACGGCTTATAAATACGTCTTACATATATTACTAATTTGGCATGTAACAACCGTGAGGATGCATTTTTATATGCTAGCATTTGCGACCGGCACGTCGCGTCGAGGGAATTGTCGCAAATACTTATTACACGACCTATATCGAATTCCATTTTACACAGAGTATCCCGCGAAATACCCGACAAACTTTATTTATGAGTATTTTGAGAAAACTGTTATTGTAAAAGCCATCTCTTTTCGCTACTAGTTCACGATTTTGGTAAAGATGAATATTAGAGGCGATCTTATCGACTTCAATGACCTTGAATTATGTTATAGAAGAAAGATTGTTAAGTATCCCTTAACAAACATTAAATGTTGCTCAAACCTTTTGAACGTTGCACAGGATCAAGACCTTAATTACATATTTCAAGGTCATTAAAATTGACGAGATCGCTTTTAATATTCAATTTCACCACGATTTTTAATTAAATTAAATATTTATAAATATTTAACGACCGAGTCTTAAATAAAAATTTTATTAAAGATCTATTTAAAATTATAAATAAAATGTAAAATCTTATCTATATGTTCGCGTTTTTAAAGCTTAATTCGCAAATCGGTGGCACGCGTTGTAATACAAAAAATATTTTAGTGCTTTTATTAACAATGGGAGACACGCGCGGATTGACTCTAAAATTGAAACAAAGAATTTATAAAATCAAAATTTGTCGGTCATTAATATTATCGGATACTCCGTGAAGCTCCCAGTATACATTCGTCACACAATGGTAATCGATGGAAAAAGATTTCGAGTATCTAACTCGTACTTCTAATGTTAGCTTAGAATAAATAGAAATGATGTGTGTGTGTGTATGTGTGATTCGTATAAAACGAAGGATGTCTCGATTAAATGAATGAAATTATCGAGTATGCACGCGAGTACAAAAAAAGACGAATTAAAAGTATCGCGGGGCAAGAGTATAAATGCGTCTGGAATGCCACGATAGATAGTGTCTATTAGGGAGTAACCGAAATCGGTACGTTAACGGAATAAAATCATAATAAAACGAGATGTAACGTAATTAATCGTCCCGTTACACGAAACGGGATATCGTTATCGACGAGGGATAGTCAAAACGATAAAAATTCACGACTATCCCTCAAAACAAACAGAACATTTCACCTACGACAATAAATGGCGATAATAAATAAGATCTCCGTATATAACATACGCAAATTTACATGAGAAAGATAACATCCGAATTTGATATATTCCTGAGCATCAAGAGTAAGAAAAAAATCGTCCATATTTATAGCCTTTGTACGCGCGAACAGAGTAACGCCTAATCTGATAGTTTAAAAAAAACCAAGAAATCATTTATATCCGCGGCTTGTATGTCAGAGTGACGTGAAATGTTTTTACGTCCATCTCGGTACAATCTTGCGGCCCGATATCGCCGCCGGTGCGCGACGGTACGCGTGCCGCCTGCTCCTCGATGATCTCGTTGTAGCTGTTGTCTAACATCTTCTCACCCGCCGGTTGTTGCTGCTGCTGCTGCTGCTGTGGTTGCTGATCCGCTGTCACCGTCACTCGCACGATCTTCACGGTTTTGATCGCCTCCAGAGAACGCGACACGTCCGCTGCCGCCGCCGCCGCTGAACGGATACCACCTCCCTTCGCGCCGTTCTCCTTGTTGCGACGGGACGAACTGCGATGCAGACGCTGCTTCTCCCTGGACGAATTTCTTCGCAGACTCGGTCGCTTCACCGACTCCGCGCTGGCGCTCAGACCCGTGGCTAAATTCAATCGAGGAGTTTCAATTGACAGAGTTGAACAAAGACTTGTAGACACGGAAATAGGCTCGACTATTTATAAGAAATTCGTAAACCAGAAAGATATTATGCGTCAATTATATAGATGTAATTGTGTGATAAACAAATCAGAAAAGTATAAAGAAACTTCCATTTCGCCTCTTTAACATTTCTATCTTTACTAAAAATACAGGTAAAATCCGAAAAATTGTATGAAGCAGGGTGTCTACTCAAATCTTGTAAAAAATTCCCTGATCTTCCAGGTATTTTCGTTTAAAATTTTAAGTAAAATAAGAAAATTTGTAGATGCAGCTTTTTAAAATAAGTTTCTTTATTGTATGCGCTTTCTAATGTTTTCTATTCATACGATTATAAAGAAAGTTCCCAAGAATGCAGTTTTTCTAGCATTTAATATTAATTTATTAATCACAAAATTAATTTGGACAATAACAAAATGTAATATGTCACTATATCTAAACGCTAAAGATATATGCAAAAATATAAAATAAAAATATAAAACAAAAAATAATTTATTATAAACATCTTAAGAAGTATTAATTTATTTAAATATTATTAAAAAATTGAACAATTTTCTATGAAACTTATATAAGACCTTGATATTAAAAAGAGATCGTCAATAAAATTATCAGACACAATTTTTTAAAAAATGTCCTGAGTCTCAATAAAATTCCATGAGAATTCCCGGATTTTTCAAGGTAAAAAAAAAAAAATTCCTGACAATCTCCGGTTTTTCCAGGGAGTAGACACCCTAAACATTTATAAAAATTTATAAACATAGAAATAGTTGAGCCATAACAATAGCTCCATTAATCATACAACAAAATCAATAAGCGAAAGGGAGAGAAATATCTGACCAGTTTTGACCTTTTTCTTTCTGATTTTTAGAGAAAAACGATAAAAAATTTTCAAAAAATAGAGGAGATTTACCGATATTGCCGGAGGAAGACCGATTGGAACCGCGTAGAACGTGTATCGCCGTGGGATCGCTGTCCGTCGCTACCAGTCTTTCCCCTACAGGTGTAAGAAACCATTCGGATCTAGTTCGCATTCGCGCGGCTTGTCTCTCGTGAACCTGCGCGTCAATTAATCCTTATAGTTCAACCTCAACTGAGATCATCACACAGGGTGTCTACTCAAATCTTGTAAAAAAATTCCCTGAGAATTCCCTGATCTTCCAGGTATTTTCGTTTAAAATTCCAGGTAAAATAAGAAAATTTGTAGATGCAGCTTTTTAAAATAAGTTTCTTTATTGTATGCGTTTTCTAATGTTTTCTAGTCATACGATTACAAAGAAAGTTACAAAGAATGCAGTTTTTCTAGCATTTAATATTAATTTATTAATCGTAAAATTAATCGTAAAATTAATTTGGACAATAACAAAGTGCAATATATCACTATATCTAAACGCTAAAGATAAATGCAAAAATATAATATAAAAATATAAAACAAAAAATAATTTATTATAAACGTCTTAAAAAGTACTAGCTTATTTAAATATTATTAAAAAATTGAATAATTTCCTATGAAACTTACATAAGACCTTGATACTAAAGAAATCGTCAATAAAATTATCAGACACAATTTTTGAAAAAATTCCCCGAGTCTCAATAAAATTCCATGAGAATTCCCGAATTTTTCAAGGTAAAAAAAAATCTCTGACAATCCCCGGTTTTTCTAGAGAGTAGACACCCTGTCACAAGTCGTTCGTCTTACCTGCGGCAGATAGCTGAGACTCTTGGTACTCTCGGCGTAGCGATTTACCGCGCGCAACTCGTCCAGGGTCATGCCCGCCGCTGCGCGTCTAGAATGGTGACTGCCGTTACTCGACGAACGACTGGGCGCCTGTAAAGTGTTAAATCTGTCTGCTGTGCCGTTTCGAATTTCTATCAGCGATTCATTGTGAGAACACTCTCGCGCTCTCTTATCACCTAGACAGTATAAATACCTGGAACAGGCCATTCTCCTCTAAACTAACCGAGAGACGCGTGTAACTCTCGAGTAAAGTGTTCTCCGGGATCATGCCTAGCGACGATGCGAGATTCACGGTCTCCGGCATGTGAATCAATGCTGGAGTCGACTGCGATTCCTCTTGGTGCGACATACCTATCGCATGAATTAGCGATTAGTACAATATTATTTTATAGAGTGATACTCTCAAGGTCACAGAGCCATATTGAACATCTAGAGCGAAAAATACATAAGCTCTTTCCTCTATATGTTGAAATAAATTAGTTTCGTCCAAAGAAAAAGAGAAAAAGAAAATATTTTCTATCAAATACAAGTCTGTGTTGTGAAAAAAAATAATTAAGAGAAAATAAAAAGAAATAGAAAAGAAATATATTAAAAGAAAAAATATAATAAAAATAGAAAAATGTGTGAAAAATATGATTTTTAGCTTCTGTCATAATTTCATATGACCAGTGAGGAACCAGAAGTTTTAATGCTCAATTTAGTGAGATACTGTAGATCTACTTACATTCCAAATTAAACTTTAGTCCCCATCTTTCGCACTCGTATTGCAACCACGTCTTTTCCGCCTCCAGCGACAATTGTCCTAAAATTTATCGACTCAAGTCATATTTATTTGCACGATTTAATTATTGCAATTAAAAATGCATCTTGCGCATGTAAAAACTTACTCGACACGAGAGTATCCGGCGGATATCTAAAACTGAAGATCCAGTCTTCCTCCACCTTCAATATCCGGCCGGTTATGCGCGCGTAAAATTCATAATTGTCCCTTCCAAATAGATTCGAAACGCCAAAGTTGTCTATCATGAACTTGGTGACACGTGTGGCAATCTGAGAAATAAATTGTCGACTGCTAGATGAAATCCTGACGATCTTACATAACGAGAACAAATCTATACGTTTGGGGAAAAAAAAGAAGAAAAGAAAAACAAGAAAAGAAGAGAAGAAAAGAAGAAAACAGAAGAAAAAAAGAAGAAAAGAAGAAGAAAATACATAATTTAAACATTTTTTCCTGTACAAAAATTGAAATTAAACTGAAATAACATAGTATCTCAATTCTCGATAGTATCGATTAAAAACTGTACTAATGAAATTAACAAACTGAGATGAGGAAATTATTCGAGAGTAAAACAAAGAGCCAAATAAAGATGTCATTTACCTTAAACCTGAGAACATCCTCCATCTTAGCAGTCTTGCCGTCGCTGACGCAACTCTGAAAGAACGAGGGTGCCACAGATACCCCCAGGGCTTCGCTGGTCATTCCCGTGTGTGCTCGCTCACTATTTACCGCTACTACCCTGAATGTCCCGAATAGCAACACCAGTAATCGTTGCGTATATATCGGCATAGAGGTAATTAATCTGCGCGACAAAATTTCTCTTAGTTAAACAGCTTGATAGAGATCGTGGTTATACTCGAAAACGCGAGTATCGATCGCGAGAGTTTACCTGTGTATCTGGTCCCGTTGTTGTTCTATGCTATCTAGCTGAATTACGGTGAACAACTGCTGCTCGCCCTCCTTCCCAAACACTCCGCCGGGTATCTTGCGTAAAAACTTCTTCAGAACGCTAGCTATCGTGTAAACGCTAAAATTGTCCATATTGACGAGGTGTCCGGTTTGCAGAAAGTGTATCAACTTCTTCATGTTACCCTGGTGACCAGGCGCCCGAAAAACGTCTTTTCTGAGCGGGGCCTCCTTGTTCAATTTTAATATAAGGACCTGGAACGAGAAGGAACATCATGATTATTATGCTTGTAATCGCTTTGTAAAATGTACATTTTTGACGATAACAAAACGCGTTCGATTGTCACTTACCAATAAGGGGCCAGGAATATCATTCTTGCACACTTCGTCCAAGGGTACTCCAAATTTGACTCTACGGAAAGAAGAAAACAGAATGCTTATTTGACTTCGAAGAGACGATAGCGTGAAAAATATAATACATCTGGACATAAAAAGTTTCAAAAAAATTTAATTAAAAAAATTTTTTTTTAATTAATTTAAAAATATATATATTTATTGCAAAAAAGATAAAATTGATTAAAATGCAACAAACGATGAATGTATTATTCTCAAGTAAAAAATATGACTAACTTTTCCAGGCGTCTCGGATATGGCGGTACTGAGGAAGGATGTCCACAGCTGGTTACAACATTTCCTAATGTAGCGGCGCGTCGATGCATCCTCTCTGTCCAACTGCTCATTGTACAAAATCTAAGGATGGCAATGTCATGCGAGCACTAACACCACTTTACACTCTTCTCTTCCAAGGAGAAACTGCGCTTTTCCTAAATTCTGGCCTTCTATGCTTGTTGCTGCTGATCCAATTGCTGAAAGTGCACCATCAGATTCTTGTTAGTCTCGCTTCCATTTCCAATTTACGCTTCAATATTACAAATACAGTATCGAGTTTTAATAAAAGCCATTATAATATATTATTAGAGCCGTTTCTATTCGCCTGTGATATTTGTTGCGCCACACTACAGGTTGGGAACTAATATTTCTTCACATCGCATTCCATTAGTGATAAAGATAGTCGATAACTCAAAACTTTTGTTGCCAGAAACTTGTTATCAGTGATACTCTTGTAACTCTGATTTGATTTTAACCCGGACTTTCGATCAAGCGTCTGATCAAAACACGTTTTTACATAAATATACATGTAATTAACAATAAATGAAAGAATTCCAATTAAAAAATTAAGAGTGCAGATCATAAAATATTAATAATAAGCGTTAATAAAATAAATACAAAATTTGATGCCAATGATGATAAAAAATTCGAAGAACAATTTCAATAATTTCGCTTTAATTACCAGTAATAATTCATTTAATTTCGCTTGCACGAGGTCTAGTTCGTCAGGAACCGTGAGTAGCCACTACACGTGGCGGAAGAGAGGCGAGCAAGAAACAAAAGAGAGAGAGAACGAACCCGAGAGGCCCGCCCAAAAGTACACAATAGAATTAACAATATAAAAGCACGGCGGGAGGGACGAGGGGAGAGGAGGGGGAAGAAGAGAAGAAGAATCTCACCGGAGCAAGGGCGACGATCGGGCGCCGTCGTCGACGCGAATCCTCAGAACGCGATTAACCTAATCGCGCGCGCGCGTCATCGCGCGGAGCGACGGCGACGACGGCGACGACGACGACGACGACGACGACGACGACGACGATGATGACGGACGGGGAACTGACGGACGGACTCCCGCACCGCACGCGACCACCACCACCAGCCGCGCGTCTACGTTTCCATGGAAATGTCGCGGCCGCGGTGCCGGAGGAGCGCCGACGGCATCGTCGCGGCGACGCCGCGCTGTCCCTCGTCGCACACCAGCCCTCTCACGTCAGACAGCGTCGTCGACAGCGTGCGCACGGCGGCCGCAAGCGGGCCAGGTGGAGTGCATCTTCGCTTCACATAACAGCGACGACGGCCCGCGCACCACCACCCGTCATGGTAATCACCGCAAAAAATCAATATGGCTCCGACCGGACTGCCTGGCTGAACCATAGATGTTGGGAAGAATAGATGGCTAAAGGAGGCGGATGCAGCGGCCCGCGAGGCGGGCCGGGTTTTTCGCGCATGCGCGACGCACGCGGTCAACAAACCGTTTTAGGGCCCTAAAGGCCGTATTACATTACGGGCTCGGTTACGGTTGGGATTTCCGTTGACGCTTGCGGATTGACCAATCAGCCGGCAAACTGCTTTGCTTTGATTGGTCAATCCGCAAGCATCAACGGTAATCCCAACCGCCACCAAGCCCGTAGTGTATTACAGCCTTTAACACAATACAAAATACAGGCAATAAAAATGGGGAATAGATATACAAGGTGTCCCAGACTTACCGCATCACCCGTTAATGATTCCTGACAGATTCCTGAGGTTATTTGGAGACGATTTTTCCTCAACGAAAATGTCGTGGCATCAATAATTTTCGAGTTATAAGTGATTGAAAATGAAGGGCTTTTTACAAACTAAGCTTTATGGAATTAAAATATTAACAAAACTACATTCTTCAGTTAAAATTTCAGGTCGAGTTTAATTTAATAGAATTTTAATTTAAAGCTTAGTTACAAAGATATATGATGGCAAAAATTGGGAGCTTGCAAAAAATGATGACCTCCCTCGACATTTTCATTGAGGAAAAATCGTCTCCAAATAACCTCAGGAATCTGTCATTAACGGGTGATACGGTAAGTCTGGGACACCCAGTACATCCACCGGTGTTTGGAATTTTTTTCCTTGACCAAACAATCGGAAAGTTCTGTATTGAATTGGCCAATCGGGTGCCGACTCGTATGTATAATATATACTATATACTATATGTATAATATACTCGTATATTTTCATTTCTTTCATTTCTTTCATTTCTTTCATTTTCTTCATCAAGAATAATCCACCATGCAGCAGCCATTGTAACCGATTAATTTTCACATGGAAGATTAATTTATGTGAAACTTTTTATTTTTGTGGAAATTTTCACTTTTTCACAAATTCACACTAGGAAAAAAGATTCATGATTGACCTCCAGAATTAGTGCAGCCAATTCAGCTAAAAAGAACAGACTTGATGATATACAGAGAGAGAGAGAAAGAGACTTCTATCTTTTATATCATTAAAATGTACCAAGTGTACATACACCACACAGTGTAGCAAGTGTACACTCGAAATGACGAGAAATGGCTGAGAGTTTTACATATGTTCGTGCAATGTGTTTGGTGTGGTTATAATTTGCTAAAGCGTACAGTGTCATTGTATATTAATTTGGATTTACAACATACAAACTGCTATTTGAATAACAAAAATGGAATGCAAGTTGTGTGGTGCACAGTGGAAGAAAAATAGCAAAATTTCTTTCCATTCGTAAGTATACGCAATAAACGATAACCTAACCTAACGATTAACTTAAAACAAAATAGAACTAATTAAAGTTTATAATTATAAATTTTAATCTTAACATATATTTAAAAGTATATATCTTGTATTAAAACTCTCGAATTTAGATAAGAGAATTTTTCATTTGTTTTACATCGTTTCAATTCGCTCATATTAACGAATTTTATTGTATATCTTTACAATTATTTTTACTTTATTATTTATTAATTAGTTTAATCTTAAATTTTGATTCAACAGCAATTAAATTTAAATTATTTTAGATTTACGATATATAGATGCTTTATACATATACAGGGTGAGTCACTAAAAGTTGCCTTCTAAGATATCTTCATAAATATTGATTTTAGACAAAAAGTTTCAAGACAAAAGTTAAATTATTTCGAAAGGGCTACATTTTTGTAGTTTTAGTTTTTTTAAGGTGGGAGCGCCAAAAAGTTTTGAAGGTCATCTCAAGTTTTTTAAATGGAATGCCCTATTTTTAATCAGCTATAATTGTAGAGGCTAAAAAGACGAATCGAACGATTTATGACACTTTGACAACTTTGACTTTGACCGTGGGATAGCCTTGAAATAAAAAAAATTAGAAAAACAGGAGCAGTAAAAAATAGGTAGATAATAAAAGTAATAATCTTTCAAACAAAATTAATTAATTTTATTTAATAAGGTGTTCAAAGTGTTGTTTACCTCTTAAATACGCTCTCTGAAGAATGCGCGAGTAAGCTTTCATAATATTATATATGAATTGCTTCATGTCTTCGAGATAAGGGTCAAAGTGTCATAGGTCGTTCGATTCATTTTATTCTCTACAATTATAGCTAATTAAAAATAAAGCACCTCCATCTAAACTAAAACTACAGAAATGTAGCCCTTTCGAAATAATTTAACTTTTGTCTTGAATCTTTTTGTCTAAAATCAATATTTATGAAGATATCTTAGAAGGCAAATTTTAGTGACTCACCCTGTGTATATACAGGGTGTCTGGAAAGGTAAGGTCAATCGAATAGGAGGTGAAAGAGGAGCATGAGTAGAATACATAATGTAAATAAAATTTTTTCGAATTCGCTATGGTTTAGAAAATACAGCGCTTTATAGGAGTGTATAAAAAGTGTCGAAACCCCTTAATATTTCGAAAAATACGCATTTTCGAAAAAAATGTTTTATACAAAAAACCTTGCCCTCGCGATAAGCTATAATAATATGCAATAAAAAATGGGGATACCCATTTAAAAATTTCAATGTTATCTTTACGTGACCTTGACAACGCTATTCAAAGTCATACTAATTTTTCTGTGTAATGCTTCACTTAAAACCCTACAACTTTTGTATAAAACATTTTTCTCGAAAATGCGTACTTTTCGAAATATTAAGGGGTTTCAACACTTTTTATGCACCCCTATAAAGCGCTGTATTTTTTAAACCATAGCGAATACAAAAAAATTTTATTTACATTATGTGTTCTACTCATGCTCCTCTTTCACCTCCTATTCGATTGACCTTACCTTTCCAGACACCCTGTATATATATATATATATATACAGGGTGACCCATTTTAATGTACCACCCTTAAAAACTTTTTTATTATTGATTGTAGAAAAAAATACTTCAGACAAAAGTTGTAGGACTTGAAGGGGGACAGATGATGAAAATATGTACTTGACCTTGAGTGACCTATTGAAGGTCAGTTCAATGTCATCGATGTTTTCTTAAATGGAATCCCCTATTTTTCAATGCATATTCTTGTAGCTTATCTTGAGAGCTTTCCAAAACACTATAATGAGTTATTTTTTCATTAAGTACTTTTCGAGTTATAAGGCTTGAAGTTTACAGTATTTTGACATAAAATACAAAATATCTTGTAAAACATTCAGTTTTCGGTAATCTTACCTTAATACTTTTATGCATAGAATCATGAGACCAATCAATTGGTGTAAAAAAAACACATAGTTGCTATTAAGAAAAAGTATGTAATTTGCAACATGCAGCTGCATACTTTTTTTTAAAGCAACTATGTGTTTTTTTACACCAATTGATTGGTCTCATTATTCTGTGAATAAAAGTATTAAGGTAAGATTATCGAAAACTGAATGTTTTACAAGATATTTTGTATTTTATGTCGAAATACTGTAAACTTCAAGCCTTATAACTCGAAAAGTACGTAATGAAAAAATAACTCATTATAGTGTTTTGGAAAGCTCTCAAGATAAGCTACAAGAATATGCATTGAAAAATAGGGGGTTCCATTTAAGAAAACATCGATGACATTGACCCGACCTTCAATAGGTCACTCAAGGTCAAGTACATATTTTCATCATCTGTCCCCCTTCAAGTCCTACAACTTTTGTCTGAAGTATTTTTTTCTACAATCAATAATAAAAAAGTTTTTGGGGGTGGTACATTAAAATGGGTCACCCTGTATATATATATATATATATATATATGTATATATATATATATATATGTTTATGTATGTATGTGTTTTGTGTGTCGTGTGTGTGTGTGTGTGCGCGTGTGTGCGTGCGTGCGTGTGGGTATGGGTGTGTGCGTGTGTGTGTGTGCGTGCGTGCGTGCGTGCGTGCGTGTGTGTGTGTGTGTGTGTTGTGTGTGTGTGTGTGTAGGGTGTCTAATTTTAATTAATATAGTTGAATATTGCTGAAACTATGGCTGTAATGAGAAAATATTTTATACAAAAGTTAAAAGGTTTCGAGGGAGAAAAAAGTTGATAATCTGGAATTTTAAGTAAGGTGATTTTTCAAGATTATTTGAAAGTCAACCTAGTTTTTTTTAAAATGGAATCACACATATACAGGGTGTCCGGTAATAATCGCCCCACCCGTCGTGTGCAGGTAGAGCAGGTTAAACCGAATAAGAAAGTCCTGTACCGTTTTGCAATCTTCGCAATAATTAATGAGAAATAAATTAAACAAGATCAGCCAATCCGCGCAAGTAAAAGCGCGCGGCGAGAAGAGACAGCCCACGCGGGGGTCCAGCGTTATGCATTGCTCGTATTTATCCATTGTCCTTTGTAGAGTGCTCCTCCCCGCTTTGTCGCGTGCGTAGCAACCGCGTAAACATTAGGCTTTTATTTTCGCCGCGCGACAAGAATCACGTAAACAGTAGGAGGTCTCTTCTCGCCGCGCGCTTTTACTCGCACGGATTGGCCGCTCTTTTTTATTTAATTTCTTATTAATTATTGCGAAAATCGCAAAACGGTACAGAACTTTTCTACTCAGTTTAACTGCTTCTACCTGCACGTGACGGGTGGGGCGATTATTACCGGACACCCTGTATATATATATATGTATATATGTATGTATGTATGTTTTTTAGAATTCCAAAAAACCCTGTTCTTCGAAAACAATGGGTTCAAATATGCAAGTTACAGAAAACATCAAATAAGCATCATCAAGCAAAGTTATCTTCAATTAGAATATGCTCTGCACATTTTGATGCTGACTCCTTTTCCTTTATTCCGACAAAAAATAATTATCAACGTTCATATCTTAAACCTGATGCTATACCAAGATTGGGGATATTTAAAGAAGAAAAACGCAATTCGATTCGGTAAGTATATCAAGAGATACGGTAGTGTCTCGCGTTAAGTCACTCGCATCAATAGTTAGACCGTGTATTTATACGCGAGCCGCTCAGTTGCGAATACCTCAGATTATCGGATATATCTCAATAACGGCTGAACCGATCGAGTTCTTAATAGGTTTAATCGATAGCTTGGGTCTCAATTATATCAGGAAAGTTTCTTTCTTATTGTCCTACGTGTACTATGAAATAAATATATTACGTGTTAAAGTCTTAATGTTAAAATTTTCATCAGATACGTTTCTATTGCGTTGCTAGTACCTTATTTATACACACGCGCACGCGCACATACACACAGAAAAATTCTTGTACAGTGCTTATTTTCGACAGAAGATTGCGTTAACGGTATTCTGCGATATTAGATTTGTTCATTATATACATTTAAGAAATTACTTTTTATAAAAAAGTAAAAAAGGCACTAAATCGACGGGTCTGTCTAAAAAACTGTTATACAAAAGTGTTTTTTTTTATTTTGTTTCTCTAAAAAATAGTTATACAAAGAAATACGTTGTTTTAATGTATACGTTATTACTTAAATTTATCTATTTTACAAAAATAATGATATGAAAAAAAATACGCTAATTGGAAATAAAAATTATATACACTGTAAAGTTTTGTTTTGTACCTTGTTTTAATATTAAAACTATGGCTGTAACGAGAAAATATTTTATACAAAAGTTAGAAGGTTTCGAGGGAGAAAAAAGTGGATAATCTTGAATTTTAACTAAAGTCATTTTTCAAGATCATTTGAAAGTCAACCTAGTTTTTTAAAATGGAATCACATATATACAATACATATATACATGTATACAATATATATGTGATTCCATTTAAATAAATACACGCCTTCAAGAGTGGGGAATGACCCAACTTTTAGAAAAGGATACAAAGAGTATGGTGGACTCCCCTTTTTGTCAGGGATTCGCTGATTGGTTGATGCCATTCTAGTATCACAGTCAAAAACATTGACTCACGTGTACTTTATGAATTGGAAAAAAAAATAATTCACAATCATTTCCAAAATTCCACTATACATATATTTAAGTTCATAAATAAAACCAAAACATTTCCTGGAAGCTGGGTACCGCTGTATCGCTTTTATTGCTAAATATCTGATGAGAAATATTTTTAGCTCAGGTAGTAAATGTAAAAAGAGACAAAGAGTCCACCAACTCTTTGTATCCTTTTCTAATAAATCTGTGACCCCGAGTTTCTATAGGATAGTATCATCTGTGGATAATATAGGAGAGGCTTGCTCCAAAATATACTGTAGAGATCAATGGGTAACCTTAACGACTATTTACGATATTTGGAAGGATGACATTTACACGCGTTTTTCTTTTTATGCTTGCTATTAGCATCACATATATGTGACACGCAGGATTGTCATGACAAATGCGTGACAATGATAACATTGTGCCATAAGACTAAACGTTTCTACTTCTCATCATGTAATGTGTGAAGAAGGTAATTTGGGATTTTGATTACATATTTCGAGAATCATAGCCATCTCTTTTTTTTAAATATTACACGTCTTTTTGAGATGTAGCGTCGTAAATGCAAAATTTTTTAAAAATCTATAGCACGCCGCGTTCAACAAATATATTCAACAGATTTTATTACTCTCTTGGCAGAGAGTTGTAAATCCATCTTTAAACAGTTTCAAATATTTAGAATTTTTCACTTATATCTTCTTAATTTGATTTAGATTTTTTTATTTTTATGTGTGTGTGTGTGTGTGTGTGTGTGTATAATTTACCTCTAGCAGCGAGCTTAATTATTTTTAATATAGGTAATAAAAAGGCTAATAAGAGCCAAACATGAGATAGACACGAGTAAAAAAACTCCTAAATAATTTTAGGTATTATTTATTAGTTTAAATTAAACGTTTCAATGCTACTTCGGGTCATCTTCAGTAATTGTGTAAACAGAAATAAAAATACAAAAATAAAAATAAATATAAAAATTTATACAAGATAAGTAGAAGTTTATAAAAACTAAATTAATACATACATTAAGATTAGATAAAAATGATCATTTAATATATAATTATTAATTATTTTTGTCGTGCACAGGGAGACAAATACTGAGACAAATTGGTACCTGGGTCGAGGTTTTAAAGAAGATTATATCGAACATCTTGATAAAATGAGTAACAAAAAAAAGATAATCGAAATTTATAAGAACAGAGCAAATGGATTCAAAAGAGGATTAGAAGCGGACAAAATCCTTGGTTCGGCAGATGATAATGGAGAGCTAATGTATTTGATGCAATGGTGGGCAAAGACACTATCGTGTGTGTCATATTTATCTCTCTAATAATACTGGTCAACAAAAAAAAAACTTTTGTTTAGTTGCCAAGGATGTTTGAACGAATTTAGGGTATTTTGAGGGTGCTGAATCCAAAAAATGACATTAATTTTGCTGAATTGGCTGTAGAGTTTGAGATAATGGGTACCCCTCAAATTATGATTTTACCTCACTACGATCTATAGCTGCTGACATACGCAGCAGGGTTTGGTCTGTCTTTTTGTCTGTCTTCTTAACATGATTGTCCTGATGACTCACATGAAAGAAAATCATACAAACAGCATTTTTCTATGCATTAATTGTGATCATCTGAATCAACTTTGTTTTTATGTTATTGTACTGAATACACAACGCCATTAGGTATTTTATGTGTTTACTTTTGTATGATTTAAAACAGTTTCCATGTGATTTGTGGATCAGGCTATGCCTGCTCATTACATTTTTTGCATTTTTTGTTTTTCAATAGGGGCATCCATTATTTCAAAAATTAGAGCCAATCTAACAAAACCAAAGCCATATTCGGAATCAGTGACACAAAGTTATCCTAAAATCGATCTAATATAATTGACAATAAAATCAATGTTGTGTGATCAGTATATATTACAATATATAATATATTACAATAGATACAAATATGAAATATACGCTATAAGAGAAGCTTTTGAACTGAAAATGCAAATAATTTTGAAAAATTATTGAAACTAATCTACAACAAGAATGGGTTTCTTTATGTAGGAAAGGAACAGATGCAGTCGACATGGTATCTGCAAAGGAGGCCAATGTAAATTGTCCTCAAATTGTTATCCGATTTTATGAGGATAGATTAACCTGGCACAAAGCAAAATCATGCGTAAAATAGATGTGCTTCCTTGAGAAAATGAGACAGTGCGTATGTAAATATATTTTAAGAGATTGATTTTTATTGTGATTCTTAATTGTATAATAAATATTCTTTATGAAATTGACAGTGCACTTGCATATGTAATAAAATGTTTCTTGCACATTTCTTTTTAAATCTTTTTTTAATTTTATATCCTGGATACCTCTTGATGCCATATTTTCGTAATATGTCTGTTTCTTTTAGCCACATTCATTTTCTATACAATGTGTCCCTCCTTTTTTTTCCTATTTCAATTTCCTGAATATATATAGAACGAGAAATAATAACTTTCAATGTATTGTTTGTGTGCTTATCTGTTGTATTAGCAGTTACCCAAAAATGTTTCAAATAAGACATTTAGCCCCTTATTCTGTAACTTTTAACGATGTCGTTATATATCACTGCACAGATTTTTTGTATCATGTAATAGCTGTGCAATGATACATAACGACAGCGTCGTTAACGTAAAAGTTACAGAATAGGCCCCTTAGTTTCTAAACTAATTGATACACAAAATAATTTAGATTATAAAGATAAACGCTTCTCGCTTTATATTTATCTTGTATATTATTTCGAACACAAAAAATAGTGCAGCTGACAAGAACAGACCTATGAGGAGAGTCTAAGAGAGTCCACAGCCTTTTTTTTACCATTTTATTATTGTGTTCGACAAAATAAGAGGCGAGTACAATGAATAATGTATTACAATGTCTATACACGACGTTGCGTTTCGTTATTACCAGCGTATCTCTCTTAATGTAATAATTAATATATGTACAAATTAGAGAGGATCGCTAATAGAGTTTGTAACGAAAATCTACAGGGTCGTTTTATTTACAAAAATCCGCCGCGGCCGCCAATTGCGGTGCCGATCGGGGATCAATGAGATCTTGGAATCTCTTAAAACAATGGATTGCAATAAGAAACGTTTTTAAAAGACCGAATTTAATTATTCCCACTTTACGGGCATGCATAAGAAATTTTGTCTTCAAGTGCATCGCCAATTATATTATTTCAATAAATAATTATACAATTATTTCGACAAGCAATTTCAGAATATCAAAATTTTCGATCTCTGTTAAAAGTTTTCTGAAAAAAATCGGAATTTAAATTTCTCCATATCGCGAAATAAAATTGTGATAAATACTTAATACAACAGAGTCGATCAGAAAATGTTAAGAAAATTTCAGACAGTTATAAAATTTGGATTTCCTCGACGAGCGATTTTCGAACGGACGACACACGTGACGAAAGGGATATGTAACGTTGCCACGTGACTCGCTATTTACATCCGAAAGTTATTATGTAGCTACCCTATAACGCCGCCCGAAGATGACGTCCGTCTTGAAAATCATATAAAAGAAAAAAAGGAATAAAGTAACAGGTCAGAAAGCTCCGAGCGGTGGTACGAGTACAGTATTATACAATATTGTACAATATTATATCATACAATATTATACAATATTGTACTATATTATATTATGTCATTCGTGCGATGAAAAAAAGATCAGAACTTTCGCGGTCGACCGCGTTTTCGAGGAGACGTGATCTTGCGCGCACTCGGCCGAGTGCGTAGTCTCCGCCGCAGCATCCTCTGCGTGTCGCTGTGCACTTTCAGATGCTGCAGGAACAGCATTCTGGACTTGATTAGCTTCTTGCAGACGTGGCACCTGCGCAGTTGCTCTACAAGCAACAATGGGATTAGATCAGCGTTTCTAATCTATTTTATATTAAAATTTGTTAATTGTGTTTTTCTTTAATTTAGATACATACCAGACTTTTTAGTGCCATGTTGCAAACTGTGCGCGTCCAGCAAAGCTGAACTTGGGAACCACCGGCCGCAGACCGCGCAGTCGAGCTTCTTTGTCTCCCATGAGGAATTGCCCCTTCGTTTTCGTTTTCTCTTTACTCTGGCCAGCATACCGAGCTCGCTTTTCGATGTGTCATCATCGTCATTTAGTTCCTCCTCTTCTTCCATTGAAGTTACTTCCTTCCGTTGAATCGATCTCCAGGATTTGTTCTGGGTTCTGTCGCATAAAAGCCTTGATGAACAAAATGTATTGATGGACTTTTATTAATATACTATGAAAGTTAACGGATATTGAATTATACCGGAAAAAGTAGGATAGAAAACATGATTCATACCATGCTCCAAAAAAATAGATTCATAAAAGAACAGAAAGAAGCTTAAAAATCAATGAATGGTGATCAATTAAAAAAACAGTTGCACATATTAGAGAATTACATAAAAAATAAGATGTCAGATAAAGAAAAACCAAACATGTTACCACTTTATCATGTTGAAATGCAAAATAGTTATTTTGGATCAATTAAAAAGAAGGTAAATCACTAATTAAGAAAGACTCCTACGTGGATGTAATCATGTTTTTCTGAAAAAAAAAAAGAAAAAAAGAAAAAAACAAAAATGAACATATTTTAAGACAAGACATAACAAGGAGATTCATATAATGAAAATATGTTGAAAATTAATTTCACGAGAAAAATGTGATTCTATATAATATAAACAAAAGATGATTGCTATTGAGACATACTTTGGTGAAGCAAGATTCAACTTGTGCTTTTTCCTCTGCGAATGCGCCGCGCGAACGTGACGCGCTAGGGCCACGACCACGTCAAACTTCTCCTGACAGATCTTGCAGGCATATTGCTTCCTGACCTTTCGACTTTCCTCCTTGTCCTTGGACTTCCTCTCACCGAGTCTGATAGCATTCGCCAGCGATTTCTGGCAGATTCTAAGATGCGTGTCGAAGGCGCGCCGCTGCCGAAAGTTCCTGGAGCAATGCTCACACCGCATCGCGCCGTTGAGCTTCGTCAAATCATTGTCGGATTGCTCATCATCATCATCCTCCTCCTCGTCATCGCCGCTGTCGGAGTCCGAGTCCCTCACCATGATAATCTCGTTTTCCTTATCACTGGAATACTTGTCCTTGCTGTCGTCCAAGGTGATCTCCACTACGTTGCGCTTTGGCTGCCTCTCTTCCTCATCGGCATCCAAGTCGATCACTTCTACGACCTATCAAGCAAGTTTCAACACATTAGAAAATGAGAGTTAAAGTTCAATTACATATTTAAAAATATTTATGTCTAGATATATTTTTTTCTTCGATTTTGACTCTCCTGTGTCTTGGATAGTCTTCATTCACTAAACATTCGTATATAACGCATTCACCTCTCGCCGCTTCGTCCGTTTGATCCTCTTCGTGTTGGGCATGGTGACGTGCATCTGTGTCGACAGTCGACGCCGCCGCCTGCCGCGTTTCTTGTTTGTCAGCTCCTCCTCGCTCAACATTGACGACGGCTGGATGATAATCTCCCCGTCGTCCCGGTTTACAGAGATTAATTGCTGCTTTCGCGATCGCTTCACCTTCAGTTGTGGTTGCGGAGTACTCGCTGTCATCGTTGTCGATGGCGGCGAATCGGTCAACGTATCGATCAACCGCTGTCGGTCGTCCTCTGTGACGGAAACGCGTGTACGGTTGGTCGGTGACAAGTACAAGTCCAGTTCGTCCATGTCTTCGTTCGATTGCTCGATGCTTGTCGAAGAATCGTGCAGAATGTTCCGCGGGAAGCTTGAAGACGATTCGTCGTCTTGCAACTTGCCGGATTTTTTGTCGTCGCCTCTTTCCGATGCTCTCTCACGAGAGGTCTTCAGATTCTGCAACGTCGCCTGAATTTCGTCGAACGTCAGTTCTGAGTCTGACTGATGGTCGCCCTCAAAAAGAATGTATTGCACAGTCGAACGTTCCATCAATTCGTTTTCGGACTCGCCATTATCCTGACTCTCATCCGATTGCTCGGCTAAAAAAATTCGTTTTTCAATCTTTATATATATATATAAAAACCTAATTTTTACCTCCCCCCTTGGAGGAGTGTAACTCCTCAGGGAGGGATATAGGAGTATATGTTTATATGAAAAACCCCCCTTAATTTTCGACAAAGAATCATCTCCTAAAATTTTTCGCACTTATTTAGAAACACCCTGTATATAAAATATGCGTTATATGTGTATATATGGTATATTATATGTAAAAATAAATCCTATATAATAGAATTTATTTCTGTATAATACAAATTTGCATTGGTTTTTACCGATATTTACCGGAATTGTTATCCATCATGAAATACGTGATATTCGATTGTTCATCGGCAGTGATGTGGATCCTATCGCTGGATGTTGAATTAATCTTGTCAGAATCGTTATAGTTCTGGCAGGTTTTATAATTGTGTATTATTTCATAGTCTTCTTCCTGCACAATGCTCTTTTCGCTGCTATCAATCGACGTGTCATGAGTGAAGATATTGTCATTCGCTTGCTCGTGGACTTCCTCGAAATCCTCCTTGTGATAAAATACCGGCGGCTGAGTAGTTATCAGTCGTTTCTTCATCTGCGACGGTTTCTTCACCGTTCGCACGGCTCCTTCACCTATTAGTCGCTCTACATCTGCTCTATAATTTTTACAATCGATTTATGAAAAGAACAAAAAAAATTAAATTAAGTAAAAATATAAGAAACTAATCTTTCTAACTGAAGAAAGTGGATTTCTAAAAATTAATCTTTTTACTAAAAGTAGATCAGTTTACTTACTTCATGAGAAATTGGAAATTACTCGGAGGCTCGCCAGATTCGTCGTAAACAGCCACGGCAAATATCTCGTCCGAGTCTTCCACAGCATAGAGAGCCAATTGTTGCCCTGCTGCGGTGACGAAAGTGGCGATCGTTTCTTCATCGCTCTCTTGTTGGTCAATATCGATATCCTGTGCATTACATTCAATTGTTATATAAATATCACCATTAAGCTAAAACAATCAATTGATACATTTCAATTCATTGGCTTAAAAGCAAGCGAATGGAAAATAATCGACTCCTAAATATGTACCCTCCAAGAACACGATTCAGCAATTGTCTCGCAAGCCCATTTCTCGTCAATCAAACTCTCTGTCAATGGAACGGAAACTATGGATTCCTTGTAATCTACAGCCGCTTTGTCGTAGGTTTCCAGATTCTCTTCGAAATACATAGTTGCATCTGTCTTACTCTTAATTTTCTCAGGCAAATATCCATTTGTGTCCACAACTATCTCCTCGCCTACAACCTGCAAAATGTAGAAACTTCAAAGATATTGATTTTGAAGTACCGTCGTTGACAGGATTGAATTTTTTACCAGACTATCCTCAACATGCTCTTTCCTCATTACGCATTGTTCCAATTTCTTATCTTGAAAGCTGCATGTTGTGATTATCTCATCAGATATAAATTCTTCATAAGCATGCAGCCCACTGGTGAATGACATTTTTTAGAGTAGCTCAATGAAACATTATCACTGTTGTCATAATCATAGCAAATATCTGTAGACATATAAATGCAGAAGTATATAAAGTAAATTGCATTTTATATACAAAAGTATATAAAATATATTGTATATAATAGACATACATATATATACATATATATAATTATAATTCTTATATTAAAATTTATCGTAACGTTATATATATATATAGTTTTTTTAAATTAAATTATATATATACGTACATTTTATTTATACAAGTAGTATGGTCAACATTTTAATTGCTCTTACTGGCGATGTTTGTTAACACGCGAGTAACGTCATTAAAATCATAATGATTAACAGTTCCTGTTAAAGTTCAGTTGTTCCAATGACCGTAGAGAATGATTTTAGGTTCCTACTTATTGTTATCTTGTTCCGGACAGACCGATAGATCTTTAATTACATCGCTCGTTGCAACTTGAATACGTTGCGTAAATGTTGAATTTAAAGGTTATGTTTATGCCAAGATAATAGATACGCGAGAAAAATATGGTAAACGGACTTGCTGACGTACGTAAATACGCGCTTTGTTTCCCTACGAGAAGAGCAGTATGACGCGACATAAAAGCTTCACAAGGTTCGCAATATATCAAACAACATAACATTGGTGTAACAAGAGCATTATACATGAGCGGAAACCGCTAGTGGGGCGGGGGGGGGGGGTGAGAACAATAAATAATTGAAGCAGTGTCAGAACGCAAAAAAAAAAAAAAATATATAATAATAATAATAATAGTAATTTCTACCAACTAAACGGTAAAAAGGCGCCAGATAGAATGAAGCATGGCTGACATTGGGTGCGTTCAGAAATCCCACTCGTGGGATAGAATCACTGATCTATATATTATCTAGATAGCTGACTCACTTGGAACACAGCCGATGTAAGCGTGTTGTTGTCGTGTTGTGTCTGCAATATGGCATCTCTTAGCGCAATGCTCAACAGTGTTGCAACAACTACGAGATCAACTGACTAAGTGGTAGTAAATTCGTGACTTTTTTTAAAATATTTTTATCACCTTTTTTTTCATTGTTAAAATTAGACATTTTCCAACTTTCTTTTACGCTTCTAAATTTTTCTACGTCATTTCGCGAGCCGGCGAAGATTGAACATAACCTCAATATACTTAAATATGTGGATCATTGAAACAGTTGATTATTAATTCAAACGATTGTTAGTTCGAGCTAATCAGATATCTTTGAATTTTGAATTTTCAGTAATATACTTGGGATGTTCATAGCGCGTATTCACGATAAATTATTCGTGACAGATACGTGACTCTCTTCTTGCATGATAAAATGGAAGCAAAGATTGTTTTAAGCCTGTCTGTACTCTTAGTTGCAATACTAGCATCGTCGATCGCTCAAATTCAACAAAAGAAGAAATCATGGCGCGACAAGGATATAAGAGACATGACGGAGGCTGATCTGGAGCATTTGCTGGACCAGTGGGAAGTATGGCTGTTACACTAAATCTTACAATTAGTCGGATTCTAATTAGCCCGATTAAAACATTTGTTTGTTTCTTCTCTGTATGATTGTTCTGTTAGAAAGACAAAAAAAACTGAATAAATTAATCTAATATTTTAGGAAAATGATGAGCCTCTAGAACCGGATGAATTGCCAGAACACTTGCGACCCAGTCCAAAGATAGATTTATCCCAGGTAATGGATTGTCTTACTATTTACATATGAAGATCAATTTAATTGCAAAATACGTGAATTTATCAGTTCTCTCACACTCTTGCATAACATACACCAATGTGTAGATAGATACTGCAAATCCTGATAATTTTTTGAGAATGACAAAGAAAGGAAAGGGTGTTATGATGTTCGTGGACCTTAAGCCAGAAGTTTCAGACGAGCAAGCTGAGGTTGTGATGCGTATTTGGCAGAGCAGTTTGCAAAACAATCATATTATTGCAGAGAGGTATTTTTATATTCTATGCGCAAGATATTGTACAGAAAGTTATCTATTACTTTTCATTGAAGAATTTTTTAAATCATTTCTTAATAACTTAATATATATATTTGCAGAGATAAATAATATAATTTCATAAACATAAGTATCACAATAATTAAATAATGCAATTTCTACTGTTGTACTGTCATAATTCACTCAATTCGTTATTCAAAAAACATGTAGATATTCAAAAATATGAGAATAGTGAAAATATTTAATGTGTAATTATGTACAGATATCCAATTGATACAAAACGTGTGATATACATGTTCCGCGAAGGATCTCAGGCCGTTGATGCTAAAAATTACTTGCTGGAGCAGCCCGAATTGTCTCATCTCACTCTTGAAGGACAAACTTTTTATAGTAACACCCAGCAACAGGTAACGATGTTGTATGTTGATAAATTTTAAGCCAACGGCACACGGTACGATTTTTCGTACTGGATCTTCTAATATTTAGTAAGATACTAGAAATGCTGCATTCTAATTGGTGTATTCTTAATATATTACCAAATATTAGCAGATCCAGTACGAAAAATCGTACCGTGTGCCGTTGGCTTTAGTGTTTATGAATTCTTTTGTAAAAGATGAAACAAGCTTGATCTTTTTAGGATGCAGCTGACGAGTCGATAAAAAAGCAAAGTGCCAAGATAAAACGGAGCAAGGCCGAGTTGTAATCTTGAAGCATTCCTACATTTCTCAAACATTTTTTGTTTTCACAAGTGCTAATTTTTTTTTTGTACAAATATTTTCAATACTTATAAGTAAACAAATTTTTTCTAGAAAATATTAAATATGCACTGTGCATTCATTGATGCATATGATTAATAAAACTGCTCATATATCACATATATTTGAAAACATTTATTAAATAACATAAGTTTTATAGAATTATGGTGCGTTACAACGTGGTATAACTGTTGATAAGTTCTGTAAAATGGAAGGGCAACAACAGTGTCATACTTGTTCCGGTTCACTTGGTTGTGCCTGTTTTACTGGCGGAGGATTCCAACTGCGCGTCGTTCATCGCTTTGACCTCTCGCTGAAGTTCCTTCACCACAGTGGCGAGGGCATGCGGATTCACTCCGTTTTCGCACAGTCTGATGCAGATGCTTAGGGTGGTCGGATCAAGATTCGTGTTCAGCAGCTTAGAGATCTGGTATAAAGTTTGGAACGTCTTACGAGCGGCATTCACCTGGTGATTCACAGGCTCCGGCATGCTGGCTCGCTTCCGTTCCTTTCTAGAAATAGACCAAAACACTCGTGTTACAAGACGTTTCTTTAATTCATTTGCATTCATTTGGAATAAAAATTTTATTATGAACAGGTCTTAGCATATATAAATATTTCTTTAAATTTTTCAGTGTCCAATTTACAAACATATTTTGTAGAAAATTAAATACATTTTGAACATTTATTATAAAACTGAATTGTAAATAAATGTTTGCATATTCTCCTGTTTTGATTTCTCAAGAGTAACTTCCTACCAAGCATGTGATTTTACTATAACAGCAAAATTAAAAAATTTTTGTAACTATGTAAGTATTGAAGATAGGATCTATGTTCATTGACATGTTTTGCTCAGAATGACCTCCTATATACGCAATCTGTTACACGTTCTGAATTATATATATATATATATATATATATATATAAAATACGTCGTTTCTCGGATACAAAATCAATGCAAAGTATTTTAATATTAATTTGAGAGAAAACTGAAATAATTGTGATTTAATTAAAATTCCTTACATTACTATTTTTCTAAAGATAAAAAAGAAAAGAACTCTCTATAAGAATAAACAAAATAGGTTAGGTTCTTAATTAATCAAGTTTTTCTTATTTAGAAATTTGAATATGTAAATATAATAATAAATTCGTTATTATTCTTTCTCACGATTCAAATACTCACTCGTCGACGTTAGACAGCTTTATAATACAATATCACAAACATTCGTCGCAAAAAGAGGAGATTGTCAAGTCCCGGGAAGCTTGTAAATATAAATAATGGCGGATACTTCGAGTCATTTGATCGTCCAATCAGAAAGAGGCAATGAATTCTCTTTTTCCGATTGGTCAATATTTCGTTTGTGATGTAACGTAAATGTAGGAGATAATACATGTAAACACTTGTAAAACGTTAAATAATTTTTATGAAATATTGACATAAAAAAAATAAATTAAAAAGTAAAGCAAAGAGAGACTCTTTAATATAATCGAACTGAAGATTTTATTGACACCGCATTTTGACGCGCATGCGTGAAGAAATGTCCTGTGGCCTGACAACTAACAACTGTCTATGCGTATTACGCGTATTTTTATACTGTATGTTTTATTTTGAGTAAAAACTTGTGTTACTTGGATATCCATATTTTGTTGCAGAATCTAAATATCCATATCTGAGTATGTATCTGCCTTTAACAAAGGTTCCCCTCGAAATAATCTTAACCTAATTTAATTGACTCGCCGATGAGAAACGTAAGCTATCGTTATTATTAGTAATTTATTTAGCGCGACTCATTTCCAATTATTTTCTTGAAATGTCTATGTGTATCAGAAAATTCTTATATTCGGAATAAGTTCTTACACTACTTACATTCTTTCAGTACTTTATCAAAGATTGTTTACAAGGATTAAAATGGAGACTGAGGATGATCACAATAAAGCTACGACAAAAAATAAGAACAAGTCTCCCTTCAGTAAGAAGGAGGACATGATTGCGTTATTGAATGCTCTCTTCAAGTATGGATATTCAAATCTTTCTCCTGCTATACTGCCAGACATGTCTAAGGAGCAGTGCCATTCTGCAGTACAGTTGGCATTCAAACGGGCAAAGATCGCTATTAATAAGAAGCCTTCAATAATTGATTGGTTAAACAGTGGTATATTTGGCAATGATGAATGTAATATACCTTTGGCGTTGTTACTTATTGGATTGTATGAGCAGTATCCATTGTCTGAACACAACAATGTAGAGTGTGACTTTAGGTATGATGTAGAAAAGATGTTTTTTTTTTTTTAATTTCTCTTTACACATTTTTTTCTTATATATCTTAATATTTTTAATTCTCTGTTGCATTATTTGTATAATGTGTGATATATTTAACATAAATTATATACATGTATATATATAATTTGTCTTGTAAATTCTTACTATATATAGAGTCTCATCTAAAAAAATATGCTTAAATATATAAAAAACATTGCATTTTAGAAAACAATGTTTTGAACAAAACTTATTTGGTTTTGAGGGAGAAATTAAGTATGTGATTTACAACTAGCAGTTATATATTTTTTCTTAAAAACAATTATGTTTTCTTTACACCGATTGATTCCTCTCATTATTTTGTGCATAAAAGTATTGAGGTAAGATCATTGGAAAATGAATATTTTACGAGTTATTTCATAGTTTATGTAAAATTGTCATTAAAGTATAAAATACTTTGTAAACTCTCCATTTTTTGGCCATCCTACCCTTCTAATTTTTTGCCAAATATTGTGAGGAATCGAGTTACATAAAAAAATTAGGGTAGTTTCATTTAAAAAAAAACTAGGTTGACCTTCAAAATGACCTTAAAATTCAAAATTATCAACTTCTTTCCTCCTCCAAACAACTTTTCTTCAAAATATTGTTTTCTAAAACGTGATGTTTTGTATACATTCAAGCATATTTTTAAAAATGGGACACCCTATATATATTTGAATTTTTAGATCCATAAAATTGTTAAATATTCGACGATAATTGATGGAATTTTTTTTTGCAGGGAAATATATATTTTTCTTTACAAAATGACAACAAATCAAACCGCACCATATCTTTCGCATAACTCTGCAAGGATCTTACATAAACTATTATCGGAATTAATAGATAAGGTGTGGCCAAGTATGCAATCAGAGCTTCTCAAGTATCTAAGCAATATACATATTTACAGCAGATCTGAAGTCAGGAGAACATATTCGGGAAAGAGTTAGTTTCTGTTTTGACTCCTTTATATTAATCCTTAGATACCTTTCTTTCTCTTATTCCAATTTTATAATTTTCTTAGCAATTATTTTCTTTGTATATAGTAACAATGCATTCATTTTTCAATTAACATTATATATTTGTATCGAATATACAAAATAGAGAAAATACTTTATTATATTTATATTATATTGCAATTTTTTAAAATCACGTGTACAACAATATTGTTTATAATATAATGCAAAAGTCTTTCAGGAGACTTCACATGTGTATTTGTGTTATTTCTAAATGCTTGGGTATCGAAGGACTAATTTTAGGACTAAGAAAAGCTGTCAAAAATTAATTTTTACCAATTATTCTTTTAGGTATTCTGAAGAGAAAAGCAACAAAGAACTGTTTGTCCTTAAACTACAAGTGATTTTAATTTTCAAGTATAATTTCAAGCTATAATTTTCAAGTTCCTATATTCTAAGATTTTTGGACTTTGAAAATTTAAAATTCCGAAAAGGATTGTGAAACTTAAGAAATAGGTAATTATCATTTGTTTTATCTTGAAAGATTATTGGCATGTTAATAATTTACTTAATTAATTAATGCGACTTATCGCATTTCGAATTATTAAATAAAAGTAAATCATATTTCACGAGTATTAGGAAAGTAGATTGTTTTATAAGAAACATGTATCCGTCTTTTCTTTTTAATTCGTCAAAATTACGTATCGATATTTTCCTTTAATTTGTGCCGATTATATTGATTTAATTAATTGTTTAGTATTTCCCAGGCGTCGTCTTCCGTTTTAGAGTTCCAATTTTGTTGTGTTTTATTGTCTGTTTCAAAAGTGATTAGCGATTCTTTTTTTTCTGCCTTTGACGACTGTCTCTTCGATGTTACTGTCTTGCTTGTTTGCTTCGTGTCATTGTTCCAATCCCAATCGCAATTTGATGTATTGGAGAAACCTCCAGTAGAAATATTACTCCTAAAATAAATTATGCAGAAAGTGAATTTTGCAAAATTCCAATATCTTAGTGTGCAAAAACTCAATATCTATTAATAAAACTTATCAATTAATGAGAAATTATATTTCTATTTTAGTATTAGAAATTTAAAAGCAACTTACTTTGAACTGGAGCTTCTCACAAGAGATGATTTTTCGTTGGAGCAATTTGACTGCATCGAATTCTGATACGCATTAGGGCAGTTAGGGGAACATTGATATAGATCTGTAGAATCGTACTGCTTTTGTTGTTCGGCTGAATTGGTCCCGGCGATGTCACCCCATCCCCCTCGTCTAGTTATATCCCCTACCTATACATTACTTTCTCTTAAACTTCTTAATTTTTAATAATTGTTCATAGACCTGATTCTTATAATTCTTAAGTATATATACACAATCTCTAGTCTTAACACAAAAACCAAATGATGGTAACAAAAGAGAAAGCAAACGAAAGAACTTTTGTACCTTTGTAACCAAATGATTAACCTGGCTGCCAACATCTTCTAATAATGTGCCGTCGCGAACCTAATAACGTAATCCAAAAAGAAGAAAGAAAATGAAATTAAAAAAGTGTAAAGTTTTTAAAAAGATTAAATTTAATTAATTCTATAATGTAAGACAAAAATTATTAAAAATAAACCTACGAAAATAATAATAATAATAATCAATATCGCGTTTATAGTGTTAAACTTACTCTACATAGGTTTATAATAATGAAAAAAGTAATGTGAATAAATATGAGTACAACAGCAAGTTATAGTCAATATTGCTCAATTCTATTTTTAATTAATGCTTTTGAAGAAAACATTATTAAACAGAATTGTTAATATTATTCAAATTAAACTTAATTAATTAATTAAATATAATTTTAATAGAATTTCTCCAATATTACTCGATATTACTGAATTCTCCATTTCTGAATTCTTAATTAGTTTAAATTTTCAAGAATTTTCCTAGATTTTTTCACACTTGCCTTTTGCGTCGCCAGTCCTCCGATCTTGATAGCATTTTCGGTAGCTTTGCTTGCTATTTTCGATGCCGAAGAAGAGAATATTGACCAACCCTGTAAAATTAACAAATTATAGTCCGATTGTTTCATTAATTATATATTACAAAAATTTAATAATAAAGTTAAAAAATCATACGGTCGCTAACGACGATACTGCGGTGTCGAATAGTTCCTGGGACGAACTCTTGGGCGGTGGATCCATTTGATAACCGAAGCCACCGTACTTGCCGCCTTGACTTGGTGGAATGTTACTGAAAAAAAATTGACAAACTTAATTGTGAAATTAAATTAACAATTAAAATATATCTAGTTTTTAAATTCATTTGTTCTCGTTTTTTTGCATTATTATCCATTCATCCGCTTGTTTGATCAAAAAATTTCATGTTATATGAGAAAGAGAGAGATTTGAAAATACAGAATTATGTGCCTCTCTAATAAGATACAGAAAATGAATGTACTTACTCTGGACGATTGGCGTTTTCACTCTGTCTTCTCGCAAAGAAACATTCCGTTTGTGTCTTTAGGCTGTTGGAATCCATATTTTGATAAGAAGAGGACAAATCACTCTGATACGAATGCTCTTGCCTGCTTTCAGTGAATGTCGAGGGCTCGAAATCCTTCGCCGCTGAACTGTTTGGGCTCCAAGATTCTCCTCGTGCCAACGTAGCGATCTAAGCGTAAGAGAAATGTATGTTTAAAAGATGAATAATGTGATGAAAAATGGATGGAATAGACGACTAATTCAACCAGTGTTAATCACGTTCAACAAACTTTCTTACCTTGTCTCTGTACAATGCTGCCGCTTTTGTATTGTAACGCTGTGAGATAGACATGAACTCTTCCCAGTCTGGTTGACTCTCGAAAAATTCTCGAGCATTTCTATTACCACCGACTTTCATTTTCTCTAGTTCCACATCCTTCCACTTGTCCATAGAGACAGAGCGGACGAATGACAAGTGTACGCCTAAGCCACGATGCTTGCCTGAACACTCCAGACATATCCAAATGCCATATGTCACAGATACCCATTGTGGATTGTGGCTGCCACATTCAAAGCATTTCTGCAAAATATGTATACAGGTCTGTATAAATCTCTTGGTTACATATTATAAAAGTCAATTATATATATAAACTCTTTATATATATTTATATATAATATTATATAATAAATTATAATATAAATATATATTATACAAGGTGTCCCAGAACTATCGCATTTCCCGTTAATGGGAGATTCCTGAGGCTATTTGGAGGCGATTTTTCCTCAACGAAAATGTCGAGGCACCAATAATTTTCGAATTATAAGTGATTGAAAATGAAGGGCTTTTTGCAAATTAAGCTTTATGGAGTTAAAATATTAACAAAAATACATTCTTCAGTTAATTTCAGATCGAGTTTAATTTAATAGAATTTTAATTTAAGGCTTAATTACAAAGATATATGATGGCAAAAATTGGGAGCTTGCAAAAAATGATGACCTCCCTCGACATTTTCGTTGAGGAAAAATCGTCTCCAAATAGCCTCAGGAATCTCCCATTAACGGGAAATGCGGTGGTTCTGGGGGACACCTTGAGCACTAAGATAAAAATTACATTTATTGAAAATAAGAATGAGCTAAAGTTTAATTTAAAACATACATAATTATCTAATTCTGTATCTTTTTCAAGTTGTCACTTATTTAATTTTTATTTGCAAAGGAAAGAGCACTTCATTAATGTTTTATTCTATTTTCAAGCTTACGTTATTCTCATCCTTCAGCTTCAATTCACCCAGCACTCGTCGTGTTCGTGGACTGGCCATGGTCACATGAGTCAGTTGTTGAAAGATTCTGAAATACGAAGCAGGTACAGCGTCAATTAATGTAGCAGCAATTTTCGAATTCGCATTTTTAATTGAAATTGAATATGCAACATAGATAAAAGTTTATTGAACTTTTGATAAAAAATATAAGAAATTACTTATTAAGTGGCGTTAAGTCGAGTTCGAGTATTTCAATTATTAATAAGCTTAATAAAATTATTAAAATAATAATAATAATAATTAAAATATGCAAAATAGAGAAAATAATCCAAGTCGAGAATATAAAGTTTAAAGTTTGAAAAATTATTTAGAAATTCCGCGAAAATCCTCGAATTTCGATGCTCTCGAAATTATTTGACAAAGATTCCAAAATGGAATGGACAGAAACGTTTACCACAAAGCCATTACATATCGGACGATTCTTCTACAGGATGGGAAAAGTATATTCTACGTAGACATATTGCACCGAAAGTCGGACACGACTTTTTGCGCTTGGGAGGCTTGGGGAACGTGCTCGACGTATTGACGTCATAAGGAGTTTAAAGCTGTCGTCCGCGAGAGGTCATCGTCTGTCGCTCGCGATCGATTAAATCGTCGTCTCGATCAGTTCGATATATACATATGGCGCGTTTCGATGAATCGAAAGAGATTTTGAAATGCAGTCGATTACAAAATGGCATCACTGATGGATCTTAGAACATATATCAATTTATATTACATTATTTATATATGTCTATAAGTGATGGATGCAGATTTGCGTGAAACATATTGAATTCTTTTCCGCGATTCTCGCAGAGTTAGAAGGTAACGCATTACATCATTGCAACGTTATTTAATTACTTTTTTTTTCGGTAACGGCAACGGCGTTATAAATTTTGTCTGCAACGAAAAAAATAACTTTGATATATTTTTTTCGATAATGAAATTCAACAGTTACTTTTATCGTTGCTTTTCAAACGCGACATAATTTCCGTGTAAACAAAAATATATAAAGAGCATTAAATTCTTTTAGAAATTAATAAATAATCTCAGTAAAATTTTATTTTAAATCAAATTTTTTTTAAATCAAATTATGTAATTCTTTTTATACCTACAGAATTTTGAAGATTTTAAGCAAGAGTTTTATGCAATGATTTAAAAAAAAAAAGTTTTTTTTTCTAATTAAGATATTAAGATTCAAAACTATTATATACTTTATATCGATAGCACAATATCAATATCAAATATTATACTTTTTTTAACAGATAAATGTTAATTTTAAAGTATATTTACGAGGATTATGAATTATGTATTTTTAAAAATATATCACTCCTACAAAATATATCTAAGACTTGAATCAGACATTAAATTATAAGTAAATTTATATATGTCATATTGGAGATATCTCGTTATTTGATATACCCTGAATATCTTCAGGATATAAATTTCTGATATCTTTTTAAAAAAGTATTTTTACAATATTTGTAAAAGTACTAATAATACAAAAATACAATATTTGAAACAAAAAATATATTATTGATAAGATTTGAATTGGCAAAAAGAGATGGTGCCAACGGTACATGGTGTTCCCAAGCGGTCACCCATCCAAGTACTGACCATGCCCAACGTTGCTTAACTTCAGTGATCGGACGAGAACTGGTGCTTTACAACGTGGTATGACTGTTGACAATAATAATGTCTTTAGTTGCTAGAGAAATATATAATTTGAGAGAATTTTAAGACAACTGCAAATAAAATAGATTTTTATCGTCACTATAATTATATAAGTATTATATAAGTATGTATTTGAAACAAAAAATATTGCTATAACGGTACATCGGTCACCCATCTAACAATAAATACTGACCATGCACAATGTTGGTTAACTTCAGTGATCGGACGAGACCTTTTTTTTTATTAGAATTATTTATTATCACATTACAAATTGCACAATTATACATGTAACCAATGCCGAAAATATAAAAGTACTATCAATTTTCATTTTTGACTTAGTTCCTACTTACTTAAAAGCTTAACCTATTATATTTACACTTATGTTCTATATGCTATAATATAGTTTTTCAAAATGCGTTAGATGTGTGATTTGGATGCAGTGTACATTGTGTTTTCTATTGTGACTGTATCAAGTGCAGGAAAAACATAATGTGCTAAGCGCAAAATTAGGAAAAAACCTGTTTATATGAGACGAGAACTGGTGCGTTCCAACGTGGTATGACCGTTGACAATAGTAACATCTTCAGTTGCTGTAGAAATATATAATTTAAGAATTTTAAGACAACTGTAAATAAAGTAGATTTTTATCGGCACTATAATTTAAGTATGTGAAACAAAAGTATGTGGAACAAAAGTATTTGAAACAAAAATATATCGTTATTGATAAGATTTAAATTAGCAAAAAAAGAAAAAGTTGATGCCAACAGTACATGGTGTTCCCAAGCGGTCACCCATCCAAGTACTGACCATGCCCAATGTTGCTTAACTTCAGTGATCGGACGAGAACTGGTGCTTTACAACGTGGTATGACCGTTGACAATAATAATGGCTTCAGTTGCTGAAGAAATATATAATTTGAGAATTTTAAGACAACTGCAAATAAAATAAATTTTTATCATCACTATATAATTTATTTATAATTTATTTATTTAACGGTTTTTGGATCGTTTTTTAAAACTTTTTTTGTCGGAAAAGAAACGTTTCTTTTAACGTTTTTCGAGTGGACATTTTAATCCATGAGAAACGTTTCTAAAAAACCGGTTATAAAACGTTTCAAACAAACATATTTGAAATGTTTCTAACAATAAGACGAATATGTGCTATACCTGGGATTAAAATTTTTTTTTTTTACTTTAATCACAAAGTTTTCAAAATTATGACGCAATGAAACAATTTGAAAGCCGAAATCGCATAAGAAAATTACGAGAAATGATTACTCTCTTTTTTATGTTCGAAAAAAAGTTATTTTTTCTCGAACGTGTCGTATAAATGACGTAAAGCAAACTTCCTGCTTCTATCTTCTCGCGAAGATAGTATATCGAAAGCTATCATCGGCGATAAACATGCGACATGTTTCCGGAATTGGCAACGCTAAAGACAGGACAAAAAAAAACTCAGGCCCAGAAATTCAGGTTTATCGTAGAGAGGCTGAGCGTTGAGCAGCGGGAATTGACAGAGATACCCAGATCGTGATTGTATTCCAGCGACGTTATCAGGGGGAGATCGATGATATTTCGCGAGGATGACGTAATCTGACGAAAAAAGACGTGAACGGTCGCGCCGAGCGAGTCGTCCGAATTCGTGCGATCTGTTTTTAGGTTATGTCGTCGTCGCGCTGTCGAGTCGCAGGTAGCAGCCGCTTTTGTCATCGAGAGTACTCTCAGAAAGTAATAAATCACTTGTAATAAATCACTTTGTCAACTGTATTACGACATGTTACATAGTATATTATGGTATAATTATGTGTTGTATAGGATGTCTTATATAAATTATTGCGTACTTTAGTGAAAAGATAAACGAGCGTCAAAAGGATTCTCTTATGTCACTCTTATCTTTACAAGAGTATTTTTATCTAAAATATATAAGTTATAAGTAAAGAAGAAAATGCGTGCAATTAAAAATTTTTATGTATAACTTTTGCATGTATTTTTAGAAATTTTAAATTGGTTGACTGACATATCTGCCTTATTTTATCAAAATATGCTGTGATTTTGGAGCATTCTGCATCTATTCGGCTATTTTATTAATGTAAGAGACTGTAGCTTTGTGGAATTATTTCATCTTTCGAGTGTATTATATATTAATATATATTATATATATATTTATATATAATACTTTTTAATTTTATATATTTATATAGAAATCTAACAAGTTTTAAAATAAATAAAACAACAAAGCTTCCTCTATGAGGAAGCAAAATTAATACCAGCATATATATATATATATGTGTTGTGTGCTGATATATTTTTATCTTTTTAAAAATTTATTTTAAAAATTGTTAGAAGATAGTGTTGCAGTGTGAGACATAGAATTTGATTGAAAGAAAGCAAGAACGTAAAACAGACAGCAAAATGGTCTTCGAATCAATCATTGCGGAGCTTCTCAACAAGGTGATCGGCGAGTACATTCAGAACTTGGACTACACGCAGCTTAAAGTCAGCCTCTGGGGAGGTAGGAATGTATACAATATAATTATTCCATCCATATATAATTTTTCCAGCAATATATAATTTTTCTAGCAATTATATTTTATATGACGAATCTTTTTTTGCTTTCAGGAGATCTTGTATTAAATGATTTGTTAATAAAAGAATCTGCATTGGACATGCTGGATCTTCCAGTAAGATTGGAATATGGCCGTTTAGGTATAAAAAAAACTATATTATTTCAGCAATATAAGTTACATATAAGTTACAATATAATTATATCAGCAATATAAGTTATAATAATTAAATTTATGGAATAATGTAACATATCAATGATTGATTTTCTTGTTTTGTAATGAAATGCTGTATCTTTCAGGAAAATTGATACTAAAGATTCCATTTAAAGATATGTGGAATGGTCAGATTGACGCTATAGTTGAGGAGTTGTTTATACTGGTAGTGCCTACGAGTCAGGTTGTGTACAATGAAGAGAAAGAAACCAAAGCGCAATTGGAAGCCAAACGGGCGGAGCTCGAAAGAGTGGAGAAGAGAAAGCAGTTAGCAGACATAAAATGTAATTAAACATTTACATTGTTTTATAAATTAATGGAATAGATGCTTTTAAATTTTCGTTTCGCGGTAATATTAAGATTATAGTTTATATTTAACTTGACATCACTATTTTTAGATTGCTTTCTGAAGCTGAATATCTATATTTTATTTTTTGTAAAAATATAGGTTTAAAATTCTTCAACTTTCTTGCAGCACAAGAGAAACTGGACGACTCGATGGTTGAGAAACTGGTCGCCCGCATGATCAAGAACATCCATGTGGAGATCAAAAGGATCCACGTACGATATGAGGACCACGTCACCTTTAAGGAGCACCCATTTTCCGTCGGCTTCACCTTGAACACCTTCATTCTGGAGAGTTGCACAGACTCGTGGGAGACGACAGGCAATATGAAGGACATGTACGCCATTCCGCAGATCTTCAAACTGTGCAGCCTGGACGGGCTGGCCGTCTATCTCAATACGGGCGTAGAGCAGTATAGCAAGAATCCGCAATCCTTATATTCCAATCTCTTCTGTCAAGGTATTGCGACCACGGACTATATCCCGACGAGTTATCAATACCTGCTAGGACCGATCAACGTCAAGTCCAAGCTCAGACTTAATCCCAAACCTGAGTCCGATGATAGCAATTATACCATTTCCAAGGTATCCACTGAAACGCGATCATCATTCTCTAAAATACATTTGATGTTAAATTCTGCGTAAAATGTCAGGTTCAACCAATAGGAAAATTATATTTAAAATAATTTTATTTGTCTTCTCGCGCGCGCAGGTATGGCTGGATTTGGAGATGCAGAAATTGCGAATCGGCTTGACGAAGCGACAGTATCAGACCTTGTTACGACTGAGCGAAGGCCTGGATCAGGCGCGAAAGGCCGCGCCATACCGGAAGTACCGGCCGAATCTGACGTCGTATCGCGGCCATTACAAGGAGTGGTGGCATTTCGCGTACACTTGCGTCCTCGAGGAGACTGTGCGACGGTGTCGTCGCATCTGGGACTGGACTTACATGAAGGCTTACCGCGATACTTGCCGCGATTATGCCCAGGCCTACCAGATGAAGCTGACGACGAAGAAGCTGACGAAGGAAAACGAAGAACGATTGACGCACTGTGAAACGAAATTGGACATCTTTAATTTGGTGATCATCCGGCAACAGATCGAACTGGAGGTGGAGAGACTAGCGGAACGGGAGAAGAGTTTGAAGGCGAAGCGAGGCTGGTTCGGTTTCCTATGGAATAGTTCGCAGGCCGAGGAAACGAAGGAACTCAACTCAGCCGCGGCCATCATGCGCAGGTTTGATGACAAACATCCGCTTCGGTGTGTAGTTCTTGGGCTTTTAGATATTCTTGGAAGCTTTTAGATGCTTTAAATGATTTATAATTCGGGATAGAATTCTACCTAGGATATCTCATGATGGTTATTTTCAGATTCGAGGAGGCGATGACACCTCAAGAGAAGGAAAAGCTCTACCGGGCGATCGACTATCAGGAGAACAGCGCGCCTGCACACTATCCAGAAACATATGTGATGATTGATACACGTTTCTTTCTGCACGGTCTACAGATCTCTCTGTTGGACACAGACAAGGAGCACTCGTGCGTCCTGGATCTGCAGCTGCATGGGGTGCAAGCGGGTTTCAAGTCGCGGCCGTCCGCGAACGCGATTCTCGTCACCGCCTCCATCAGCGACATGAAGCTGCTGGGCGCGACGCAAGACGGCCGTGTGCCCTCGCTCTTCAACTCGGAACACGGCAGTTCCGACAGCGCCTTGCTGTCGGTGTCTTACGAGAAGAATCCGATTGACAAGCTCTGCGGCGACCGTGTCATTGTCAAGTCCCGATCCGTCGACATCATCTACGATGCACAAACCATCATAGAACTGGTCAACATGTTCAAGGTATACTCTCTCGTTTTTCTTCTAACTTTAACAAGTAGGTTGGGCACCTCCGCTCAGCAGAGAGAAAATCTTAAGATAAGAAAAAAAATTTTTATTTGGATTAATTAGGATTTTATAGGATATTAGGATTAGGATTTTAATTATAAATTTTCTATATAAATTATATTTATGATTTTTTTCTTGTTTCGCTTTGTGCATTTTTATGTCAATAAATATTTTTTAGGTGCAAGACTCTTCAACGCTAAACCAGCTGCAGACAGCAGCAGCGGAACAATTGGTGGGCTTGAAGGAGATGTCGGCACTCGGGTTAGAGTATGCCATACAGAAACACTCAATCCTGGATATACAAGTGGACATGCAGGCCTCGCAACTTATCATACCGCACGGCGGTCTCTACGAAGATTCGAAAGCGCTGATCGTCGTGAATCTGGGCAGTCTAAAGATGCATTCCCTGGAGAAAGAAAGGAGCGACATGGATGGCACCAGCGTTAAACAGTTGGTCAGCATGGGCAAGAGCGAAGAGGAAGTGCTGCTACACTTGAGGGAGCACAGCTATGATAAATTTGTTTTGGAAATAGGCAACTTTCAGGTAATTTTTTAATCTTCAATTTGGAGTGTTTAAAAATTATTTTATGAAAATTATTTAAAACTATATATTATATGAAAATATAAAAATATTATATAAAAATCATACACACAATTAAAGCATAATTATATGGAAAAATATTAAAACACATCATATATGATTATTCATATATATTATTAAATATAGTGGATAGAAGTAATTTTTATATGTGATTCGTTTTTTTTACAATAAAAATTAATTACAATAAATTTTTAATGTATTATAATAAAATCAATATTCTTAAATTTTGTTTTTTTATACCTAGGTGCTAGTTTCATTGCCGAATGAAGAGTGGCGATCAGCTCTAGCAAGCACCGAGAGTTCCCTGACATTGCTTCATCCGACCACATTAGAGATCCAGTTCCACAAGTGCCTAGTGACAGATGATCCTTTGTTGCCGAAACTCCGGCTTCTCGGTCGCCTGCCGTCAGTAACCGTGAACATAACGGACGTTCGGTTGCTGCAGGCGCTTTCGATCGTGCAGAGTATTCCCTTGCCCGAGGAAAGAACCGCGGAGCTGCATCGAACGTCTCTCTCCAGATCCATCTCGCAGTTGTCGCTGAAGGAGCTCAGCACCGCGATATCCAGCATCGCCGATAAGAGGAAGCAGCAGCAGGAAACAACGTCTGCCCCAATAAAGCAGACCACCGACCTGGAGATGAAATTCGAGATGAAGAAGTTTACGCTATCAGTGTCTAGGCAACGAGACAATAGCACGGAGTCGTCGGAATTCGTCAGGTTTGCAACGCATACTTCGTACTTTTATACAATCCCATTTTAAAAGATATATAAATACTTAAATATATAAAAAACATCGCGCTTTAGAAAACAACGTTTTCGATAATCGAAAAATGAATATTTTGCGAGATATTTCATAGTTTATGTAAAATTATGTCGAATTAAAGTATAAAATATATCGTAAATTGTTCACTTTTTGGTCACCCTTATAACTTTTTATGTCAAATATTGCGAGGAATCGATTTATATAAAAAAAATTAAGATGGTTCCATTTTAAAAAACTAGGTTGACCTTCAAATGACCTTGAAAAATGATCTTGGTTAAAATTCAAGATTATCTTCTTTCCCCCTCAAAAATCTTTTGAAACAACTTTTGTTCGAAACATTGTTTCCTAATATGCGATGTTTTTTTTTATATATTTAAGCATATTTTTTAAAATGGGACATCCTGTATATTTTATTTTAAAATGTACTTTTTTTTAAGTTTAAATTAATTTTTGATTGATTTTAGCTTGACATGAATTTTTGAATCTCCTTTCCAAACTTTTTTCAGATTCCAGGTGCTGCAGCTGGAGGCGGAAATGTTGCAGCGCACGTACGACCAGGAGGTGCAGCTGCGGCTGGGCGGTGTGCAGATGCGGCAACTGCATGAGGATCAAGAGATTTTCATTGTCAACACGCCGATGTCAGCCGGCAAAGATGAGTATCTGATCGTCGTGCGGTACATAAATGTGAATAAACGCTCGCCGGAATTTACCACACGACACGGCTCTGTTGTGAAGCTGCTGCTGCTGGAATTCACTTCGCTGGACACACTGTTGCATCAGGAGGCGCTCATTGAGCTGCTACGATTCAGCACGAACATACAGGACCGAATGAGCACGCTCGAAGGCGTTCAGAAGAAAGAAGTCGAACGTCCTCGACCAACCCACCTGGCTTCCATCCAGGAAGAGACCTCCGGTTTTCTCAGGGAGCAGCTCCAGAGGCAAAAATTGAGACCCACTGGACGACGTAGAAAACAAACGGTCGAATGCATTGATTTAAAGGTGGGCGCCAAGATCGGCTCGATCAATCTAAAAATCTCCAGCGTTGTCCGGGACATTAGCGCGCTCTACATCGAGGGTATCAGTGCCAGTTTCCTCAGCAAGTCTTCGTACTCGCAAGTGAACGCTGACCTGGCCTCCATCAGCATTAAAGACCTCAATCCTGTTTCCGTGTACAAGGACATTGTGGCCGTAGAGGGTGTCGAATCTTTGCAGGTAGGCAATCCTTTACATTTGCACTTTTGCCGTTTTACATTTGTATAATTATCGATTTGAATCATATTCGCAATTAGATCCAAGCGGTGATGTACAATATCGAGCCGTGGGAGGTGGACAAGAACAACATGTCCGTCAAGGTGACAATGGGATGCCATCGTATTGTCTTCCTGAACGCATTTGTCACCAGCGTGATGAATTTCCTGAACAACTTTCAAGCAGCGCAGAAAGCTATCAGGGACGCATCGGCGGCAGCGGCGGAAGCCGCGAGGACGAACATCAAGGATGTCCAAGAAAGCGCCTCTCGCATCGAACTGTGTGTCAAGATCAAGGCACCCGTTGTATACGTGCCGATGAACTCCAAGAGCGAGCACAGTTTAATGCTGGATATGGGCAATCTTATGGTACAGTGTGGCGAAACTTATTCTGCAGACCAATCTACCGCTTAAAATTTTTCAAAATTAAAAAGACAGATATATCTATATTATGCCTAATATACAGGGTGTAACATTTAAAAAAAAATATGCTTAAATATATAAAAAAACATCGCGTTTTAGAAAACAATGTTTCGAACAAAAATTTTTTGGTTTTAAGGGGAAAAGCAGTTGATAATCTCGAATTTTAATTAAGGTCATTTTTCAAGGTCATTTGAAAGTTAACCTAGTTTATTTAAATGAAACCATCCTAATTTTTTTATGTAAATCAATTCCTCGCAATATTTGGCATAAAAAGTAAGGGTAGGATGACCAAGAAATAAATATTTTACGAGATATTTTATACTTTAATTTGACATAATTTTACATAAACAATGAAATATCTCGTAAAATATTCATTTTTCGATGATCTTATCTCAATACTTTTATGCACAAAATAATGAGAGGAATAAATTGGTGTAAAGAAAACAGTGTTTCTTTAGTGGTTTTTAAGAAAAAATATGTAGCTGCTAGTTGCAAATTACTTTTTCTTAAATACATATTATATACTTTTCTGTCCTTTCAATTTTGAAAGTATATATATCAATTATATATAATATATATATTTTTTGTTTTGTACAAAATATAAGTATACAAATATTATGAAAAATATAATTTAAATATTATTATAATTATTTCAATTGTATATATACTTTCAGGTCTGCAATGTCTTCAAGAAATTGGAGGCGACGAATGAGGAGACTGGTGAATGTCCTATAGTGGACGAGATGAAGATTGAGCTGCAGAACTTGAAGCTGTCGCGAGTCCGACTGAATACGGAGAAATTTATCAGCGAGAACGAGGTGCTTCTTCTAGAACCGGTAACATTCACGCTGCTAATGAAGCGCAATCTGTCAACCGCCTGGTTCACCGCCATTCCGGATATCGATATGTCCGGCAGATTGAACAAAATCAATCTGCTGTTGAGCAAAGAGGATTACACTACGATTCTGAAGGTACTGGAGCAAAATCTGGGCGAGACTTTCGAAGATCCGAAACCTGTGCAAGCTGCGCCATCTGCTGTGAAATCCGAATACAGCGGAGAGCTACAGGTGAATATGAGAAGAATAATATTAATAATACCTTAAGGTTACGGTCAAGACTGTGCTACGAATGCTTCGAAACATCATTCTATCTTTATTCTCATGGAATGTAGAACAAAGATAGAATGATGTTTCAAAGCATTCGTAGTGCAGTCTTGACCGCAGTCTAAGTAGTGCGAGATTTAAGAAACTGATAATTTAACAGGGTGTCCACTCCCTGGAAAAACTAGGGATTGTCAGGGATTTTTTTTACCTTGAAAAATCCGAAAATTCTCATGGAATTTTATTGAGACTCAGGGAATTTTTTCAAAAATTGTGTCTGATCATTTTATTGACGATCTCTTTTTAATATCAAGGTCTTATGTAAGTTTCACAGAAAATTGTTCAATTTTTTAATAATATTTAAATAAATTAGTACTTTTTAAGACATTTATAATAAATTATTTTTGTTTTATATTTTTATTTTATATTTTTGCATATATCTTTAGCGTTTATTGCACTTTGTTATTGTCCAAATTAATTTTACGATTAATAAATCAATATTAAATGCTAGAAAAACTGCATTCTTGGCAACTTTCTTTGTAATCATATGAATAGAAAACATTAGAAAGTGCATACAATAAAGAAACTTATTTTAAAAAGCTGCATCTACAAATTTTCTTATTTTACTTGGAATTTTAAACAAAAATACCCGGAAGATCAGGGAATTTTTTTACAACATTTGAGTAGACATCCTGTTTAAGTTAGTATAAATTAGTGGATAAGTTGTAAGCGCTAATATACTTTGTATAATAATTTTAACCCCAAGGGGATACACAATAAAATATTTATTCATTTATTTATTCATTTATAATAGATTTAATTAAATCAATTAATGAATCTAAAAGATAGGATGAAAGAATTCTCTTTTTATCTTATTGTCATTTGTCACGTGTCAAGATTCAGCCGGTGTACAAGTACGAGGTCGACACGTCGCAAGAACCGCCGTCAACGGAAACGCAGGAACGACACGCCCACACATCCGTGAAATTCGAGTTTATTATGGACAGTCTGGTCATCAATCTGTTCACTGGCGGCTCGAAATTGCTGCAGTCGCAGTCGTCGCCGCTGCACCTACCCGAAAACGGACTGGCGCGCTTCAGTCTCACGCACTTCGCTGTGAAAGGTCGCGTGTTCGCGGACGGACTGCTGGCCACGTCGATCCTGCTGATGAACTGCACGCTGGACGACATGCGGCGGAGCCGGGAGGGCTCTCTGGCGCGGATCATGGAGAGGACCGGCAGCAGTGTGCCGAGCGGCACCGCCGGCGAGGATCACCTCGACAAGGAACACGCCAAATATAACGCCAGGAGTATGCTAGACGTGACGGTACGTCAGAGTCCGAACGACACGTTCGCTGATGTGCGGGTGTTCTCCTTCAGCATCATCGTATCCCTCGACTATCTCATGAAGATCAAGGACTTCTTCGACGTGGACACCGCGGGCAAGACCACCGCCACCTCCCTGCAGTCTTCGTCGAGAGGCGAATCGGTGGTAGTGCCCAAGAGAAAACATCCGACGCAACAGCAGCCGGTCGTTTCGACGCCCAAAATGTTAACCGTGAACCTGCACGTCGAGAAGCCGGATATCATTCTGCTCGAGGACATGGACGACATCAACTCGAACTGCATAATATTGAACACGGAGCTGTTGTTAAAAGTGCGCGTTATGGGAGAACATCAGGTGATCGCGGGCTCCATTAAGGATTTCTCTCTACTCACGGGGATATACAATCCTACGAAAAGGGCCGACTGGATCTATCAGGTATTGGGGATATATATCCGTGTATAGAGTATAAAATACTTATACTTAATTTTGTAATGATATAGGATATGATAGGAATTTTAGAATTCATAAATTATAAAGGATGCTTTCCAGCAACAAAACACAGTCATACACTGTGTGACACAGTGTTACACAGTATCGATTTGTAGCTGGAACACTGCTTAGCTTTTTTATTTCACCGCCAGAGTGCAGTGCAGTCACTTTACATAACTTTTTCAAAGTTTTAAGTTTTTTAAGTTTTTTTAAAAGTTTACCTCCCACCGGAATACTACTCCATAGAAAAAAAATGATACCAAATGTAAAAATGTTGGTATCCATGGAGTGACACAACATTTTAGCTGTGTACGATTGTGTCGACTTGTGTTGTAGTTGGAAAGTACTGGGTTATACATCGTGTTACATTGTGTGTACGTTGCTGGAAAGCACCCAAAATTTACAAGTTTTGTAATGAAGTATTTGTGTCATTGCTTTTTAAACAAAATATCTCTTAAAAAATTTAATTTATAAGGATCTTTTGAATTAACCTAGTATCTGTTACACTAGTAATATTATATTATTGTATAGGTTCTGAAACCGTGCAGCATCAGCGTTGCCGGTTCCACGCCGGAGGGCAAAGGGCTTCACTTGGATATCTGTTGTACAGACATACACATCTCTGTTTCGCCAGGTAATTCCTGGATCATCAAGTCGTTGGTCGACAATAATCCGTAAAAATGCGACATTTTTGCAGGTGTGATCGAAATATTGAATAAGGTTGTTCATACGGTGACTAAAAAAGAGGAGGAAGACAAGGAAATCGTTAAGCCCGAGCCTAATTACGAAGGATTGTGGATCGTCACCCCCTTTGAGGAGAATGATTACTGGTTCCTAAAGACAGGTGTTATACAGACTATGCATTAATTATTCTCATTATAAATATTTCTTTTCTTGTTCTTCTTTATCTTCTCTTTTTTCTTCTTTTTCTTCTTTTCTTCTATTTTGCTAAACTATATTGTATCGATGTATTTGTTTTAGAAGTTGCAATGGAAGCTCTCGAAGAGTTCACGTATTCAGACGATGAGGTTGTGACTGCTTATAAACCTGAATTAGCAATCGTCTCGGCTCCGACAATCTTGCTTACTCTGGAGGCGGGTGTCGGGAACAAAACTCTGCCCATGTTGCTGCTTCACGTAGGCTTCCAAAGCAACGTCAATGATTGGAGCACAAAAACGGTATGGAGTTGATCACGAAAAGTCATTATTATTTTTCTCACATTACTGGAAAACATCCTTTGTTATCATGGTTTTACAGATGAACATCGATTGTACGATGTCTGTGATCATGGCATATTACAACAGCCGCCTCGCACTGTGGGAACCACTGATTGAGCCGATAGAGGGCTCCGATAATGGCAAACGCGTTTCCACACCGTGGGAGCTGAAGACGAAGGTGATTATTGCGTTCTTTCCGTTATCCTTTTTTTTTTAAATATTCCGTTGTGTTTTTGTTAATTAATAACACAATTTTAAATTTGTTAGGTCCAATTTAACGACATATTGCTGGACTCGAGAGGCGCCAGCGCGGTTAGTCCCACTTCGGACAGCGAGCCGGAAGAGCTACCAAGTCAGTCCACCAAGATGTCCATCGACATTACATCCTCCGTAAGTGAATATTTTTAATATGAATATTAAACATCAATTATAAATATTAAATTACAAATATGTATAGTACTCGTTCAAATTGGACGAGAAATTTTCTATAAGAAATTGTATGTGTAAGTGAAGTTTCTTGCAATCGTCAAATTTTGTCTGAAAGGAATGCGTGTTTATTTCTCCCCTTTTTTCGGTTATAGGATAATCTGGAGATAACTGTGACGAAGACGTGTCTCGATGTGCTGAAGCAACTCGGCCAATCGTTTTCCTCGGCTATGGAGGCCAGTGGAAAAGGGCCCACCAGGAAGGTGGCGCCGTACGTGCTGAAGAACGAGACCGGTCTGGCAATGATACTCGATCTGGAGCATAGTCTCTTCAAGGTTCGTCACAGTGAAGGACCTTTCGAACTTCCATTTTTATTTATTCACTCATCTATCTATTTGATGCAATTTTGCGAACTAGTATTGGTGCTTACCTTAGATATTCGACGATGGATCGAGAATACGGAATGATAGCGATTCGTACATGGAGGTGATCCTTGAGACTGGCGCGTCGGTCGAGCTGGCGCCGAAGACATCCAAGCTGGACGCGCGTCTTCTCGAGCAGTTGAAAGCGGAAACCGTCAAGGACAGGGACGACAGTAAATTTGCCGTTTCTGTAAGTTAATGATATACAGACGTAACATGTACACGAAAAAAATTCATAATTTTTTCGTCTAAAATTTATTTCTTAATCGATAATTATTATAAATATTAGAATTAATTTCAATTCAAATATTAAGAGAATATTATTAAAATTATTAATATAATTAAAAATATTAATAATTTTTAACATTATTTAATTAAAAAATTATAAAAATTAACCCTAAAATTCACAATCTTAAAATATTTAAATAATAGGAATAAAAATCATATTCAAAACTATCCCAATATTTATTCATAAGTTTTTAAATATAAAATTAAAAATAAATATAAAAAAAAATAAAAGTAATAGTAGTAAAATTTAATAGTTTAAAGGTATCCAAGGCAAATTGGCGATACCTGTTCTGAAAGCGGACAAGAGATTCTTCTCTTTGAAGCACCGCAAAGAGGGCTCCGAGGAATGGGGCATCGTGTCGGACGTCGTTGTGGAAGAAGGTAGCACAATCGTCACTCTTAGAAGCATACTTCAGGTAAGTGGAAAGAGGAGGATCGCGAACAATTTTATCGATGATAATCAGCATTCCTCAACGTGTTCTGTACGCAGATCCACAATCACTTCGCGCAGTCGATTGCAGTTTATTATATGACGAAGCGCGGAAACGAGGTCGAGTGCGTGGGCACGGTGGCACCGGGTGAGAAGCTCAACTTACCCCTCGACGCCGTGTACACCCCGACTAACATCTATTGGCTCTTCTTCAGTGTCGAAGGGTATGTTTGCATTTTTTAAATATTTATTTTTATCTTTTTGCCACAAAGCCAGTTTAATGTGATCTTCAAGGTGCCCATTCTCTGGAAAAATCTGGAAAACCTGAGTGAAAAGCATTAAAAAATCTATTTTTAAAAAGATATTGGATTCGACTCGGATTTTTAAGTGCATATTAAACTTGATTACATCTAATTATTTTACTTTGAACAAAAATACCTAAAAGATCAAAAGGGAATCTTTATACCAGATTTGAATTCTCAAATCTGGTATAAAGATCTTAATAATACATTCTTAATAATACATTCTCATTATTATTAAGGAGAGCGCTTTGATATGTAAATCCTTTGATGATCACGTCTAATCTTTATTCTAGATATATGGTGTCGGTTGAGCCATTCATTTGGAAGGATCTGCAGAAAACGGTTTCCATGACGAGGTTACTGAAATGCGAATCTCGATCCAAGCAGGACATTATGGAGCCATTTTATATTCAGGTTACAGTATTTGTGATAAAATTATTGGTGTTAATTGATATTAATTAATTAGATAATGAATCATATCGATGAATGTTATTGGTCATAACAGTAAAAAAAATACTACAGTGCATATATATATATGTATATAGTAGTATTATATTTTAGTATATATATATATATATATTTGTCTATATAGGCCGTGGGAGAGATTGAGCAGGTGTATTTCGAGAATACCACTCGTCACACCATGGCTAGTACCATCTATAACGTACACCTATACCCGTCCGTGTATTTGAAGAACTTCCTCCCGATCGACATCATCATTTCCTTGCCAGGCACTGCTCAGGAGAATTTACTCGAGGCCAGCGCCTCCTTGCAGCTGCCTACAATCGATCCGGCCAAGTCGAATATAATTATCAAGGTAGAATGGATAGGCGATTAATATGAAAATTATAAATTATTATCGTTCTAAATTCTTACTATGAATTTTTATACAGTCGAGAATGAATTTTCAATTATTGTCGATTGTAATTATAAAATTTGAAAAAAATTCTCGCGTATTATTTATTCGGGATAAATTTGTTCAGCTACCCAATTATCTGGAAAAGGACTGGTCGTGCAAAGGCGAGATCGTGGCGAATCCACCCGAGTTCGCGGTCTGGTCGTTCGAGTCCTTCGACAGCGCGCAGAAGGTGATCCTGGATCTCGGAATGCACACGTCTCACAAACACGGCTCGATCGTCATGGCGCTGTACTGTCCCTTCTGGATGCTGAACAAGACCGGCCTGATGTTATCCTACAGAGTACGTTCGTGATGATCGCATTCACTGCGCGAAAGCTAACTTTGCAGGCACAAATTGCAATTCAAATATTATATTACGTCTCTTTATGTCTGAAGTTTTGAAAACTCTTTTTCTGAAATTTTTAATTCTCAATCAAATTTTTCAGAGAGTATATATGTCATGTCTCCTCGCCCAAGATATCTCGAGTCCTTGTGAAATCTCGATACTCTTCTTGTATTATATATGCTAATGCTCGTTTCCTCGCCCTTTTTTTTCATACCCTTCGTCAATGTCTCGCAATATTAACCAGCATTGCATCCGCCCGATCAGAATCCTGTATTCATCATGCTCCATTATTTTGCAGAAGTCAAGTAAGGGTGGCAAAGAGCACTCGAGTCCGATCAAGGTAGAGATTTCCTATTATCGTGCCGCATATCATTGTGCTTTTTGTGTAAAAACAGGGTGTCTACTTCCTGGAAAAATCTGAAAAAATGGGATTCTTAGGGATTTCTTTTTTACCTAGAAAAATCAAGGAATTTTCATGAAATTTCATTGAGACTTTTTTTTTAAATTCTCGCTTTGATACTTTTGCTCTTATATTGCAAGTGAATCCGAAAATTCGCCGATTAGTTGTGAATTATATCTACATATATGTATATATATATATATTCATTGTTTTAGCAAAATATGCAGTACACATTTTTTATTGTAATTTTTAGTGATAAAAGAATGAAAATGTTATGCAAGTGAAAAATGCTTATTTTACGAAAGCCATTCAGTTCTTTTCAATAATCTAACATTTTAAACTTAAGTGACTCTTTATTTTTTTGAGTGAAAATTAAAAAATACATAAAAAAATAACGTATTTAAAAAAATTGCAAAAAAATTCTCGAAATTTTGAACAAAAATATCTGGAAAGTCAGAGAATTTTGAGATTTTTTTTACAACATTTACATAGACACCCTGAAAAATCGTCGACTCGTGAAATCACTCGCGAAATTAACTGTCAAAATTATTTCGAATTCTTCCAATCATACAATTGTTAATGATGATTAATAACGAATAACTATCGACTTTTATTGCCGAAATGACTTATCCAATTGTTGTCGCTTTGAACGTCGATATTTATATGTCGCCTTGTGAAAATGTACGTGGGAACATCTTTCAGAAATTCGTTTCCGCTATGAAACCCCATCAGCAACGGTACAGGAGGAGGAAAACGCGCGCGGTGACCCATCGCTTTATTTCAATATTAATATACTGAGCTGTTCTCATGCTTGTGTTCGCAAGACTCGATTATTACCGTGAGATAAGAATCGTCTGATCTAGTCGATCTATCACACTGGGACTAACCGTCGCTATTGTGTTAGATTACCATCGTGTTGGTCCTAATGTTAGCCGACTCTTAACAACTGCATTTTATCAAACACGTAAATCGCGCTTCTCTTTATACGTAATTGTTAGTTATAATATATTATCATGCGTTTTATTTATTGTGCTTTCACTCATGCTACTCTGTTTCCTCTGTTTATCGTCTTCTCTATTTTTACTCGATTTACTTGGATCCTTGGTTAATCTTAAATACACGAATCTCGATTGTCAAACTTCCTTATGATTTTTTTTTACGTTTTTAGTTTTCTAGATATAAAGCACATCCGACACACAAACAAGGTTTATTTAACGAGCTAATCTTAGCGTTTTAGAGTCTGTCACTTATCCTATTAACTGCATGATATGCGAAATATTATTTTCGACGATTAAAACATGAAGATTATTAATCCATATCGATTGCTCATTCTAGACAACGGACGATTACTTGAACGTCCTGTACCACCCGGAGCACTTTAAGGGGCCCATTCTATTCTCGTTCCGTTCCAAGGCCTTCTTCGGCAAGAAGAAGGCCATGATCAGAGTGGAGGACGGAGAATGGTCCGACAAATTCTCGATCGACGTTGCGGGCAGCGAGGGCGTGGTGGCGTGCAAGTACAACGGAATGACATATCAGGTTCTGATGTTGATGATTCTTGTCGTTTCTTTTTACCTTTTTCAATCTCACTCCTATTTCTAAATATTCCTAAATACCTTCCTAAATACTCCAATTCCTAAATATTTTTAAATACCTTTCTCAATCACTCCTATTTCTCAATACTCCTAAATATCTTCCTAAATATTCCTAAATATCTTTCTAAATATTCCTAAATATTCCTAAATATTCCTAAATATTCCTAAATATTCCTAAATACCTTCCTCAATCACTCCTATTGCTTAATACTCCTAAATACCTTCATAAATATTTCTAAACACCTTCCTAAATACTTCAATTCCTAAATATCTTCCTCAATCACTCCTATTCCTCAATACTTCTAAATACTTCAATTCCTAAATATTCCTAAATACCTTTCTCAATCACTCCTATTCCTCAATACTTTTAAATATCTTCCTAAATATTCCTAAATACTTCTAAACACTCCAATTTCTAAATACCTTCCTCAATCACTCCTATTGCTTAATACTCCGAAATACCTTTCTAAATATTCCTAAATACCTTCCTAAATACTCCAATTCCTAAATATTTCTAAATACCTTCCTCAATCACTCCTATTCCTTAATACTCCTATTCCTAATTTTCTTAATAAGGGAATAGAAATTGGATGAACTATTTACTTATCTTTTCAGAATCTAATATTTTTTATAATGGCCCTTTAGTTGATTTGGCAATTTTTTTCTTTATATCGCAAATACATCATCAATTCTTGGAGCAATTAGTTTTATTTCAACATTTTTAGATATACATTATAGGAACTTCTTTATTGATAAAAAAATTTCTTTGCTTCGCTGATCAATTTTATTTATCGTAATTACTTTTTTCTCTTTACCAGTTTTACCAGGAAAAATTACTATACTTTTAATAGACTATAATCTTAATGCTTTATTTTTTGATACCTTAGGGGAAGTTTGGAATTGGAAATTCAATTCTTTATCAACACTTATTTTAATAAATCTAAATTTATCTCGTTTTCTAAATCTATTAACAAACATGATAATTATGACTTTATTGAATGCAAAAAAACTAAATGTAGAATAATCGAATGCTGGATATACAAGGAGAGAAAAATTCAGTGCATTAATTTTATTGTGAATGAGAAAGTATGAGAATAAGGAATAAAAAATATAAATAATAAACAAAAATAAGACAAGAAAACCGCTTTCTATTACAGATCGGGGTGCACAATCAACTGACGTACAACTCATTGACCAAGCAAATCACGTTCACACCCTACTACATACTCATCAACAACGCGGATTTCCTCATAGAATGCCAAGAGGGCGATCGTCCGGCCGATCCGATGATCAAGGTACGTTAAGTATGTTAAGTATAAGCGACTCAATTATTTTATTGTGCAAATATTTGAACGAAAGATTGAATTATTATAATAATACAAAGTTACTGTTGTATTTGTGAAGGTGCCTGCCGGCGAATGCGCAGCTTTGTGGCCTCGAATCGAACACGAGAACAAAACTCTGAGAGCCAAGGTCGCGGGTCAACCCGAGAAAACCGCGGCGTTTATTTACACTGACAGCCACACAACTCTACTGAAATTGGATAATAAGGTAATGCAGGATGTCTATTCTTTGGAAAAATCTATAATTCTCAGGGATTTCTTTTACCTAGAAAAATCGGGGAATTTTCATAAAATTTTATTCGAATTCAGAGAATTTTTTAAACAGTCCTCTTTTTGATAATTTTGCTCTTAAAAACGGTTGGAAAGCCGCCGATTGTGATCAAGTTGCGAATTATATCTGTTTAAAATATATTATAAATATATATATATATATTTCTCTTTGTATATTGAATGTCTTAGCAAAATACTGAATACGCAGTACACGTTCTTTAGTGATAAAAAAATGAAAATGTTATACAAATGAAAAATGCTTATTTTATAAAAGCCATTTAGTTCTTTTCAATATATTTTCAAATTTAACATTTAAAACTTTAGTGGCTTTTTATTTTTCCTTTGAATGACAAGTATTAGAAAACGCACAATAAAGAAACTTATTTTAAAAAACTGCATCTAAAAATTCTCCAATTTTAGAAAGAAATAGAAATATCTGGAAAAGATTAGGGAATTCCCATGGAATTATTTTTACACGATTTGACTCCTTATAATATTAACTATTTTCGTATATTGTACTTCTGACAAGACTGTCTCTTCTTCAACAGTACGGAGGGATTAATGTGGACGTGCAAATCAGCGAAGGCGGCGTCTACATCTCCCTATCGGCCTATAGTTCAGGCAATGCACCGGCTCTGATCATCAATCATACGCCGCATACCATCAATCTCTGGGAGAAGGGCTCGATCAATGTCAGGTATAAAATAGCGCTCACAAAAGTCTGTTATTAAAAACTTGATATGCAATGAATCGTCCTGTGTATACTTAATGCGAACTAATCGCATGTATTTTGCGCATTGACAGGTCCGTGCAGTCATACAACAGGATGTTTTACACCTGGGAAAATCCGGCAGGTCCGCGAAAACTCGTTTGGGAAGATAACAACGGCAAAGAGATCGAAGACAATCTTCGTAAGGTAAGAGAGAAAGAAAAGAAAAAATAGAAAAAGAAGAAGAAATGGAAAAAAGAGAAGAAATAGAAAAAAAGAAGAAATAAGAAAAGAAGAAATAGAAAAAAGATATTCGTAAAAGTAACTCGTGAACAAACATCATCTTTTCCATTTCCTTTTTAGGATAATCTCGGTGCCTTCCAATTGCCGGACGTAGACGAGAAACTGTTCTACGTGTCGTTCCTAGACGGCACTCAGCGAGTGCTTCTGTTTACCACGAATCTGAAGATCGCTGAAGATTGCCAGCTGGCTGGTGATCTCGAAGTGATTGATCAGGAAATCACGTTGAACATTCACGGCATCGGGTTCTCCCTTGTGAATAACATCACCAAATCCGAGTTGTTGTACATGTGCATCGCTAGGTGCGTATATCGCAATATTAACTAGTTGTACAATGTTTTGATATAATAATAATAATAAAATTTGGGATTTACATTATAATTTTATTAAATGAGAACTATCATTTTTATAACTATATTCTTTTGGAAAATTAATAAAATTTATATAATGCAGTTCTGGAATTATATGGGAGACCCGCAAGTCCTCCGGCGGCCGATGGCGAGCGTTAAATGCTAAGGAGGTCAACGCCATCGAGGAGGGATATCAGCGGTACATTAAGGAACTGCAGATTGGCAAGAACGCAGACTATCGGGTGATGCTGGAGCCGAAGCTAATGGTAAAATTAAGAGTTTCAATTTAATTTCTGATTCGATATAAGCGCATCGACAACCACGAGCATCGATATTATACGTAGCGACCGTTCTTATTTCTTTCAGGTGGATTATTTGAACATGGAGATGTTGAAGCCACATCGTAGGTACATGCGACGTACATTTCAGACCGGACTTTGGTTACAGTACCGTACCTCGGTGCATCAGGTACAGTTGCACGCAAAGATCAACAGGCTGCAGATCGACAATCAGTTGTCGGAGTGCGTCTTCCCGGTTATATTGGCTCCGGTTCCACCGCCAAAGAGCGTAATGCAGAGTACAGGTATCATCTATTATCTGCAGGGCGCGAGAAATAATCCTTTTATTATCTGTAATCTCTAGTATTAATCTCATAAAACTATAGATGTCACTTACAAGTTTCTTTGCTTTCTCTGCAGTAATGAAACCTTTTGCGGAGCTCAGCATGGTCAAACGTCTGCTGGAGCACAGCACCGTGCAACAATTCCGATACTTCAAAGTTCTCGTACAAGAGTTCCACATCAAAGTGGACATTGTCTTTCTGAATGCGATAATAGGCCTCTTCGAGGCGAACGAGGTCAACGACGCGGAGGAGGTGAGGTCTCGTCTCATTATTAAAATTTATTTATTTATTTAAAATCGGCAAGAGAGTAAACAGTTATTTCGTTCCAGAGTGCGCTGTTCCGTACGGACATGAAGCTGGTCAACGAACCGCTTATGTACCACGTCAATCTGATCACCACAGCCGAGCAGAAGAACTTTTTCGATCTACTGCACTTCTCGCCGCTTAAGGTTTGCCGCGAATGTAAATTGCAAATATTATTTACTTCTCGACAGAAGAATCTCATCTCTCTTCTCATTCGTAGATACACATCAGTTTCTCGATGACCGGCAGTGGAGGTGGACCCTCTGCAATGCCGCAAGTGCTTAACGTGCTGTTGCAAGGAATCGGCGTGACGCTGACGGACATTAACGACATCGTGTTCAAGTAAAGTCCTCGCGTTTATCAGAAGTAATCTTACCGTAATTAAGAATCATCTTTTCAAAACTTATTAAATCTTTAATCTTAAAGATTAAATTCCTAGAGCTCAATCTTCATAACCTTCATATCTTCGTAATCTTTATATCTTCGTACTCTTCATATCTTCGTAATCTTTATATCTTTGTAATCTTCATATGTTCGTAATCTTCATATCTTCGTAATCTTCATATCTTCTATAGATTTCGAGATTCTAAATTCTTCTATTAATGTGCAGATTGGCGTATTTCGAGAGAAATTACGTGTTCATGACAAACAAACAGCTCATCTCCGAGGCGACTACTCATTACGCAGGCCAGGCGATCAAGCAGGCCTATGTGCTCGTGCTGGGACTTGACGTGATTGGTAATCCGTATGGCCTTGTGGTCGGGACTATGAAAGGCATCGAGGATCTGTTCTACGAACCCTTCCAAGGTGCCATACAAGGCCCAGGGGAGTTCGCGGAGGGTCTGTTTCTAGGGGTGCGCAGCATGTTGGGCCATACTGTCGGCGGAATGGCGGGCGCCGTATCGAAGATCACGGGAGCGATGGGTATGTTTCGGTGTATTATTCATCGAATCATTTTAATTATGTTCAATTGGAAAATTGTATGCCAGTACTTTGATCTTTACACGTATTGGAATTTCGTGCTATGAGAAGATATTAAATTGTATTTAATTCTTGTAACATTCGACATTTTCTCTGATATATATTGTTTTCTTTTGCAGGCAAGGGTATAGCTGCTCTGACCTTCGACAAGGATTATCAACGAAAGAGACAAGAACAGCTCAACAAGCAACCCGCCAACTTACAAGAAGGTCTCGCCCGAAGCGGAAAAGGCTTAGTAATGGTAAAGTCGTAGATTAATTAATGTATAGATTAATTGATAACTCACTTGGTATAAATTATTTATTAATTTCGTTTGATAGGGCGTGGTCGATGGTGTAACGGGTGTGGTAATGAAGCCTATATCAGGAGCGAAGGAAGAAGGAGTAGAAGGGTTCTTCAAAGGATTCGGAAAAGGTGTCGTTGGACTCGTTACCAGGCCTACTGCCGGTGTTATTGACTTTGCAAGTGGTTCCTTTGGAGCTGTCAGACGGTACGATCTGTTAGCCATGCAAAGAGAATCTTGATAATTTTTTTTGACGAGTAGTAAGACGATTATCTGAAACTTGAAATTCTATAAATGTACGATTAATCTGTGTACAATGCATATTGAAGACTAAATTTTAAAATCCGTTTTAGAGCTACTGAGCTGAACGAAGAGGCAAGGAGAGTACGATCGCCCAGATTTCTGCAACCGGACAGTCTCGTTAGGCCATACATAAAGGACGATGCCGAAGGCAACAAGATATTGATGGTAAGAATTCTATTCCTATGAGAGTCCTCGATACTTTGATCATCAAATTTAAGGTAGATATTTACATGTTCTGTTTTTAATGAACCATCCATTGTAGTGGGATATTTTTGTAATTAATATTTCGTTAATTCATATATAGCATTTATTTAAATATTATATACATTACAGATTAACATCATAGATTAAATTATAAACATGTTTATATATTATATATTTATTATATAATTATATATTTATATATTATTATATATTTTATATTAATATAAAGAAAAATCAAGATGCTATATAAAGATATTTTTTGTACAAATTGTTTTAACAATTTTTTGGTAATTATTCTACAGAAAATAATATTTCTCTAAAAATTTTTTATTTTATAGACAAATTTTGGCACGAATTTTTTAAAAATTAATAAATATATACTCTCTCTCTCTCTCTCTCTATATATATATATATATATATATATAAAACAAATACATACACATACATATATATATTTATATACGAAATTTTCATAGGAACTGGAGAAAGGAAAATACGCACATACGGACGTTTACGTCTATCACGTATTTATTAACAAAGACGTGCTGTTGCTCACCGACAAAAGATTATCATACCTCGAACATAGTGATCTGTTTGGTGGTTGGCGGGTTGGTATCGATTAATTATCATATCTCGTTGGTTTCAAATATAAATCGCGATACACATGTATTGTTATAGGTTGACTGGACTCATACCTGGAACGAGTTCAGCGAATCGCCAAAGATCGTAGAGAGAGGTTTGCAGATCTTTCTTAAAGACGCCAGCAAGAGGAGGAAACTCGGCGGTCTCTTCGGCAGCGCGGATCAGTCAAAGATACTTTTAATAACGGATCATAATATTAAACAGGTACGCATGTGTGTTGCGCGCTAAAGTATTCTTCTATCAGTTGCCGTTCGTCCGATATTTTATCACTGCAATATTTTATCTCTTCCGCAGTTGTTGTGCAGTAAAATACAGGAGCAGATCAACCAATACGGGGTATAACGGCGAGCAATTTCGAATTAAAAAAGAAGCGAAAGAAGCCTTCTCACTTCCGGAACGCTTCGCGAGCGCGAGTTCGCATAATTTCTATGCACATTTTTTTACTATTTATAAGACTGATCTGCGTGCGCTTGATAATCGTAACAGTCTAGAAAGGATACCAGTGAGCGTGTCTAGAAACTAATCATGAAAGAACGTAGTAACTTTTTCACATTTTATCTCGCAGTTGTTCAGAATTTTTTTGTTGTCGGTATCATGATACCGAAGGAAAAATGTTAGATTGTTGCAAAAGTTTCGTCGAATAAAAAGTTGAAAAAAAGGGATGTACATATCTCTCGTTTCGAAGTAATCTTTATTAATCTAAATACATTTTTTCAGAAAGAAACTTTTCAAGAGAGTCAAATTTTACTTACATAAAACAACACTTTACAGAAAAAGAATCTTTTGCATCAAGCTACAATGTAGACGCATTGCAAAGGAGAGATTAATCTTTTTTAGATTTATATTTTTCTCCACACACAGAAGCTCTCCGTTTGATCGAGTCAATTGTTTTAGTCGCAAGAGAGTTACCATTTTATCGTTAAGAGCTAGATTTACGACGTGAAGTCATGAAGTAAGATTAAACGCTTGAATGACAGAGTCCTAGAGTACAATAACTTAAGCCGGAACGGTTAAACTGTTAAACCGAATTAAAGCAAAAGTAAACAAGTACCAAAATAGATATCTCGTATTTTGATATTTTTTTACACAAGTTTAATTACAAGGTACAGAAGATTATTGTTCGTATATTTGTTGAAGTATCAGGCAGATTTTTTTATTGAAAAAAACCTTAGTATTATTTTATATTTACAGGCGAAATGAGTATCATATATCGCTAATTGCATTGTTAATCGTGTCGTTAATCCAACAGGCTTTTAAATCATCACTCGAGTGATTCTCGATAATTAATAATCAAAAGTAATCGTATGCTTAATTATCTTCCTTCTAACGACATTTGACATTGTTAAAGAACTTACTACGGATGCTACTGACACATCGAGTAAACGCATTGTTAAGACGTAATAAATTTTATCATTTAGCTTTAACGCCTAAACACTAGTATGCACCGGTACGACTTCTGACCGGCACTTCTACCTCGTTTTTATTAATGCTACTTAGTATAATAAATAAATCAATAAACATATATGCATATATATTAAATGGAATTACTTAAATTGTATATAATAATTGATTTGATTAATATTTTCAGAACTAATTTTTTCTGTCAAGTTACTAATTTTCATGGAAAGTTTTAATTAAAGCAGTAAAGGCACTACAGAATTAATTTCAGACATATGACTTAATATTTATTAATTATATATATATATATATATATATATATATATATATATATATATATATATATATATAGTATATATTGCGTTTATCATATATATTTCGCTTCGTTGTCCTCTGTTGCAATATGTAATAAAATTATAAAATTAACATTTTCTATACTTTGTCTCTTTCGAATTATGACATCTTTCTATCATTTAATCATTTATCTAAGTTTATTTTTTCAGTGGATTTTTATTATTATCAGAGATAATGCTTTTTTAGCGTCTTAAAAACTCTTTTTCTTTTTTTTATATGTTTAATGCTAAAAAATGTAAACGAAAGAAAGAAAGATGTATAATAATATATAATATATAATATATTGAATTTAAGTAAATGTGCGATTAAATAAAAATTATTACAAAAATGGAATATACATATATTGTATATTATATATCTCATATTTATATATTTATTATATAATAATTTTGCTTGTGCGTTAATACAATCATAAATGCGTGATTTACGGCATATTTATCTCTTCATTTGTTAATCGTGGCTGCGTTGACACGATAGATTCGGCGTATCTATTTGGATACATTTAGATACATACTATCGATACAAAAAATCGGAGAAACGGGAGATTTGATATATGCCGATTAATAGTTATTTACGGCCTATCCAATGCGGTCCAACGACACCGATATCGAGGAACTACAGCGGATTCCGCAGCACATCCAAGGCCCTCCACAGTTACCGCCGTTAATCAAAGGACAGAAACTGAAGAGTGTGAGTGACGTTTCAGTTACATTAGCAGCAGAACTCGTTTGAGTTTTCCCTTAATACATGTTATTTGCAGTATCACTCGTTTAATGATACACATTGAAGCAACCACTGGCTAGTTTTAGGCAAAATTTAGGTTTAAAATTTATTTTAAAAATTTATTTTTAAGTTACAAGTTATATTTTATATATCGTCGTCTCTACATTATTTTTTCATAATAGATGAAAAAATATGTAGCTGCTAATTGCAAATTACATGCTTTTTCTTTACACCAATTGATTCCTCTCATTACTTTGTGCATAAAAGTATTGAGGTAAGATCATCGAAAAATAAATATTTTACGAGATATTTTATAGTTTATGTAAAATTATGTCACATTAAAGTACAACATATCTCGTAAACTATTCACTTTTTGGCCATCCTACCCTTATAACTTTTTATGCCAAATATTGCGAGAACCGATTGATATAAAAAAATTAAGGTGGTTCCATTTATAAAACCTAGGTTGATCTTCAAATGACTTTGATTAAAATTCATGATTATCAACTTTTTTCCCCCTCGAAACCTTTTAACATTTGTATGAAATATTGTATTTTCTCGTTACAGCCATATTTTCAGGAATATTCGACTATATTATTAATTAAAATGAAACATTCTGTATATGATATAGGTATATGATATATTATAATATTTTTTTAATCTTCCTATTGTTTGTATTAAATAATTATAATTGTGTAAAATTGTTATATTAGTAATGTATTTAAAGATTCAAATAATTTCTCGGCTTATCAAATTGATTCCAATTCTAGGGACCATATACCATCACAGTGACTGATGAAATGGTAGCACAGAGGGAAAGGGAGAACCTGGAGTTATACAAAGCGTGGGTACGAGAGCAACGCCGAAGGAACATGTTACCAGAGGAGGACGCCGACGAATATATCGGCGACTTCAAGGAGGCTGCGATCAGACGAAGTTTCATCCGCAAGGTCTTTTGCCTCCTTACGCTGCAATTGACATTCACCATCTTTGTCATATCTATCTTCATGTTCGTGTGAGTATATCCGAGAAAGGATCTTTCTGTACCTCGATTATAAACTGTTCTCTTCTCTCTTTTTTCTATTTTCTATTTTTCTAATTTTTTACTTTGATCTCCGTAGAAACCTTTGAGGATTATGGCGTGATTCTTCGAATTACTTTCCAGGTACGAGGCGCAGAAGTTTATGATAGTGCATTGGTACCTGTGGATCGTCGCCATGTAAGACGGGGATTCCTTCGCCACTTGTATATAAAAGCAGTTTCTATTGTATTAAGTGAAAGGAAATGGAGAATGAAAGAGAAGAAACTCTATTTATTCTCCCTCTTATTTTCTTCTTTTATTTTCTTCTTATTTCTTCTCTTATTACCCTTACGGAAAAAACACTCAAAAAGATACTCAAAATAATACTCAATTTGAGCGTTATTTCGGATACTCAACTTGAGAGTGACACTCAACTTAGTTGTAACCCTCAACTTGAGTGTAGATTTGAGTGTTATTCTCAACTTGAGAATTAACTTCAGTGTTATTCTCAACTTGAGAATTAATTTGAGCATTACTCAAGTTGAGATTAACACTCAAATTAATTATCAAGTTGAGAATAACACTCAAAGGTTTAGGGTTTACATTCATCTATTGAGTGTCATACCCAAGTGTTGAGAGTAAACTTTTAAATGTTCAGTGTTTACACTCAAACTTGAGTGTGAACACTCAGTCATTGGGTGTACACACTCAATCTTTTAATGTATGCACTCAATTTTGAGTATAAACACTCAATCTTTGGATGTACACCCTCAACGTTTGAGTGTAAACACTCAAAATTTGAGAGTAAACTCTCAAAATTGAGTGTTAACACTCAATATTTGAGTGTTTTTTTCCGTAAGGGTTTTCTTCTTAATACAACACTCTAATCGAGCTTTAACACACGAAAAGAATCCTATACATTATTTTTTTTATAAAAGAAATTCTGTTATAAGGAGATAATATATATATAATATTTATAAATATATACATATATATGTATAATATATATATATATATATATATATATATATTATATATATGTATAATATATATATGTATAATATATGTATAATATATATGTATAATATATGTATATAATATATATATTTTATATATATATATATATATATATATATATGTATGTATATATATTATATATATTTTTTGTTATATATAATTATACATTTTTTCTATTTTATTTCGGAACTTAAATCTGATTATAAAAATCTTCTCAATTTTCGATAGGGTCTTGTTCATCGTTGCTTATTGTGCTGTGTCCTGTTCTGTGCACGCCAGGCGAACGCCTCCGTTCAATTACATATGCCTGTTCCTATTGGTAAAAAATTTATTAATCTCAGATTCCCGTCTTTTCTCTTGCAATGGGATGAAATCGATGTACATTAATTCAATTGAATCGTCCTGAATATCGCGTCGCAGACGCTGGGAATGTCGTACCTGACCGCCTTCGTCTCCGTGTTTTATACCATCGAAGTAATCCTTATCGTTATGGGCATGACTGCAGTCGTCACGACGATAATAGCTCTCGTAGCAACGTTCTCCAAGGTAGAGGATTCTTTACTAGAATCTTTATATCCTATATTTCCTTTGTAATTTTGTCTTATTTCCAATTTAGCATATACTATGCTATAAATCCTGTACTAAAATATGATGATTAATTAGTTCTTTTTTAATATTTTTACTTTTTCTGTGTCATGCGTTTTACAACGTATAAATAATTTAATATATGTTTTATGTTGAGACAAATTATACGCCTTAATTAACTCTTTTTTAATGTTTTGTTGCAAATATAACTTATTGTTAGATTTATATCGTTTCTTCAGCTTTATTTCTTCGCGGGTTTTCATTTATTTTATATTAAGTACATTAGTCGAAATGTGAAGAATATATAAAAAAAGAAGATTATTACAAGAATCGTTACATTATGATATGATTACAGTTCGACTTGACAATGAGACCGGGCTTACTAATGGTGATCGGGTTGGTTTCGATCGTCGCTATTTTTACGGTGCTAATAATCCTGCTGTTCACTCACGTAATGGTTTTACGTCTGGTAATCGCTATCATTGGAACACTACTACTCTGCATGGTTAGTGCATGAATATGGATTTTTATGAAAAAAATTGTCTACCTAGCAATATATATTTTAATTTGATCTCTAAATTTTCTCACATCTCTGAGAATCACAACGTGTACTAATTTATATTATAATATATTTTAATTTATCTCAATTTAGAATATTTTAAAATTTTTTAATATATAAAATATTATTATATTAATATAATATATGATATAATATATTATTATTAATAATAATTATTATATAATATATTATTATTATATAATATTATATTATGTTAATATTAAATATTTTAAATATTTAATATTTAATAATATCTTTAAATAATATATTTAATAATTAAAAATATTTTAAAAAATATTTTTCGAACAAATAAGTGAAACAAATTATTGAGCAGATAATATATTTTTTGAATATTAATAAAACATTTATTTCATTCATTTTCAGTATTTATACTTCGACGTGCAGACAATCATGGGTGGACGCAGAATAGAGTTGGGTCCCGACGAAGTCGTCTTTGCAGCTACGCAGATTTACGTTGATATCGTACTGCTGTACCAGTATTTATTGATGTTCGTGGGATTCTTTCATCGATAACGTCAAACCTATACATCATATATCGCCTTGATATATTATTTTACATACATATTTTACATATATTTGTATATACATATTATATAAATACAATATTAAATATTTTAATATTTAAAAATATATTTTTAAAAATATTTTTCGAACAAACAATAAGTGAAACAAATTGTTATAAAATTATATAAATTAAATTTACTTTCTTACGTAATATTTATATATCTCATATATATATATATATATTTCGATATATATTTTGCGAATAGCAGAGAGAGAGAGAGAGAGAGAGAGAGAGAGAGAGAGAGAGACATGAATCATCTCGCGCTGTATCCTCGCTCGGTAATGCAGTACTCTGTAATTTTTATGACTCGAGAAAGATTCGTCCCACTGCTAAATGATGAACCATGCCAAGCCGTTCGAGTTATATGTTTTTTGAGTGCTGTTCGTCGCAGTTTCAAGCGGATTTTGAAAATTATGCGACTCTGGCCGTGCCGTAGATAAACTTCGAAAAAACTTTCGCATATCAAACGCGAAGGAAGAAACAACGATTCTCTCCTGAGTGATTAGTAAAGTTATAATCCTCATTGGGGGACTTCTTGACACTATTGCGTTTTTCAACTTGTCTCTGTCATTTTTCGCTATATTATCAGCGATCGTATTATCGAAATTTTTAATAGTTATTTTTTTTCTCTTAGTTTTACTATATCGTTTTTTAAACTGACTTATAACGCAAACTTCGCTAACTCAATGATTTGTGGATTAACCTCTCGACTTTTACTTGTATTTTATAGAAATAAAATGGAGAACGAACGATTAAGTGGCAAAGATACCAGGGAGGATAATGTCGAAGGGAATGTCGAAGCTAAGTCTAAGAAAGTTTTAGGCTTGATCACCAAGGTAGCCTTGGATACGCTGCATCGTGACGTTGGACGTGTTTTGCAGGAGTACGAAGAGGATCACAGAAGAAATAAGTAGTATCTTGTACAGTAATTGTGATTATTTCGAGTACAAATGTATTTGTAGATATGTATTATATATATAATTATCTATTTATACGACACTTGTGTGTTTACATTGTGACGATTCTTTACGATTCAGGAAGTACAGAAGTTGGCTGAGGGACTCTTTACACCATCGCAGCCAATACACGACACTCTGTTGGACCTCTGCGTTCGCGCTGTTGATTAACGCCGTTATTCTCATGGTTGCGTTCTTTGCGCTCAATGAAACATGGTGCGTTGAATTTACAAATGTAAATTTATGCGATATTTTGGCTCCTTCTCATCTATTTTGTTTGCTTATCAGATAATGGGTGCTTTCCACATATACAGATGACACTGTGTGTAACACAGTGTGTGATCCAGTTGCTTTCCAACTATGACACAAGTCGACACAATCGTGCACAGCTGAAATGCTATGTTTGACTGTGTCATTGTTTGTTACTCCATAGATACCAACATTTTTACATTTGGTATTATTTTTTTTTCTACAGACTGGTATTCCAGTAGAAGGTAAACTTTTAAATAAACAAAAAAAAACTTAAAACTTTGAAAAAGCTATGTAAAGTAACTGCCCCGCATTCTGGCGATGAAAAGTAAAAAAGTTAAGCAGTGTTTCAACTACAAGTCGACACTATAACTGTGTCACACAGTGTATAACTGTGTTCCATTGCTAGAAAGCACCCAATAGCTCGAGTACTAGTATCCTTGACACTTATATTCCATAAATGAATGTATTATTGCAGGTATTCTACACTGCCATACGAAGGACTGATAGTCTGTTGTTTAGTAGTATGGAATTTTTATTTAGTAACGTTGGATAATAAATTACGACACGAGGAGATCCCTCATAGAGTGAAAATTCTTCTTGACCAACTTAACGGTATATTTTTTAAACAATGTATTAAATTTATTCCATACAATAGTGCGCAATCTATTACTTTAATTTCAATGATTCAGATTTTCCAGCAATTTTAAAGTCGACTTTTTCATAACAAAAATGTCCAAGGCTTGTTTGTGTCGCAAGTTTTCAATTTTTCTGCATTACTTTTAAATTTCGAGATTTAATATTTTATTAAAATCCACTTTATAAATTAAGAACACGGTTTCATTTGTCACAGAACCGTTTGTATTTGTTAATATTTGTTAATTTAGCACTCAAAATTAAGATTGCGAGTAATTTGCATAGAACAATCTTGTATATATTACAATTTTTCTAGCACGGTGACACACATACATTGAATACAAATACATGCTCAAAATTGCAGTCGCACGTTCTACGTGCAGATGGAAATCTGAAAACTATCCGCATCTATGCAGTCCACAGTCCCCTTGCCTGACCCTACAATGGACGTATCGCGACGGCGAGATAGTCAACTTGCCATGGGCGTTATTGGTAGCTGGTGACATAATCGTGATGAAGCCAGGTCAACAAGCGCCCGGATATTGCGTGCCGTATGACGTATGTAACTTTAAGTCTATCATATCATATTTAAGTCACTTTAAATTGTGAAAGTTATAAAAGAAACCATTCCATTGAAAAGTTAATCACGAGCTCTCTATTCAGGAGATTTGAGCGTTTTCCAGCAACGGAACACAGTCATATACTGTGTGATACAATGTTCACAGTGTCGACTTGTAGCTGGAACGCTGCTTAGCTTTTTTATTTCAGAGTGCAGGGCAGTCACTTTACATAGCTTTTTCAAAATTTTAAGTTTTTTAAGTTTTTTTTAAAGTTTATCTTCTATCAGAATACCACTCCATAGAAAAAAAATGGTATTAAATGTAAAAATGTTGGCATGGAGTGACACAAAACGACGACATAGTGGAACACAGCATTTTAGCTGTGTACGATTGTGTCGACTTGTGTTGCAGTTGGAAAGCACGGGTCTTAGACTGTGTTACGCAGTGTCGCCTGTGTACGTTGCTGGAAAACGTCCTGAATCTTTTGTATTGAAATCGAATTTTTAGGATCCGGAAGCGCCGGTTTTGCACACAAGGGAGACCTATAATCCACCGGTGCACAGCGCCAACGAGATCTTCTCCACGCCGCAGGCTCGCGTTCCCCTGAAGAACAAAATCTACAAGCTTCAGGAGACGCCGTACTTGGTGAATCTGCGAATGGCGCTGGATCAGGCGCTCAATCGGCCAGTCACTTATCATAATCGCAAGCGACATTTGTTGATGATCTGCTGTATCGAGCACCTGGCCTATCCGATACTCCTGATCGTCATTCTGGTGGTCAATCTGCTCCGTTATCTATATCTGGCGGACTATTTCGGTACTGGCCACTGGAGTGAGATGTTCCTACTGCAACCGATCGCCGTGAGTCTTCCGTTGCTGCCATTGGTGTTCCCCTTCTGCTGGATATTCCTTAATTGCTTTGGTATGGCTCGCTTTAAGGCGTTGTTCAAGCTCTATCTATCAACGAAAAAACTTCAGGTTGGTATTAAGTATGTAATTTGCAACTATAGCAGCTACATATTTTTTCTTAAAAACAATTATGTGTTTTCTTTACACCAATTGATTCCTCTCATTATTTTATGCATAAAAGTATTGAGATAAAATCATCGAAAAATGAATATTTTACGAGATATTTTACATTGCGAGATAGTATTTTATGTAAAATTATGTCACATTAAAGTACAAAATATTTCATAAACTATTCACTTTTTGGCCATCCTACCCTTATAACTTTTTATGACAAGTATTACGAGGAATCTATTTATATAAAAAAAATTAGGGTGGTTTCATTAAAAAAAAAAACTAGGTTAATTTTTAATTGACCTTGGAAAATGATCTTAGTTAAAATTCAATATTATCAACTTTTTCCCTCCTCGAAACCTCTTTTATGTGAAATATTTTCTCGTTACAGTCATAATGTCAGCAATATTCGACTATTAATTAAAATGAAACACCCTCTATATATATATACACTGAAAACTTTTTCGCCAGTTCTGGTACACCCTGTGTACATACATATGTGTATATATACATATATATATATACACACATATATACACATATATACACATATATATTTATTTGTTACATATATACTATAAGTTTTTTTATAAATTTAGTTTATAGATCCTTTCGAGGACGCGGATATCAATGGTCCCAGTCATCCGGATGTAGTGTACAACTGGCTTGAACTCAAGAAATACTTTTTCGACATTCTTTTTGGCAAGGAACACATGATGTCGCGATCTGCGAGTATCTTGCACGTTCTAGGTTCTGTAACTGTAAGTATTGTAACGCAAGTCGATTATAAATACCATCAAGCATCAGCAGTTGAGTGTCAAAAATAATCAGAAGTAAATTATCGAGTCATGAATAATATTCTGCCTATTCTTACAGGCATTGTGTTGTGTGGACAAAAAGGGACTTCTCTCGTGGCCTAATCCCACAGCGGAGAAAGTATTTTTCCTACGTAACGCGAATAAGACTTTGTCGCCGAGCTCGAGGTAGTCATCTTGTAGTCGCCTAATTGCGGGATATAAGAAAATCCGAGTATCTAGAAGTTCCAGAATTTGATATTTCCTCAAGAGAGATAAAGGAATTTAACGTAACTTAAATTGCGTGAAATTGAGCAGTAAAATCGCGTCGACGAGATTACAGTCTTATTATTTTGCAGTACCGGCAGCGTGAATAAAACAGCGGATAAAAACCAGGAGTCCGAAGAGACGAAGATAAACTCCAATAGAACGTCTTATGTACAACATGGTGAGAAAGAACCGGAATAATGAAAAGGATGCATGACATAACATTACAGCTTTCGATGCTTCGCAGATATGTCGCACTCCACGGCCGAGGTGTTAGATCTCACGCACGATCACGCTCTGCCATTCCGACTGCAATTCGACGATCACTCATGGCGGCAACATCTCAATTCGTTGAAGCCACTTGGTCTGGCGATCCTCCTCAACACGTGCAACATGGACACGCAGGAGCATTACACGCAGTTCTGTTGCCATGTAACCTGCGAGGCTCTCTACAACGAGAACTTAGTTCCGGTTACGAACAGACGGTACACGTCTTTAATTTGTTATTCTTCACGCTCTTAAAAAAAAAAAGTTCAAGCAATATATATTGATCGCGATTTCTTTTTGCAATTAAATTTCGAGATAAATTGTAAGTTTGAAATGGTTTGTATACATTAACAGATGTCTGTGTGAACTGGCGAAACAAATCGGCTTCCAAGATCAAGCGCAGACAATTTTTCAATTGGAGCAACAACTATGCACATTTAGACACGTGGCAAGTATTATTCATAATTATATTTGCACGTACAAAATTAAGAGAGAATGCATAATTTCTCGAACATTATATATAATAAGATCAATCTTTGTTAAAACTTCGGAGAGCATATCCATATAGATCCATTTACTGATCACATCAATAGTAACAAAACATTACAAAAGCATGTCGATTGCATTTAGATTTGAATTATTTAACATTAGTTCTTTAGGATTTATTCTTCTAAAAAAATTAATTGGACAATGGATATTTTTATTATATTATTATATTATATTATTGATATACTATACTATAGTTATACTATGCTATATATACTATCTCTCTCCCCATTCCCCTATATATATATATATATATATATATATATATATATATATATATATATATATATATATATATATATATACTATATTTATATTATACTTATACTATATTATTATATTATTGAATTATAAAAGCAGGCAAGATTCGAGAAGAGCTGATTAAATGTTTTGTTGACAGCAACCAGAAATGGTCAGGCGGGATATAAAGTTCGCGCGTTCGCTGAGCATCGCGACAAAGTTGAAGTTCCCATTCCCTCACATGGTCGCCGTGGTCGTGAAGGAGCGCACTGGCGGCGGCCTGCAATTGTTAACGCAAGGAACAGCCGACATAATTCTGGACTCATGCATCGAGTACTGGGACGGTCACGATCTCTGTCCTCTTTCCGCATCCGACAGGTACGTCGTTATTCGATATCTCTCGTCGATTTCTTTGCTCGTACTTCTGCGAAACGTTTTTTAAGATGTTTAGCTAATTACGCTCGTAATGCTTGGCCGAACGTTTTAGAAACTGTACTGTATTAGGCCTGACGATCTTTCTTTTCGTCGTCGCAGAAAGAAGGTGCAGGACTTCTATCAGAGAACGAGCCTGACCTCGTACTGCACCGCATTCGCTTACCGACCGCTGGCGCGCGCCATCAGGGACAAGATGTCCGAAATATATCTAGAGCTCCCCGCGGACAGTAAACACCTGTACACACCCCACAGAAGCCCGACCCCTCTGCCGTGGGACTTTAGAAATGTTCTCGATCCCAGAGTACGAGGAATACTCGGGCAGTTTCATTCGACAGGTTGATGCAGTCATTATCATACTTTTTTTTTAAATATTGAATAACGAGAAAAAAATCTTAATAATTGCAAGAGAGAATAGCGAAAATAAAACGAGGAAAAAATAATCTTTTGTTTTTGCTATTTTTGTGTTTAATTTCGATATATTTTTATATAAATATAATATATTTAGCTTTTACATATATATATTTTTTCTTTTTCTATTTTTAATAAATATAAATTTTTTATATATGTATATTCTATTAAATATTTTATATATCTTCTATTTCTATTATATTAAAATTCTTTTAACAAAATATATTTCTGCTTCGCAAATATATGTTAACTAAACATGTTCTCTACTTTTTTTAGACTCTTTGTTGTGCAATGAAAATAAGGATGACGATGTGAGCGACGTCGAAGGCTGTTTTGACGTTCAGTGCAATCAGGTCTTTATCGGCATGGTCACCATGCAGTATCAGGCACAAACGGACATGGTATGATACTGCCATACAATTGATATGATTGATTGTTAATCTATTTTTTCATATATATATATAGTATGTTTATTTACTATTTTATATATTATATACATATACATTATTTATATATTTATTGTCTTCTTCTTCTTTCCTTCTTTTTCTTATCTTTTTTTCTAAATATTTATTGTATATATATTTATTTTATATATTATATATATATATTTTTTAAAATGAGCACAGGTACAACTGATCGAACAATTGGACAGAGCGTGCATAAGGTTCGTCCATTTCAGTAAAGAGAACGAGTTGCGCTCGCGCGTCTTCTCAGAGAAGATGGGTCTGGAGAGCGGCTGGAATTGCCACATCTCGTTACTTAGCGAGGGAGCCAGGTATCGCGCGTTAGAACACTGACTTTTCTCTTTCGATGTCTCTCGAACTTGTCATGGGGCATATACGTAACTTTCTTTCGATCGTCGATGCCTTTAATCCGAAGCTTTTGGCTCTCTTGGTTCCATAGTGTTAAGAGATTCTTTTCCAAGGAGAAAATTTAAGAAGAAAAATTTATTCGAAACGAAAAAGATTAGAGGAAGACGATTTAAAAAGAAAGTATTTCCAAAAGGGTTATTTGTAGGATCATGCAATCTCATACAGAAAAGCCGTACGCATATTAACGACTAGCTTAGATTTTCTAATTATCGTTAGAGCAAGCAAGCCACGAAGCTCGAATGTAAGATGTATTCGTGTATATTACAGGAGACAGCAATGGCTGGAGAGATATCCGCATATGCGTGTCCCGTCGTATATGTTTGTCTATACGTCTTTTATTACCTCTGTATTACTGTTAAACTCGATCTGCATGTTCACACATGTCGTCATTATGCGGGATGTCTCGAAGAGAATGTTATTTGAGAATTTCTAAGATCCTTAAAAACTCTCGGCGATCGAGAGAATTTAATTTAATTTAAAGTCGAATTTTTTATGATGAATGGAAAGAGAGAGTGGGATGAAAAATTTCTTCCTCCAAATTCCTTCGAGGCGTCTTACATATAATCTCAGATAATGCCACACGATTTGGCTGCAGTGTTCTAATACTTGATACATGATACTAATATTTCATTCTTTATTCGAGGCGTCGAATCGCAAGTTCCACGTGTGTAACTAAGAATGCTTTATACCAGAGAGTGTGTCTACTTCCTGGAAAACCTCTAGAATTCTCAGGGATTTCTTATTTATCTAAAAAAATAGGCAATTCTCGTCAAGTTTGTTAGGACTCTGGAGATATTTTTAAAAATTCTTTTCTTGATAATTTTACTCTTATATTGTTGTGAATTAGATATTTAAAATATATTTAAAAAATATATATATATCTATTTATATATTTAATATCCTAGTGAAATACTGAATAAGCGGTACACATTTTTCATTGTAATTTTAGCGATAAAAAATGAAAATGTTATGCAAGTGAAGAAAATTATTTATTTTACAAAAGCCAGTCAGTTCTTTTCAATATTTTTAAATCTAACATTCGAAACTTAAGTAGTTCTGCATTTTTCCTTTGTATGAGCGAAAAGCATTAGAAAATGTACACAATAAAAAAAAACTTATTTTAAAAAGTCGCTTCTAAAGGAATTCTCGAATTTTGAAAGAACCTGAAATTTTGAACAAAAATACCTGGAAAATCAGAAAATTCTTAGAGATTTCCTTTTGCAAGATTTGAACACACACTTGCATACTTTGTATAATTTCTGTTAAATAATTATACTCCCTAACAAAGTTGGAGCGATAACCGAGATTGCGAGTCGACGCCCGACGTTTGATCACGCGAATACACGAACACTTATGCGAGAAGAAGAAATACCCGCTCATGTATACTTGATTGTAACTAACACACACACACATGACAATATCAGGTCCGAGAGTCCAGTGGGTTGGTGGGTGAGCCAGGCAGCAGCCATGTCCTCACCCACTCCTTCACCCACGGCCCAATCTCATCAGCCTAATTATTCCTGCATGGACGAGGCCAGCCACTTGCTTAATCGTGTCTTACCTCGGTACGTTACGCCGATTACATGTAGAGATTAATACATCTCGCTATATTATAAAGTCGAACTTTTGCTTTGCTTCTCAAAGAAAAAAAATAAAGAAAGAAATTAAAGAGACGATATTAATCCTAGAATGCGTAAGCTGTCTTAATAAAAGCTTATAGAAACTCTGATTTCGAAAGGTTTCAACCAGAGAGGTGGCTTAAGATTTTTTTATGGATTATTCACTTAGAAGATGAGAAGGATTTGATCGAAGAAAATAACATGAGGAAGCGCAATCGGAAAAACTCCCTTACGCATTCTATGGCTAATTGCAAAAATGCGCAGCAATGGACAGGAAAATTTTCGACGATTTGTTACTTGGAAAGTTTTACCGAGTCCGTGACAACTTGATGCATTCTCTTGGCTTCTGGCAATCTGCGTTGATGTGTTTCTATTGATCACGATTTAACTGCGGAAATCGAGGATGTTATTCATCAAGAAGGAATGCCTTTCGTTTTAGTACCAACCTGAACAATAGTCGAGCAATGAGTATGTCGGCACCGAGCGCCATCAACATGGATTTCACGACGGTCAAGTTCGACGACGAGACCACCGAGTGGAATAACACGGGAACCTCGCAGGCCAAGAGCGCCATGAGCCACAGGTAGGAAGCGATGTCTAAACAACGCGCAGCCGTGCGATCGATGGTGATTTAACTCTCATACGAATTCACTGCTTTAGGGAACAGGACACGATGAGAAGCGAGGACAGCGTCCTGGTGCAGAGCGTTGATCTGGGCTCGGGTCAGGAGGCCTGGAGATCTTTAAGCTGCCTCACCGATAGCACCGAACAAAGCGCGCCGGTCAACTTCGATCTATCTAACAGAGTAGGCAAATCCCTTTTCGGATTAAACTATATATTACCTATAATTATTAACTGAAAAGAAAAGTCCTGTACTATTTTGCTAAATTCGTAATAGTTATTGCGTTATTAATTAAAATATGTGAGCTAATGAGCGCGTGGAAAGCGGTAGGCCGGAATCGGTAGGCATGTACGATGGCTTACTTTTTTACGTCTCTTAACAACGGAAGCATCATCTGAGCGAGAGGTGGAGTCACGCAGCGAGCGACGAGCGACGCGTGATATTTGTTGCTAAGAGATATAAACAAATAAGCCATACTTTACATGCTACCGATTCCGGCCTACCGTTTCCCACGCGCTCATTAGCTCAGATATTTTAATTAATAACGCAATAACTATTGCGAACTTAACAAAATGGTACAGGACTTTTCTTTTCAGTTTACTGCGCTCTACCTGCTCACGAGCGTTGGTCTGTTTGATACCGGACATTCTGTATATGTAATTATAGAAAAAATCAAGAAAACCTTTAACAAATACATATGGTTGGATTTATCTCGACGAGACTTACAACTTTTGTTACAAAAAAAGATCGGTTTCCATTTTAAAAAAGTGATTAGTGAATTTCTTGAAAGTGGCGCCATCTGTAAACAAATTGATGTCGTTGTCATGTCCCCCAGGTCTAACAACTTTTGTATGAAACATTTTTTTCTAAAAGGCATAGGAAAAAAGCTATTTAGGTGGAGACATTAAAATGGCTCATCTTGTATATATTATTATAATTATACTTAACTTTATTATAGTAACTATAATTATAGACATATATTTTATTGTAGTAACTATAATTATAGTGATTATAGTAGCTATATAGTAATTATAGTTATCTATAATTACATATATTATATAATTTTATATTACTATAATTATAATAACTATAAGTCTAGTGACTATAGTAACTGTAATTATAGTAACATTACTATAATTATATATAACTATATATTTATATATTACTATATATATTTATATATTACTATATATATTATATATTACTATATATATTATAAATTACCCCTTTATGTATTACTATATAGTTATAACTATATATATATTATATATGATATGCCATAAAACTGACTACTTGTAACCTGTAGGCGAAACTGCCGAGAGGCATAGACAAGATACGTCCACACATAGAGCTAATCGACAACGTGCCGCTGCTCGTGTCCCTGTTCACTGACTGCAACACCACGGTGACCCGCGAGATGCTACATATCATGCAGGATTACGGGGAGGTGGTATGCGTGCTCGGCTCATCCGCTAACGCCGAGAACATGTCAATCTTCATGCAGGCTGACGCCGGGTAATTTCATTCCCCTCGTGATCCACAGTGTAGTAAAATTTTCAAGCGAAGCTAAGTTCTGAACGCTATTCTAAAGCTTTTGTAAATTGATCGCGCAGAGTGGCGGTGGAGCCGTTGTATCCACAAGTGTGTCAGAAAGTGCCCGTGTTGGTGCCCACCACGGAGGACCAAGGAATCTCTCCCGTCGACCTCAGTAGGGCGCTCAACTCCGTCGCGTGCTCGCTGAGCGTGAAGCGCGAGGATCCCGTGGCGATTTTCCATCTCATTATGGAGGTACTCGACATTATACTCGACGTATACTCGGACGGACGGTGTATATCTTCATCTTTTTCTACATATACAGGCTCGTCATTACATGAAGAATCTATGGAACTGCATGCAATTCTGGCTGTGTTGCTCGGTCACGCTCGCCTTCACGCAAACGCTGTCGGCATTCTTGCTGCTGCCGCCGCTGTTCTCCATTAATCAGGTGCTCTGGCTGTGCTGCCTGATCATCCCCGTGCTATCGACGTCCATGATCGCCACGCCGATAGATCCGACGATAATGCAACGCGCGACCGGGAAGAATCAGTGCATAGTCAACGGAGAGGTGAGAGAGGGTGGTGAATACGCAGTATGAGACTCATCCATATACGATCCATCAGTTTAAACTAAATCTATTTTTTAAAAAAAGTCACTCATTCCCGTTTTCTCATTTTCTAATTTATTTTAATTTGATGTGCAATTTATTCAAGGATTTCTTATACTGCTTATTTATCTAGCAGCTAGTCCGAGTAGCGGACTTTTCTAGAAATCAAAAGAGAATAGTACTAATATATGGATATGTTATAAATAGCTCACGCTATTCGTGCTGTGGTGCTACGGCAGCAAGTTCCTGCCGACGGTGATCACGGTAATCCTGTCGCAGTGCGTCACCTTCTTGTCCCTCTGTCCCATCTACATGCCGCAAAACTCCAAGTGCTTGTACATATATCCGGATCCGCGGGACCAGATTTGGAGCGGCTGGGGCAGCAAACCCATCGTCATCCTGGTCGTACAACATTTCGCCCTGACCCTCATAGTCCTGCACTTTGGTAATTATATCCACCAAAAATATGATATTATTACAATATATTATTAATATATTGGATTTTGTTTCAAAAGATTTATCATCTATTTGTGAAATAGAATTGAGAACGAAATCACGCAGCTTCAATTTCTTAATTTTCCTTAATCGAAATGTTTACCATTGGTTACAAATTTACTTTTTTCTTGCTTCCGCATATTCCGCATTTCTAACTTATCCTTCTTTTTAAAAGAAAACTCACATTAATGATTTTATTTGAAACAGAATTTAAGAGAAAAATTTCTGTGTATTAATAATAATAATAATAATGTATTAAAAATTAATGTGTATATTCATATGCACAATAAAAGCTTATTCTTTAATATTTCTTTTCTCTTTCAGTTACGATATCCGTCAGCTTTGTGCATAGGGAATACTCGATATGGAGGAAAAATCCCATGAATAATTTTACCTGGTTTCTCAGTGTGCTTATCATGTAAGCAAAAGATAATCGAATAATCTAATCGAATAATTTGGGTTAGGAAAGTTACTTTGTAAAAGTAACTCGTTATCGTTATTCAAAATGTAACGCGCGAGTCGTTACAATTTTTGTTACTTTTTTTAACGCTATCATAAGGCCAAGTTATATATAAAGCAAAATTTACATTTTAATATTAAGAGAATTATATAATTTTTTAATATTAAGAGAATTATATAATTTTTTAATATTAAGAGAATTATATAATTTTTTATATCGCTAGTGATATAAAATGTATAATAATTTTGGTAATAACTTTGAATCTTAAGATCTTAATCAGAAAAAACTTTTTTTCAAAAATATTGTAAAGAAAAATTTTTAAAGAATTTTTTAAGAATTCAAATTTCTGTAAGTATAAATAAACAAAAGCATTTCCTAATTTTTTTAAAATAAACTTATAAAGGTCAAAATCGCCTTTTTTATTTTTAACTTTATGCAATTTTAAAATCCTGATATACACAAATTTATTAGTCAAATTTGTTTTTAATATGCAAGAGTTTATAAGAATTACATGTGTGTGTGTGATTTAGTTTAAAATAAAAATTTTATCGAGATTGTATATTAATTTCTAAAAGAATTTAATGCTCTTTATGTATGTTTGCATGGGAATCATACGGCGAAAAGCAACGATAAAAGTAACTGTTGAATTTGTTATTTGTTACCAGAAAAATTGTTTGAAAATTATTTTTTTCGTTACAAGTAACGCGTTACTTCCCAACCCTGCGAATACTAGTAGTTGACAGTGTTTTATTTTAAGAGATTGAAAAGATATACGATTGGTCATTACATTATTATTATTATTATTATTAATTATTAATATTATTATTATTACAGATTATGCGTGCAGGCGGCAGTCTCCGGCGTAGTGTTCCGCAGATTTTGGCGAGAAGAAGGGAAAAAGATGGAGAACTTTCCGACAAACGTGCCACTGTTCTTTTTATTCTCTATTCCACTGACGTTCGCGGTGAACGAATTGATCAAGTGGCAAGAGATTAAGTAAGTTTATCCTCTCCACATGTTTTTCATCGCTCGCAAAATAAAGATACAATCTGATTTGTTAAATTAATGCTTCTGCCTCATTTCAGAATCAACGTTAGGTATCAGAAAAGAGCACGTCTGGAATTTGGCACAAAGCTGGGAATGAATTCCCCATTTTAGTTCAGTTCGCGGCGTCATTTTTTTTCAAAGTATCACAAATGTGTTTAAAAAAAAGAAATACGGGTATAATATTAAGTGTATATTATAACTTGATTATTACGAGATAACTTGAAGAGAGTTAAGTTAGGTAACCTAATCTAACCTAACCTGCTAAGAATCAAACGCAGATAAAAGTACGTAATACAATTCTTATTTTCTTCTACAAATACTATAAATATATATATATTTATATTTATATTATATAGAATTATATGTTATATAAATATATATTTATGTAATATACATATATATAAATTTTATAAAAATTATATATAAATTTTATAAATTTTATAAAGTTTATAAAATATATAAAATATATATACAAGTTATATATATTTATATTATATAGAATTATATATTATATATATTTATATTAAATATATATATATATATATTATATATATAGAATTTTAACGTCACATATATTTAAAGTTTTGTAGAGGAATTATAAGCATTTTCATCTGCGGTTGTCTCTCATTGGCCTGTTTAACAAATCATTTTGAATAGATATTTGCAGAGCCATTAATATATACAAATAATTACAAGTATTATACTGATATTACACTTCAGTTGTTGCAAGCTCTAAGAATTTAGGAGGACTTTGACGAAGAGAGACGTGCACTTTGACCATGTTGTGTCAAATATTGCCAAACGATAGATAGGAACAGAGCACTGATATTTTTCTATAGCGACGTGCTTATTTATAATTTACGATGAACAAAGACGGAGCCATCAATTACGAGCTTAAACAATTTATAATTTAATAACGAAAAATCTCAAAATAATTGCTGAAAGACCTATTTCAGAGATTTTTCCAGGATCTGTAGCAACGCGAGAGTACCTGATAAGTCTGAGGCATCTTGTGTTTGATGATCTTAGTGTTATGTAATGCTAACTTTTACATAAATGTTCCTGTTGTGATAGTAATTTATTTGTGTTTAGCGCGATTATAGTGATTAGGAAATATTTTAGCGAATTAAATGTACTCGGCGAGAGATTGTGACTGCGAGTCCTATCTAAAAGTTCGAGTTCTAAGGGATAGTCTCGCTGATACGAGGTTCTTTGGTTGTGAAATAGTCCTCAGTCAGATATTTTGATCGTAAAAATTTGTCGATTTTCTAGTAGGAAAATGCGATGTATTCGTCGAGATTTTGTTTTTTAAACAGAAATACAGTCAAACTCCATATTCTAAGCAAACTTTTATTTATTATTAACCAACTAAATCTCCGCATAAATCTAATTTTTCTCATTGTGTTCCCCTATCACTGTTATTTTACTTTGATTACTGATACTCTGGAACACCAGACATGGCCCTCTTCCGATTTCGCCGAGTCTGATGTATATTATAGTCCTACCCTTCCACTTCCACTAATCCATGGTAAAATAATACGACCCAATTCTCAAGCATTCGCGAAAAAAAAATTTTAAAATTTGTGTGGTCTTTATGTTTACCGAGTTGTAAGTACAAACTAACAGCTAAGCGGCGTGGCTTGGTGGATAAAGCGCGCAGCTGCTATGCTGCGTATTGCTGTGGTTCGACTTTTACTTTTTGAAACTTTTTAATCTGCACTAGAACAACACAGGCGCGCGTTACGCGCGCGCATTTATTTACGGACATTGTCCAATATTAAATAAATTATACAGTTAAAAATGTGATTTTATATTTACATATACGTTTTTACACCAGTACCCTGCATCAACATTCTGCACCAGTACTCTGCACCCTGCATCAGCATTCTGCGCCAGGACCACCACCCTGCACCAGCACCCGTTTTTTTTACGAGGGGAAATCTTCCAAAGATACCCTCAGCTCCTGGGGGAGAGCCGAGGGTTATGTGGGATTTCTACCCACTCCTCGGTGGCCTACCTCGGCGCATATGATGGGGGACTCCGGGAACCCGTTAATACACTACCGGAGCCCCCAGCACTGGCTAATCCATCATTCCCGTGGGGGGGGGGGGGAGAGTCGTCCCCCTAAAAATAAACTATTGGGGACAGAATGGGACAACACCACACCGTCCCCCCATCCTGAGGACCGTGTGCAGTTACAGCATGGGTTCCCACTCATGCTCGCCAACGGTCCCAGCGGTCACAAACTTCGAGAGGTGGTGGGTCTCCCGGGGTCACCGCTAAAGATCGGGGAAAAAAGTGTGGATGAAATTTTCCCACTTCCCTAGGGAGGGGGAGAAACTACACGTATATAGCCTCCCCCATTCTCCTTCGCTTTCTTCTCCTTCCCGCCGAATCAGGATTACGCTCCCTGTTCCGCTCGGCCGCCTCCTTCCGGAGCATGACTCGCTCACAGAAGGAAGCCACCGCATTCCACGACCCCACACCGCCAACAATCGCGTGGACGACAGCCGACAGCGAGAGGTCGGCTCCAATCGCTCAGGACACGGCGCTCTTCAGCCCACGCTGGGCACATCTCCAAGGTGTGTTGCGCCGTGTCCCGAACCGCTCCACAATGGTGACAATGTGTTGTCGGCTCCTTCCCTATGCGACACAGATACTCACTAAAGCAACCGTGCCCCGTGAGTACCTGCGTCATTGGGTACGTAATTAACCGCTCATTCATACCACCCCCGCTCCCGCGTTCTGCACTCGCATCGGCGAGTACGGTCGACTGAGCGACGGCGAGCCCTCCTCGGTGATAGCAGCGGCGACCGCTCTCAAGAGTAACGGCAGCAGCGGCACGTTGAGGAAACAGACGGGAGGTTCCTCCCGAGGCCAGAGCACCGGCAGCATCGTCTGCAGCAAGAGGGGCCGCGATTCCGGCGGAACCGCCAACAGCGAAGCATCGACGGCCTCCCTGCCGCCGACCAAGGCGAGATCGATACCGCGTCCCAACTATCGCATCCAATTCTGAAAAGCGTATTTATGCGTCGTACACTTCACCGAAAAATTCCGAGACATGTCTAGAAACACAGTTCGATCAGTCTTAAGACACGGTCGATTAGTATTAAGACACGCTTCGACCGTGTCCGAGAACACGGTCGATCAGTATCGAAACACGCTTTGACCGTGTCAGAAGACACGATCAATCAGTGTTGACACGTTTCGACCGTGTCCTGAGACACGGTTCGATCAGTATTAAGACACGCTTCGACCGTGTCCGGGAACACGGTCATCAGTGTTGAGATACGTTTTGACCGTGTCCTAAGACACGGTTCGATCAGTCTTGAAACACGTTCGATCAGTATTAAGACACGCTTCAACCGTGTCCGGGAACACGGTCGATAAGTATTGAGACACGCTTTGACCGTATCCGAAGACACGGTCGATTAGTGTTGAGACACGTTTCGACCGTGTCCGGAGACACGGTTCGATCAGTCTTAAAACACGATTCAATCAGTTTTTAAGACACGGTTCGACGGATGGATTTTGAGGAGTCGGGTTGACAATATTCGTGTTTTAATCGAGGATTCAACGCATTTGATTACGTTTGCAAATTGATTTAATCGGTTCAGAACTTCTGCATGAAAATTAGTCGCTTCCTTACACACGTGAGTCTTGACGAACTCTTGTCTTTTTTTTCACGCGCGGTTCAAGATTGGACGATCGAAATTCTAGTGTAACGATCGTAAATATGGTCACGAGAGTCGACTCGATGTCGAGCAAGTACAAGTTTTCGCGAAGCAAGTCCGAAGTTCCGATCGTCGATGACAACCTCCTGAATCTCGTTACGATATAACGTAAACCGTGCGAGTTACATTAAGCCGGGTCCAGATAAAGTAAACGAACATGAACGATCATGAAATGAATATCAACGAATGTGTGTGTGTGTGAGCGCGCATTAATTAATTTTTTAAACTTTTTTTTATATCTAAAATTTTGTATAAAATATTACTTCGTAATAATTTTAATTCTAACTTATAATTAATGCAGAATTATATAATTATCAGTTAAATAATGCTTTATTGATATTCGTTCATAGCTCGTTAGCTGGATTTATGGCTTTTTTATACGTAAGATTGCGTTGTACGCGATGTGAGAGGACGGCCATAACGAAAAAGAAGCGCCTAGAATTGCGTCGCGCAATTATGATTACTATTCACTATTTAGTAAGTCAATCGTGCAAGCCGTAAAACGAATGACACACGATCTGTAACTAATGATGTAGCGATGTAGTGTATGACCTAGTCATTAGCAAAGTAACTCTGTCGGTAGAATAGGAAAGAAGAATTGTGTCTTCCTCAATCGCGCGTCTCGCGATCCAATCACGGCGGCTTTAATAATACAGGGTGAGAGAAAAGATACTCCTACGTCAAAAGTGTCTTTTTTTCGCGGATCGCCTCGCGCGCGATCCACGAAACATTGTTTCTTCTTTTCTTCTTTTTTTGTTAGTTTAATTTTATTCTTAAGCTAGCCACATAGAAACACAACTCCCAGGCTCCTATCCTGAATTGGTCTAGGCTCCTCAACAAATATTTATATATATTGTGTGTAAAATAATATATATATTATATTGTAAAATATCAATTTATTTATTTGTTTATCAAAAACACACAAATGCGTGTATTTGATTCCTGCGCTGGTTTAATCCTTGTACAATGCGTAACTAGGACTAATCGCAGCTTGCAATGTAATCACAATCAACGCCAATAGCACACTACAGCACATCGTCGCGGAATACGTCGCCTCGTACAATAATTTCGGCGAGAATACCGACCATACAAAGAGATGATGACGCTGGCCAGCGACGATAATCATGTAAACAGTCATCGTTAGTAATCTCCACGCGATGTAAGTCCTACTCGTGCGCGCGACAATATCCGTGCTGTAAATACAAACCGATTCTTTCATAACAATCGTCGACTGATCGAAAGAGAACTTTAGAATATATTTTTTCAAATATAATAAAAATAATATATTTAATATATAATATTGAACTTCTAAAATAAAACGAGTCTATTTTTGTTATCAGATATGTTAAAGATAATTAATTCGCGAAGCGACTTACCAATGTGTCTCGCTCGACTGTTGACGGTAAACGAGCAGGAAGTAAGCCAGGACGGGCGCGGAATAAGTGTTGACGATTAAATACGCGCCGGTAATAAGAGGCATGTAGGAACGCAAGCCGACGTATCCCGCCGTGATGTTTATACTCGCGAGGCTATTGGAATTTCCCTGAAACATTAATCACACACTATATTATACAATAAATGATTAACTTACTTCGTAACAAAATAAAAATATTCTGAATTCTCAATAATAACAGTTTATTAAATGTGCCATTTAATGGCACAATGTTGCTATAAGAGGCATTGTCGATGAAATTTGATAAACTTTTATTCATTTCTTTATATACTATTAGTAATATAATATATGTTATTATATCGCAACACACACAGGGACACTTAAAGAATTTTATACTAGATATTACAGAGAAAAATTTGACAGCGCTAGATTCATCTTGGCCTTTTAATTTGCAGAAATTCGAGCGCAAAAATAAATTCAATACATTTAAATAGAGTACAGTGAAAAGAGATATTTGATATTATATACAGTGGAAAAAGATATTTAAAATATACTTAAATATATTAATATATTTAAATATATTAAAATACATTTTTATTATATTTAATTTTTGTATTTGAAAAATATATATTTAATTATATGTTTAAATATAATTTTAATATATTAATATAAGAATCAAGGATTTGGAAAATGCACCTGATAGAAATAAAATACGTTGCCGAGCCAGCAGTGCACGAAGACGCCGAGATCAAGCGTTAAATCGTTTTCTCTCAACGCAGCGTTGATCGTCGAGCTCGCGACGATTTGCAACGGCAACAGGATCACGTTGTACGGTTGGTGCAGCATCGCCGAGATCATTACCCAGAAATTGATGATAAAAAATAGCATCGTACTCGCGAAACGTTGCTTGTTGCGTCTAATTATTAATGTCACTCGGTAGCCGTAGCTTAGGAGAAACAGCATTGTTATTCCCCAAAACGTCTGTACTTCGTATATTCCACTGCGACAAATGAAATTTACGCGCGATTTACTTTTTAAATGTGCTTTGTTATTATATAACAAAAAAAAAACATATATAAAAGAGAATTATCATTTCCTGTAATTTTTTTACGCTAATTATAGTCTCCAAATTTCTCTATTATGTCACAAATTTGAGAAATTAGTGATTAAAGTTGCAGAAAGAGCTATTCAAATTTTACCCCATAAAGTTAGAAAAATTTTGTTAATTAATATTAAATATGTTGTTAGGACTATTATCTGTCAAAAGAAATTTATTGTGTCAATAGCATTTAACAAGATTTTCATAATTAAATGTAGGGCCTATTATAGGAAAGTTGTGAATTAGAATTTACCAAATATTTTTCAATACGTTTATTCAAACTTAAGGGGATGTCGGAGTGACTTCTTTACCGATCGAAAATTATTTTCTTTTTTCACGTTAATCTTTTTATTGGTTGAATAAAATAATAAATGCTTTTCCACGATTAAAGTACACATAGCAACAAAGTGCGGAATGTCCGATTTTATGTTAATTTTATGTTAATAACACGTATTTATGTTATTTATGTAATACACGTATGCACGAAAAATTTTGAACACACTATTATTCTCTTTCACTAAACTTCTAAACTCATTTCTAAAAGTTCACCTACATTCCTTCATGCAATTCCGAGTGCGGACTGATCTTATTTTGTACGTATAAACTGCAAAACTTTTATATTAAGCAATATTGTTTTGACCTGACCTAACCTGACGCCGCGTCAGGTCGTAACAATATTGCTTAATATAAAAGTTTTGCAGTTTGTACGTACAAAATAAGATCAGTCCGCACTCGGAATTGCATGAAGGAATGTAGGTGAACTTTTAGAAATGAGTTTAGAAGTTTAGTGAAAGAGAATAGTGTGTTCAAAATTTTTCGTGCATACGTGTATTACATAAATAACATAAATACGTGTTATTAACATAAAATTAACATAAAATCGGACATTCCGCACTTTGTTGCTATGTGTACTTTAATCGTGGAAAAGCATTTATTATTCTATTCAACCAATAAAAAGATTAACGTAAAAAAAGAAATAATTTTTGGTCGGTAAAACAGGCGACCTGCGGAATTCGACCGTCAGTCCGGCATCCTCTTAAGGGTTACTGAATATGATATAAAAATTGATGGATTCAAAATGGCAAAATCAATATAATGAATGCCAAAATTTAAAAAACTGATATTTTTTATTGATTTTGACATTTTTAATTTATCAGTTTTGACATCAAATTCGCATTTAGCGACTTGAGAAACCTTTAAGTTTGAATAAACATATCGAAAAATATTTGGCAGATCCTCAATGGCCTAAATCACAATTTTCCTACAATAAATTCCATATTCAATCATGACTATTTTATTAATCAACACAACATATTCCTTTTAAAGGTTGAAACAACATATTTAATTTTGATTAATGATTGAACTTGATTTGAACTTTTTCGACACATCACAGTAGTTGTAATACAAAATACATTAATTTCTCAAAATGATGTGATGTGAGTAATTTAGAGATCAAGATCGTATTCAGCATCAAGAAACTACAAGAAATGATCTTTCTCATGTTGAAAAAAGTTCTTTTTTTGTTGAATCGTATTACATATTTACCTCGACGAGAAATATAATGGAATCCTCAGAACGGCATTGTTAGTCATATGACGAAGATATATACATGCCGCAATGGCCGTATTAAATATCAACGATTGCCGCCTGTATTCCTTGTTCTCGCATTCGTGCGCAATCCAGATCAGAAGAGCGAGCGCTGTAAAATGATCGGATTGAAAAAGCTTATCGCGAAACATTCTGTATATAATCCTCTCATCAAGTTTAAAGACTCTCTCACCAGCTAGAAGCAGGAACGTCATTCCAATTTTGCTGTCGTCTTCCTTCAACCAGCGAGCTATGTCGGGTAGATGCGCCCATTTGTCACCGGTGCTGTTAAGCTTTCGCAGAACTCTGTGTCCTATCAGTAGCAACAATATCTTAGCGCAAAGTTTTACATGGCGCGGATGCCTAGAATTCCCGTAACGTTGATCCACCCCGGTTTGCACCCTTAGATCGCTCGTAAGATCGCTATTGTATACCACACTGTTAGCTGACAAAAGATTCAGCTGCGACGCAACAGACATTCGAATCTGACTCGAATTTTATCATTTTTTTATACAGAGTGAAGAAAAAGTAACGGAATGCCTCGATATTTTGAAAACACTGTGTGGATTTAAGAAAAAAGTGTCCTATTTAGCAGTTGTGTCATTTTGACCTTGGATGATTTTGTGAAGGTCATGTGAAGATCATCTTGAATTTTTTATATAAGAATTCCCATTTTTTATTGCTCTTCTAGCATCCTTGCTCATCTATCATCTTCTATCAAGAACTTCTTAAATTATAAACCGTGGAATTTACGATATTGTTAGAGCCACAAAGTGATCCAAGATCAAAATGACACAATTGATAATAGGACACATCATGTTCTATGACTTTGATCTAATTGTAAAACATTTTTTCTTTCTAAAATCTATAGTTTATAAAAAATATCAGGGCATTGCGTTATTTTCCTCACTCTGTACATGACTTATAAAAACGACTATTAGATTCTTCAAACATAAAATATATTTATAAAATAAAATAATTTAATAAATAATAAAAACATTAAATATTATTGATAAAAATAATATGTATGAATTTTCTTTTTTCGAAATTTTTATTAATTAATTGCTAGTCTTTTTCATATAAAAATAATGCAATTAACGAGCCTTGGGAAAAAACTATACTCACTATCGATCGTATGCGAGCAACTTTCTGAAGGTACGATAGAGAAAGTACGAAACCGTACTGGACCAGAAGAAGTACCACGTCTGATGCTCCTCCTCGATGAAACTGCTGCCGGCGAGGCTCGCTATGTGCAATAATGCGCCGATTTCGAACACCCCACGTATCCTTGGCCTCTTTGTGAGCTATGTCCAATTAAAAATTATATTATGTTAAGGGGGGGGGGGGATATTTCAAAGAGAATATTTTATACATATGTAAACATTATTTAGCCGTTCCTAATCTACATATTCACTACTTTGAAAATTAAATAAAGTTTCTCACACCTTCATGAGAGATAAGTCGCTGTTTACGCAAAGATCGTAGTTTATGTATAAGATGCTGACGATGAGTAGGAACAATAGAGCGTTCAGTACACTCGTCGGGTGGAGTGAAGTCACGCTTTCAGAATTGTAAAGGTAATATATCCCCAGGCACGAGAAAAAACACACAAAGAAAAAGGGCGCGATCCTTTTGTGCGTAGTCCAAACTATATTTCGTGCAAAAAACAAAATGGCAAGTATCTGAAAGATGTAAAATAATTTATAGATTTCTTAAAATCAATCTCTTCAGAAGGGAGTGAGATTGTATCTATCTACAGAACTATATAAAGATTATATCTAAATAATAGAGAGGATTCTTTTCCGAGGATTTCTTTATATAAACTCGATACTATTTGAATCCTGATCTCTGACATCTTTAATATTAGTGGCAATCTTTGAATTATCTGTCTATTTTACTCACTTGACACTGGAAGAGCATGGCAAGAGCCATCGGACGAAAGTCATACTCGACTATACTGCTGATTAGAGCAGCCTTCATTTCTGTAAGAATCGCGTTGTAAGACGAGACAATCATCCCGACCATCCTGCTTGATCTTTCATTCGCCTTCAACCAAGCGGCGTGCAAATTCACAGCGTCCAAATATTTCCGGTATACATCTGGAAGATATCGTAGCAATGCTTTATTCATACATCCACTATGTACATCGTGATATTTCGCAGGATATCTGTTTCTAAATACCTAAATTTTTATATTTTTTAATTTCTGAGTTTTAAGGAACTTGGATCTTAAATTCTTGCACGAGTGGATTGCTGATTCCTTAATTTCTCCATTAAAAAAATTTTAAGTTTCTTATTCCCCTTCTTGGCTACTAATTTCCTTAATATACCCAGAGATTCGTGAATAATTCTTAAATTAATGCTCACACTCGATTTGCGATTCTCGATAGACGAGCTTCCGGAAACGATCGAGCACCTGCCTCGAATTGTAATGGAGAAGAAATAGCCGCTTGGTATCGTCAAGATCGTAAATGCTGTCCAAAAACGAGGAGCCGAGATTTGCGGAAGGAATAGGTAATCCAAAGGCGGTCGATAGCGTCGCCGCTATATCGAGTTGCTCGATCTCGACCGGTTCACCGTCTTTCCGATGAGAACAGCGAGTCCCTCCTATCGCGATGAACGGCACCGTTGTCTCCTGAGGTGTCGAGCCGCCATGGCCACCCGAGTCTTTCATCCCATGATCGCCACAGATGACAAAGAGCGTGGGTATCCCGTCAGTGTTCTAAAGATGACCCAGCAAATAAGTTAAAATTGTGGATATTATTTATATAGTGGATACTATATTTACATAGTGAATTTATATAGTGGACATTATTTATATTTATATTATTTATATTTAGAAGGAGCTTTCAGTCAGAAGATGAGTTTAAGATGTGTGTGTTACAGTGCTTCAGACGTCAGGGCAAATTCTTCTATTCTGCCGGTATTAACGCATTGGTACGTCGATGGCAAAGATGCTGTGATGTAAATAGAGATTACGTTGAAAAATAAATGTTCTTTATCGGTCATAATTTTGTCTCTTTACCTGTCTAAAAATTAAATTCCGGTTTTGACGTGAACCACTCACGTATAATTTTCACAAAAATATCCACAAAATAATATCTTGTAAATAGTATCTTGTAATATATCCTGGATAAATATATAATACCATAGAAATAAAAATAGATTAATTATGATGTCTAAATGGCTGTGTTTTGCCGAACCTCCGCTAAGCTAAGCGCACGTAAGCGGCGAGCGCTTGCTACACAAATATTTGGCTGGACAGAAGCGCTGAGTAGTTAGCAGTAACCTCAACAGCCAATTAGAGACCCTACAGGGTCTCTACAGCCAATACCTCAATAGCGCTAAGCGGTGCTGGTAGCGGAAACCGCTACCAAACGAGCGACTGCTTAGCAAGCGGAGGTTCGGCAAAACACAGCCAATGAAAATCTTTTCCAAACAACTGATTACGAGTACAGAAAGGAAAAAGAATGGAGATAGTAGAAAAAAACAATTGCATGATAAAGACATATAGTACAACCTAACTGAAGTTGAAATGGATTGAAAGATGATTATATATATATAGATTGATTAAGAGAAGAAAAAGAATAAAAGAAAAGGGCATTACAAAGCAAGAATTAAGGTATTTTTCAGTTACTGACCCAATACTGCACTTTTTGAGTTATCTGATTGATGATCTCGTCCATTTCTTGTAGTTTGGGTTTAATCGACGCGCCAAACGGACCTTCAACGTGACCAATATGATCGAGTCCGAGGTAATGGAGAATCATCATGGTCCAATTATTGTAATTTAATTCGTATTGTATGTGTCGAGTTACATTATTATCCACCTGTTTATAAAATTAGCAATCTAATAAGCAATCAGCAGAAAAACTCAAGAATTAGTCAATGAAATAGCAATTTATCATAATATAGCTTATTACCAGTGTGACATGTTCTAATTACCTCTGTAAAGTCTGTAACAAAAAACGAAGTAGTGCCGTCATGGCGTTCGAACATATGGGGAAACAGGGAGAGCCAAGTGTCATCTCCATAAAATACCAATCTATGCCCATGCTTTCTTGCTTGAAGTAATAAATTGTCACTGTGCAGAGGTTTACTTCCAAAGTTCAGTACTATATCTACAAAATTCGGCACCGTACCAGTCATCATTGCCTGTGTTGAGAAACAAGAGCAACAAATTGTGTCACAAATATTTATTTTTTAAGAAAGAAATAGAATCTCATTAGATGTTATTTCTATACAAATAAATATAATAAAATTAATAAAAATTTTACTTTTATTCTAGGCATTGTCACTGTTGGCGATTGTAGCTTAACTCGTAACAAGCATCCGGAAGAGTTTACCAGGAGTTTACTCGTCACTGGCATAGCAGCATTTCCTGTTGGACCTGCCACAAAATCCCATCGTAGCCCATCGATCACCATGATTATCAATCTTGTTATCATCGGTCTGTACAGCGCATGTTTCTTTACACTGAACATGGCATGTGTGTATAAATATATATATTTTAAATTAGTATACTTTAAATTAGTATATTAATATACATTTACGTCTATATATAAATGCATTTACAATTTTTAATAATTTGATAGAAAAAGATTGCGACAAAATATATCAACTTTAATATATTATAAAAATATATATACAATATATACATATATATATATACAAATAAAAATTAATACAAATATAACATTAAAAAATAATGAACACAATTCTCTCGACCGTACTGGCAAATTATATTTATTATTAAGTGCACATCACAACGTTTCGACAAATATAACAATAAATAACTTTATAATATATTAATATATCAAGTAAGGTTAGTTTACCTCACATTGCCGATGTACTCCGGAACATCTGATCGCGAGGCGATCGCGTCGCCATGATGAGCGATCGGAAAGAAACCATACAAAAATAAAACGATAGAAATCGGCGCGATTAAGATCATATAGAACAACAATACGTTATATTTACGGGCATCTTGCAACATTTTTGGCGGTATACCACCGGGTATCGAATTTGACAATCGATTAGCGCGAATATTCTCGAAAGCTCTCGAATGTGTTCGATATTTTCTCGAAAAAGCTCTCGAATGTGTTCAATATTCTCTCGAAAGCTCTCGAATGTGTTCAACCTGATTATTACACGTGCTTTCCTACTAATTATTAACACACTGATACATAACACATTGGGAAAGTTTTATCTCAGCTTTTATGGACAATTTTCAATCGAATGCTAATATATGTTCATCTATTATGCGCAATAAAACATCTTTTTTATTACATCACGTGCTGACGCAGCCAGCATGTGTTCTAATTTGACCTTGTTATTCTATGTGACCTTAATCTTTTTTCTTTCAAGTTACATATAAGATATATTTATGGTCAAAGTTTTCCAAAAATTTTCAAAATTTTACTCTCCCTTTAAAAATATTATAAAAATCGGAAATGACAGCAAATAAAATGTATAAATAAACTATAAAAAAATGTATTATTAAATTAAAAATATATTGTTATTCAACTATTATTAAATTCAAAATATGTTGTTATTCATATATTATTTGTATTATATCATTATTTATTTTTATCTGAAAAATATAAATAATCAATACAAAAAACCTTATAAGACTTTATCAAATACTTTTCAACATTTTATTTAAACTTAAAGGTTTTTCAGCTGAATATGAATCCAATGTCAAAATTAATGAATTTAAATGACAGAATTAAGTAACATAGCAGACGTCAAAATAATTAAAATTAAATTTCAATAAACATATTAAAAATATTTATACATGTAAATATATAGATCATCAATATGATATAAACACGTCACATATATGATAGCTATAACATATTAAAATAATTCTTTTTTTTTGCTTTAACTGCAAATTTCTCAAAATTGCAATGTGATGGAACAATTCAAAATCGTATTCATATCGCTTTAAAAAAACTACGGGAAATGAGCATCCTCTTTTTCATGCAAAAAAAGAGTTATTTTTTTATTGAATTATAACTAATACAATTATAAGTATAACTTTAATTAATATAATTATAATTATAATTATAATTATAACTATAATTATATAACAGTGTCGAAACTCTGTTTTCGAAATTGTTCAAAGGCGGATAAAGAGCCGTGTCGATGGAAATTTTCTTTGCGCAAGAGATGAAGAGATTTTTTTTTCTTCCACAAAGCATATAGAAATCGCACGAGAGAGAGAGAGAGAGAGAATTTTTGTACGCTCAATGAAAATACGCGCCTTCACGATCGTGCGGCGGCCACCCTATGTAGAGAGGCTCGAATCGTCGGTCGAGGGTGATCAATAAGTGGAGGAGGAGACTGTTTTGTCGGCCAACGAGACGGCGACGCGACGTAAAACGCTCTGCGTGGCGGTGCCGTTTCGCGAAGCGCGGCCGTGAAATCATGTTTCGGTAATTCCTGCTGTTCCCCGACGTGCCACGGTTTCCTCCTTCGTCCGTCGAAAGGGACAAGTGAGTGCGTATAGCGAGTATGTTCCGAATTCGCGCTTACGTAAGGCGGAATCTCTCGCGGATTTCTCCGAGGACATTGAAAAAATTCGGATCCTCGAAGAATACTCGCCCGCTGGCCTCTCTTCCTCGATAAATGCATATTTTAGCTTTTAATTAATAAATTAATAAAATACCTGTTTTTTATGTTCGCATGCACTACACGAGAATTAAATTAAACGAGAAGGCACAATTTTAGCGACAATGGTATCGCTGGAGGACAGTTGGAAAGAGGCCACGGAAGGCCTGGACGCCGCGATCTGCAATGCCTGGTTCACGCGTCTGCAGGAGGTCTACTCAGAGGAAAGACGCACGTACCACAATCTGGACTCGCTCAGAGAGAAGCTGAACCATTACTACGATATCAAAGGAAATCTAAAAAATCCACGCGCCGTCCTGCTCGCCATATTCTTTCAAAAGTGAGTGACATATTTTTATATTTTTATCGTATTAAATTAAATTATTAAATTACCATTATTTTTATCGCTACTGGTACTGATTCGAAAATTCTGTTGCAGCTTTGAGTACGATCCCAAGGCTTTAGACGGCGAGGACAAAAATCTTGAACACTTCAATATTTTCGCTGATGAAGCCGAAATTCCGTCGGTTAGTATATTCCGTTGATTTTAAGTCGAGAATCCAAATATGTTAATACAAATGCGATAAGCATATATGTAATTTGTGTTGCAAAATATAACAGATTGATCTATCAAGAGAGCCAGTGTCTCTTTTTTAGGAAAAAAGTTTGTATTGTAAATAAAAGAATTTTATATTTATTAAAAAATAATAAAGCGCGACTCTTTCCGATTCTGTAACAAAATCAGTAAAGAATAAAAACACGATGTTATAATTTTACTAAAAATTATTATATTAAATTTGTGAGACTATTAACGCACGGTTTTTTGCAACAAAATGGCAAAAAAATCATTTTTTCATGGTAATATAAAATAAAGCGTTACCCGAGTTAACTCGGGCTTGCACAATTCTGTCAGTACCGTTTGCCCGAGTTAACTCGGGTTTGCACAATTCTGCCAATACCGTTTGCCCGAGTTAACTCGGGTTTGCACAATTCTGCCAGTATCGTTAAGGGGTTAACAGATTAGAATTTCAGCTGAACGTGAAAAGCGATAAAAAATAAGCATCTAACTTGTATTAGCGTAAATATAATATGAAGTAATCTTTTCTTAAAAGGATGCTGAGCTCAGAGGAGAAACGTGCGCCCTGCTCAAAGTGGCAGCGACTCATAGCACCGAGGCACATAAAGTAGGGGGTGCATTCGGTGGCGAGGACGCTCACTACTTTCTGGACCTGGACATGGCGGTACTCGGTTCCTCTCCGGATAGTTACGCCGAGTACAGGGAGCGAATAAGGGGGGAGTACTCCTTCCTCAGCGAACCCATGTACACGGCGCTGCGACTGAAGGTAAATCTCTTCGACCCTGCTCGACCGAAGAGTGCATCTTGTTAAGAATTTGCGAGAATTCAAGTCGCAGAAAGATCATCTCAAGATGAATTTTAATTGAACGCGAAATATTGAAATATATTATTATAAATCAGAATTATAGAAAAGTACGTGTTATTTGTAACGAAAAAAATAACTTTGATACATTTTTTTGAGTGACGAGCAATGAGTTCAACAAATACTTTTCGAACCTACGGCATGATTTCCACAAAGCAAGCAAAATATAAAGAGCATTAAATTCTTTTAGAAATTAATATGTAATCTCCCTTACGGAAAAAAGCACTCAAATATTAACATTCAATTTTGGGAGTTTACTCTCAAATTTGGGTCTATACACTCAAATTTAGAGTGTTTACATTGAACATTGAGTGTTTAGACTCAAACTTGAGGGTGTACACCCAAAGATTGAGCGTTTATACTTAAAATTGAATGTATATATTAAAAGATTGAGTGTGTACACCCAATGACTGAGTGTTTACACTCAAGTTTGAGTGTAAACACTGAACATTTAAAAGTTTACTCTCAACACTTGGGTATGACACTCAATAGATGAGTGTAAACCCTAAGCCTTTGAGTGTTATTCTCAACTTGAGAATTAATTTGAATGTCACTCTCAACTTAAGAGTAACGCTCAAATTAACTCTCAAGTTGAGAATAACACTCAAATCAACACTCAAGTTGAGGGTTACATTCAAGTTGAGTGTCACTCTCAAGTTGAGTATTCGAAATAACGCTCAAATTGAGTGTTTTTTGAGTGTTTTTTTTCCGTAAGGGCTCAATAAAATTTTATTTTAAATCAAATCATCTAATTCTTATAAACGTTAGTGTGTTAAAGAAATTTAACTCGTAAATTAGCGTATCACGTCAGGATTTTGAAATTACATGAAGTTGAAGATACAAAAAGAACAATTTTTTTCATACTTAAAATGCTCGTTATAGGTGTTGCAGAACTTCCTGCAGATCCCGAACATCTTCGCCACCATGGAGTTTCGCGACAAGCTGGAGGAACAGGCGCGCCAGAACATCCAGACGGAGGTGGAGCTGCTGTCTTAGAATTCTCCGTCGTTTCGCTTTCATTTTCCGAGGGTTCGAACCGAAAACGGTTCCCTTCACGCAGCCTCGAAAAAGATGCCCAGAAACCCTCTCGCTAGGATTCGCCGGGACTCGCTTTTATTCAAACAAGTAATGACGCGGATTTCGATGCCTACCTCACGGAGAGAAACACTTAACGCCGATTTCGCAAACATGCAGGGCAAATATTGAATAAGAGTCTCTCGTGATCGAGAGAAGTGTGTTAAAACCGCTGTTTTTTTTTCTTTTTCCTTCGTCGACTCGTCGTCAATACGTTGAGTTAAATGTTTTAATGCGTCGCTTCGTAATTTTTATTTTCTTAAAAATATATTAAATTTAATAAATATAAATATAAAAATAATAATTCAAATTTAAATTAAATTAAATCGTGAATTAAATTAAATTTTCTTCTAAATTTTTTTTTTACGAATTTATGCAAGATTTCTTATCGCACAATCTCTTTACTAATTGTTTGTTTCGCGTAAAATTCTTCAGTTGACTTGTCATAAATTTTACAATTGATTTAATCGAAAAAGTTACCTGAAATTTAAGAATTGCTTTTCGATTAAGAAATGCTTATAATTATTTATGTAACGTAGGCGTAACACTATTAGATAGTCAAACGCGAAAGGGTATTAGTCTAATTTAATCATAAGTAAAATAATTATTTTTTTACTAGCAATCATTTTAATTTAATAATTGTTTGATAGATCAATGAAATTTTCTTGCCATTGTAACGTTAGATAATGAAAAGTGAAATTTTGCAAAAATACCGTTTTATCGTGACATTTTAGGATTTGTAAATGGAATTGACGTATCGATAAATGTGTAATATGAATATATGTATATTTTAGAGAGCGTATATTTTTCGCGCTACACTCTTCGTGCGGCAAAACTTTACTACTTTCGATAAATATTTAACTTTACACAGTCATCCCTATAGAACTTTCGGCTGACGTATGTTGTAAAGACTCACAATCCGGACAGATAACCTTGAGTGACCTTCAAAGGATATTTTAGCCGTTGCATTTATAGTTTATTAAACAATTATTAACAAATAAAAGTTTAGTATTTTTTAGCAAATAAAAATGTAAAAACTGATAAAAGACAACTACAATTGTACAGTTTTACGGTGTAAAGATAAAAATTTATCGTACTTTTGTTTTTGCATATTCGAGGTTATCTTAAGACTCTTGAGAAAAAATTATCAGAGTTCTTCGAAAATTTCGAAAGATTTCAGAAGAATCCGAAAGCTCCTTGCAAAACGCATGCCCGTAAATCACCGGAGATCTACCTTTGAAACAAGCACTTACATTTTCCTTGATGATAACGCGTCATCGAATTTTATGAAATGAAAATTAATTACTGCTATACAACAAAATGTATTTTAAGGCTCGTCTCAAAATGTTAACAAAAAGAGTGAGTTGTTAAATAATGATTAAGATGCGGCGTTTTTTGCGGAAATCGAGAGGATCGCCGATGGAAATATTACAAATGATGTACAATGAAATAAAGAAGATTATTAAATACATCTCACGTTATATTGTCTATGTTAATACAACATTTGTATTCCTTACGAGAAAGATAAAGTTGCTCACCGAAATTGATGAAGCTCTTCGGAAATTCCAGTACAAATTTTTTGATATAAGAAAGAAGAAAAGAGAAGAAGAAGCAATATCAATATCAAAAATATATCATTTTTGTTACATTTTAATGTAAAAAAATATAAATTTTATGTATATGTGTTTTATATATATAACTTGCACTTGTAATAACATTAAAAAAGGAATTGTAACGACTCGTTATACTTCTTAAGTAAAGATAACGTTAATGAATTACCTTTTAAAATCGATAAGGAATTATTCTTCAAAATTGATAACGAGTAATGATAACGAGTTACATGAATATAGTAACTATCCCAATCCCCTGGCAAATATTTATTTTCGTCTCTCGATCGATCGGCGTTTCTAAGTGACTGTCGTTTACCTTAGATACGTGCACTCTTACAAGGAGATTAAGTAGCCAGTTATTGCAAAAGAATATTGTTCGAAATAGCTAATTGTAAGATTTGTTTATCATTATATATATAAAGATTGTGATATATTATGCCGTCCCAACACGATGCGAATGAAAAGATCTGCGACGATAATGAGGTAAGAATTTAATGTACAAAGTGTTCTTTCAAATTATATTAATGAAATCCACATTAATATACATGATGCCGTAATTTTTAAAAATTTTAATTATTAATTTTAACAAATAATATAATTTTTATAGTTTTTCTTTTCTCGAGATAAAGCCAATTTTTTTGAGCGTTAAAAAATCGTGATTGCACCTTATATAAAGGGTGTCCGGTAATAAACGCCCTACCTATCGTGTGCAGGTAGAGCGGGTTAAACCGAGTAGAAAAGTCTTCTATCGTTTTTTGATCCGCAATAATTAATGAGAAATTAATTTAAAAAGATCGGCCAATCCGCGCGAGAACAAGCGCGCGGCGAGAAGAGACAGTCCGATGTTACGCGGTTATTAGGCGTGCGGCGAAAAGAGACAGTCTAATTGTAAAATGCTCCTCCCATCGCTTCATTGCTTAGCAACCGCGCAACGCTTGTACTCGCGCGGATTGGCCGATCTTTTTTCATTAATTTCTCATTAATTATTGCGAAAATCGCAAAACGGTAAAGGACTTTCATACTCGGTTTAACCCGCTCTACCTGCACACGAAGTTGGGGCGATTATTACCAGACATTCTGTACATATACGGATAGAAAATTTAGAAAAAAACATAGAAAAAATATAATATATGTAAATTATAAAATATATATACATAATAATGAAATAAAAAAAAGACTAAACAAAGAATTAGAGAGATTTTCAAATTGTAACGAGAGTGTAACGACCTGTTGCAGGCGCCAAAGTATCAGAATACTTATCGCATGGAGCCGCGGAATCCCTTCAAAGTTGATCTGGTGGACAAGATCGTGAGATCGGTGATGAGCAATCGTCTCGACGAGCTCGCGTACGACGACGCGGTGATCGCGAAATTGTGCGGCGATGTCGCGTCGGAAATACGGCGGCGTGTGAAAAAACTCAACTTCGACAGGTGTGTGCGGAAACGAAAGCTGCGTCCTCGAAGATTTAAAGCTGGCGGGATATTCCTGGCGGGAGGGGGTCTTTCTCTTCTCGACGAAAATCAGATTTACAAAAGATACGTATGAGTTTTTTTTTTATTTTTGTATTTATTATCGACGAAATTAACTTGCAAGATAAATCGCACAAGAGCCATGTCTCAAAAATAGAAATACATAGATATGTACATAAAAAATATACAATCAACATAAATTTTATGTCGCAATTTATAACTATTTAATAAAATATAATTATTTAATAAAATAATTCACGTTACTTTCCAAATTGAGAAAGAGCTGAAAACAATATAGATCAAGAAGCAATGTACCAGTAAAAAGTCTGAACACGTATAATTTACGGAAATATTTTATAAATCTTTTTAGTATAAAAGGAGAGTTTATAAAATTAACTTTTTTAATTTATAAAATAAATTTTTCAATTTACTTTTAATTAATTTTTTCTTTATAAAATAAATTGTCTTTATTTTAATATATTTTCTCTCTTTAAATTACATAATTTTCGAAATAAATTCTTTTAATATTTTATATTAAAAGAATTTGATATTTTAAAAAGATAAATTTCTGAAATATTTTTTTAGACAATTTTTTTATATTTTTGAAACAATATATTTCAAACTTTTATGTTTCTTACTATGTTTATATACTATTAGACTGTTATATTATTTAACTTATTTTTAATTATTTTTTTATATAATATATTCTTTAATTTGTTTCAATTAATTTTCTTTTTATTATATAATTTATGAAATTTCTGAAAAAAAGATTTTTTGATATTTTTTACACAATTCAATTTTATGTAACTCACTATATTTATATACTGCTATTTCTATTTCTTCTCAGACATAAGATCATCGTCACGGTCACGATAATTGAAAAGGCCAGTCAGTCTATAGAAACGACTCTAGGTTTTCTATGGGATAGCGAAAAGGACAATTATTCTCTCTTCTTTCTCGAGGGTCGAACTTTCTACGCTCAGTGCTGCGTGTTCGGTGTCTATTATGAGTGATCATTATGCCAAGAAATTCGACGCCCGTTTTTTGTTTTTGCAAAAAAATCGAGTGACATGAATGACGAAAAGTTGTGATACATTAATCGCTAATTAATAATAATAAACTTCACAATTAAATTGAAGAACAGAATATTTCGCATACATTAATATTTTGTAGTGCGTTAAATATTTCGTGGTAGCATAGAATTAAGTATCATGTTCCGAAGGTAATGAAAAAGTTATGAAAAACTTATAGATTATTCTATATCGCATATTTAAAAATGACACAAAAGATTTGACGGCGATTCACAAAGTGAATTAAAAATTATTCCAATAAGAAGTAGAAGTTTTTACATGTGCTTTTATGAGAACATAACATTATTACGTATAGTAAGAAAAAAATAATAACAAAAATCACAATTTTTTAAAAATACTTTTAATATTCAAGATGATTTATGCAAAATTTTATTACAATTTACAGATTAGTTTTTTTTGTGAATAATTAAAGTTAACTGAAATTCGAAGTTTTAAAATAACTATATAAATTTATTTGTAATATATAGAAATTTAGTTTAATGTAAAATATTTTTTTAAATTTTATATTGAATTAGAAGGTCAATTAAAGTTTATTTCAAAAGTTTTTTACAATTTTAATTTAGATTATTTAATTGGAAAATAATCTAAATTATCTTTGCTATCGACATAATCATATTTTTTTTCAAGTTACATATAAGATATATTTCTATGTCTAAATTTCTCAAAATTGTATCCTCTGTCAAAAGTAAATTATTATTATTAAAATCGGAAATGACAGTAGAAATAATGCGAATAAACTATAAAAATGTATTATTATAAATGAAAAATTGTTACTATTTAAATATTTTGCTTATATATGTATACATCATTTATTTTCATCCAGAAGGTATTAATATTAATATTGTTAATTGAGTTACTTTTGGCAAAGACTGTACAGCCAATACAACTTCAACTATCACATGGCGCGCTATTGTTATTGTTACACGTTATTGGTTGTTACGTTCGTTTTGTTGTCATTCGCGTGACGAGACTCGAGCGAGTAGATTCTGTGTGTCGTCGTAATATTTCTCGAGACAAGCATTAGGAGATTATGTTCTACGATTATAACAATTAACGATTATCAATTAATTCCCACGTTGAAAACGATACTGCTAATTATCGTTTCATCACGATCTTTAATGGGCGATAATGATATCTTTAATTATGCTTGGATTCAAATTGTATCTCGTAAAAGTTTTAAATATAATTACATATGTATGTATAATTTAACTCGATTCGCGCTAGTATTTCATTATCATCAGAACACGAATACGGATCGACTCCAAATAGAACGGTGTTATATAATGCTTAATAATTAATTCATAAATATAATCAAATCTATAATTAGATGTTTTGTGCAATATAATAAAATACAATAAAACATGCGCGTCACGTGTGATCAACGTTGGAAATTTCAAGATATAAAATGTCGCGCGATTGTCGTATTGATTAGCGCGCGGGCGATCGTAATTAACTATATTTTCGCGAGTGATGTGTTAATGAGTTAATGACATAAAGGAATAGCCAAGAGAGATGGAGGAGACCCGGCAAATTATGTGACGACGGCGGAGCAATCGTGTCGAGGTGAGCAAAACTTGTGTAGCTTATTTAAATTAATTATCCTTGTTATATTTGCCTGTGTGTGTGTGAAATTAATTGCTCGGTTATCTCCCCGCGATATAGTAATCCATTTTACCTACATAAGAATCTAAACGATAGAAGAAAATTATTATATTGATTATCATATTGAAACACCTTTAATTATCATTAATATCCTTCAATCGTGAACGTTTTGCGTATAAATAACAAACGGAACGCAAGGTCCACTTTTCTCTGGAGTCCTTGTAGACCTACCATGTATATCGAAGGTACGGATCGAGCGATTGAGATAGAAACGCCCGCGTGTCTTTAAAATCAGGTCGCACTAACTCGCTGATAGTGTTGGGATCAAGTATCTTACAAGTAGATTTGAATTTGTTTGCATTTGGTTTCGAACTCTCTATGATTACATCGAAAAAAAGAAACAGTACTTTCAAATAGACTCGAACCCGAACGAGATAGGTTCGAATCCTCTATAAGTACCTCGAAAAACAAGAGCAGTACTTCCAAGTACATTCGAACCTTGATCAAGTATGTTCGAATCTTTTATGAGTACTTATGAGAAATTGTTAGGGTAGGTGAATGGATGTTTGGGTGGAGATGAAGAGTTTGCGTGCACGCGTGTGTGGATGTGTAGCAAGTATTATAAATAGATTTTTTATCTTAGAGTTCGAGTACCACTTGTAAAAGATTCGATTCCTTATAAGTACTATTTCGAATCTTGCATGTACTCAATCTAAAATTCGAATATAACTGTTCTATAGATTCCATTACTTCGCAAGTACAATATATGAAATATTATTTCTTATGAATATTATTCGAATCCTAGAAAATGAAACTTGATTATTGGATTCGACTTGGATTTTTAAGTACATATTGAACTTGATCCCATCACTACTCGCGGGTCGAAGAGATCGAGATTAGAATTGCACCAGGCGCCAGGTCTAGATGCCGTCCTCGGTTGTCCGACAGGCAACCAGGCGCGACGACCTCGCGCGACAGTGCTACACGAACCGCCGCGGCGAACGGCGGCTTTGAACGCGAACCTCGCGATCGCACGCGAAGGTGTGCATTGTTTACATTCCTTATATACGTCGGAAGTGAATCGTCCTCTCGTGACTCGATCTCTGTGCGATCGACCGCGCCCTTTCAAGTTTCGAGGTCTTTGATCTTGGGATCTGCAGCATCCCGGACACTTCCTTGATCGCCGAACATTCCTAGAGCCTCGTATGTATTCGATCGATTCAGTCTTTTTACTTTTAAATGCTTTTATATCTTTATTTCTTTTTCTTCTTTGTCCATAATCCTCTTGTCAGAGGGTGGTGATCCCTCTACGTGTATCTGTGGCGTACGCCTTTTTATAGTTTTTTCGCATACATAAAACTCCAACAGTTTTACACCGATTTTGAAGACGAGAATGACACTTAACTTGAGTGTTGATTTGAGTGTTACTCTCAACTTGAGAGTTAACTTCAGTGTTATTCTCAACTTGAGAGTTACTCTCAACTCTTAAGTTGAGAGTAACACTTAAATTAATTCTCAAGTTGAGAATAACATTCAAGTTAACACTCAAGTTGAGGGTAACACTGAAGTTTTACTTTAATCTGAAGCGGTTGTTACACTAAAGTTTAGGGTAACAATAAGCTGGATACACAGTTCAATGAATAAACTATACAGCACTTGACAGACTACACTCTGTAATAAAATGTTAGTTTAAGGTATTCTTTAATGGTCACAATAAATAACACACTATCGGTGAACATTTTTGTTAACAAATTGTTCGTTGTGATCATTAAAAGTACATGAAAAAAATAAAATGCATATACACAAGAAGCGTACATTAAATGAGAATAAAATAAAATTGAATGTTTTATAAGAATAATCAGTCATTTATTATCCAAGTGTTGAGAGTAAACTTTTAAATGTTCAGTGTTTACACTTGAATGTGAACACTCAGTCATTGGGTGTACATACCTACACATTTAATCTTTTAATGTATACACTCAATTTTGAGTATAAACATTCAATCTTTGGGTGTACACCCTCAACGTTTGAGTGTAAACACTCAATCTTTAGTGTAACACTCAAAATTTGAGTGTATACACCCAAATTTAAAGTAAACTCCTAAAATTGAGTGTTAACACTCAATTTTGAGTGTAAATCTGTTCATGTCCTGTGTTAAAATTTTCTCGATTTTGACGATTAGAACCTTACAAACTTGACTTCAAAAATCTCGTTAAAAAAATCTTCATCTTATGAATTATCGAATATCAATCAAGTACTGGAGATAGGTTTGTTTGTACAGCTGTATCTCAAAGTTCTTATAGATACTCAGTTTTTCGCTCTTAAAATAAATCCTTCAATATATCAACTCTCTTCATCTCTAAAATTCTTAAAATTTTTCACCGACAAGTAGTTTCGCAAAATTTCCGTATTCTGAACCTAACATTCTGAAATTCTGAGATTCTCAAGTTCTCGCCTTTTGAACGCTAAGATTTGCAGATTCGCGCTGAATCTACAAATGAATCCTCATCGAAATTACCGGAAACGCTCGTTTCGCCGCGACCTTAACGTTAACGTGCGAAATTAACATATCGCATTTCAACGCACGCGAGATGACGATCTAATTAGAGACGTAGCCCGGATGAGACATCGCCTGATAAATATCGTGTGCGCGTTCTCGTTTTCTCCCGTAAATTCCTGTTATCCGACACGAAAGTGCGCAAGCGTTCGCTTTCGATCGTGTAATTCAAGGATCGCAATCGCCGCTCGTCTACTCCGATACATCGAGCGACGTCGGATTTCACTGGAAACGAACGTACTCGCGCTCGCGTAAAACACACGAATATAATTATCGTTGCTCTCGTGCTCTAAGAATCATCGAGCGTGACCAGCGTCGTCGTCCTACTTTCGTGAACAATTGTCGCGCGCCCCCGCCATTTATTGCCGGAGTACGTGATCGAAAGAATATTTTTTGCTGGAATACGTTTATAATTTTTTCGAGAAACCAAATATTCGGATATCTAGGAGTCAAAGAGAACGAGAAAACTGCGGAGAAACAACTATTTTTGAATTTCATTCGTGAATCTATTGAATTGACAAATCTAATAAAAATTTGAAACAATAAAACAATTATCGAAATGAGATACTAATAATAAGACTCCAAAGATTCGAGAATTTAGAGATTTGGAAATGTTGTAATGGATATATCCAAAAGTTCAGGAGATCGAAGAAGACTTTGCTAAGGAATATTTCGTTTAAGAATGATGCGAGAAAAGAGGAATTTATGTATATTAAATTTTTAATATTCCAAGTATCCAAAAAAATGTAAGGAGTTGAGAATTTCAGAATTCAAGAGTCTAAGAAAAAACATAAGAATTCAAAAATAATAAATTCTAAAAATTTAATATTTATAATTAAAAATAATAATTCTAGAGAGAAATTCAAGAATTTAGAAATCACAAGATGCATCTAAGAAGCAACTATATAATAATTGCATTGCCTATCCGAGAAAAAAATTCATATACAATCAAATATAAATATATATATAATTATATATAAAATATGTCTATATATGGTTTCTTTCTCTTGTATAATCTCTGTTCGTATATACAGAAAAAATAATAAGAAGAATAATTGAAAAATAATTAAAAATAATAAGAAAAATAATTGAAAAATAATTAAAAATAATAATTTTCGCATTTTTTATTTAAAAAGTGAAATTTGAAGAAATGAAAAAAAATTGCTAATATATAATTGTACATAAATTTATATATGGGCTATTTTTTTATTTTTTCAAATTTTACTTTAAAAAGAAACAATATGGAAATTATTCTTCTAATTATTTTTCTTATAAATGCGGATTGAGATTATACAAGAGAAAGAAAATATATATAGACATATTTTATATATAATAATATATATTTATATTTTATTATACATATATGAACTTTTTTACCGGATAGTTGACAATTTTTTCCTGTTTTTCCTTGTGCGAGCATACGTCATCTGTACAGTTACATATCTAACAGCGACGTACATTCTTTTATTGTGGATGCCGTCATTACCGTTTCGCTGCAGCTGCGCAAATTTGTCGCGGAGGATATTCAAGCGTATCCTTTCGATATTTGATGTAGAGTCAACGTTAAATCATTGTGATTTAAAGTCATCCAGAAATCTTTCACAAAGTTGTATTCGATTGTTTCTTGCTTCGATTTTCTCTTAGTTTTTTCATAATTTTCCTAATCTTCTTTCTTTCGTAATATCCTCTTCCTTTCTAAGAGTAATTATCTCGATTTCTTTTATAAATCACGATATCCCTTTCGTTCTTAAATAATTTCAATTGTTAGAGTGATCTTGATTTGACTCATTCGAGCAATTAAATTTTCCTCCAATCAGTTACAATATACACTATAGGCTGATTCGTAGGAATTCCCTGCTATTTCAAATTCGAAGTGGCACGAATTACCAAATTAATAGAGAATTAAATTTGAAAGAAATTAATACACAGAACAAGTATGTCACCTCTATAACTTCCATAATAATAATTTCCTCATACGAAGCATCTCTATTACGTGAAAAATAAAAAGGACTGATGAATATTTTCCTGTTTGTCTCCCATGCACGTATGCGTACGTTATATTATCTTCGACATAACGCCTGAAGCGAGACGGACGTAGATAATGGATTTCGCATTGAAATGAGATTTGCAGCGATGCTTAGAGACGGCGATGGCACTTGCGTGGTACCCGCGGACACGAGAAATTAAGCATAAATAGGCCAAGCAGTAGTAAAGTCATCAGCGCGAAAGAAGAAGGCTCTAATCGCGTTTCATTGCCAACTGCATCATTCGTCAACTGTTACGCGCGAGCTATTTCTGACTCTCCGTCGATTACAAAATCTCTAAGATAGGCGCACGTAACGAGAGGAGAGTCTCTCGGCCTGAGGTGTATGTACACTGGAAACCGGTTTTGTTCGGTTAGGTTAGGTTAGGTAGTCGATTAAAATATTCTGCTCTCTGTGGATGTACAACGTAATAATTCCATTCTCTCATTCACGGAAGCTATCCTTGGCCTTCGCGTCAACCTTCGACAACATTCTCACGAAAATTACATCTCTGCGAGATAATTAAATCTTTGGATCTCTCCTAATCTCCTTTTATTCGAATCTTCGCGCATTCTTCAAAATTGTATTCTTCAGATATGTCCAGTCATTTTCCTCTCGAATGAATTGCCTAATATTTGTGGACTTAGGAGAGATGATTTTTCGAAGCGTATAATTAAATACCGCGAGAGTCAACTCTGAGAGTCCGTCATCGTCTTCTTGCTAATTTATCGCATCTAGTAACTGCCGGCTTACCTGGCGATGCTCGCTGCAAAACTTCAGCGGCGAGAATATGCGCGAACACATCCGGTTATGCAATCGGCAGAGCCACGTTACGGTAGCTTCTTCACAAGAGTTGGTAATAAATTATATTCCGCGATGTCATCAGCCGGCGGCGGCGAAATGTAGGTTTGTTCCGCGGGACGAGAAAGGAAAAGCGCTTCTTTTTTTCCGACAAGAGTTTTGCTCCGTTAAGATCGTTTGGAGATTAACTGTTAAACATCGACGTGTGCACAGGAGACGCAAATCTATTTTACGTAAACGCTTTTCATTAAAAATTTAGACCGTACAATTGCGCAAGTTTGTTACAAAATATATCGCAGAAACATGCGCTTTTCAAAAATTGAGGAAAAGCTAGCATTATTAAAATCCAGGATTGGAAAGTAATGTGTTTCTGGGATTGACGATGAGCCTGTCATTTTAAAAACAAGGAACCAAGATTTTGACATCTTGAAGCCGAGGACGCAACGATATTTAAAAAAGTCGCGAAAATTGAAAAGTCTCGTTACTTTTTGAGCGATGGTAACGAGTTACCATTTTAAAGCAATTTTCCCAATTCTATTAAAATCGCATTTTAGTCCTCCGGATATTGGGTGCTTTCCAACAACGGAACACAGTCATACACTGTGTGACATAATGTTACACAGTGTGGACTTGTAGCTGAAACGCTGCTTAGCTTTTTTACTTCACCGCCAGAGTGCAGGGCAGTCACTTTACGTAGCTTTTTCAAAGTTTGAAGTTCTTTTAAGTTTTCTTTTTTTAATTTCTTCAAAAGTTTACCTTTTACCAGATTACCACTCCGTAGAAAAAAAATGATACCAAATGTTGGTATCTATAAAATGGCACAAAACGACGACACAGTCAAACACATTTTAGCATTTTAGCTGTGTACGATTGTGTCAACTTGTGTTGTAGTTGGAAAGCACTGCCCAGTGAGAAATGGGAGGTCGATTCGACGTCGATTCGATGTCGATGCATCTGGGACGCGTCGAGTCGAAATTGAGATCGACAAATGCATCATATCGATGTGTTATGAACTCGTGTAAAATAGATGTAGCATAACCGTGGTTGATTCCTGACATCTCTTTAGCTCTCTTTTGTGACACATCCTTTCTCATGAGAAGATTACACAAGACTTATTCCAACGACGTCGATTCGACGTCATTTCGATGTCGATATCGGCTCGAAGTGCATATGTTAACATAGTCGAAGCCCAGCTTCATATTATTATTCGCTTGCATATAAGTATCTAAAGTACTAATGTTTTTTTAGTCATATTTGATAAGATCTATATCAGTCAAGCTGGTAAGAATAAAGTATTTTATATGTTTAAATCAAATATATTGATTTCGTTTGCATTGCCCTTCTTTTACCCATACAGCATAGATCGAACATTTCAATTACATTGCAGCAATGTTACAATCTTGCAAATTGCAACGTAATATTGTAGAGATATTACAAAAACATGTCATTGTAATATTTCATGAGAAATGTTACTGCAACATTCTAAAAACATTGTAAAAAAATAGTATTCAGTCGCTAGTTCGTTCGTTTACCGCTATGCGACGTGCGATGCGCTATATATCTCGTATTTAAGTTTTAGTCATGAGAATTATATAAAGCTTGCAAGAAACGGCTAATAAGATTAAAGATATATTTCAGTTTAATTTCTAATATAACCCCAACGCAGGAACTTCAGATATTAAATTGATTGTTTATAAATCGGACAGATAAATGTCCGACGAATGAACGAAAATCGTCCGTTCATTATCTACTTAAGATGTAGAGTTTAATATGCATATAAATATAAATAAAATTTTTAATTTTATAAAATGTAAGCTAATTTGATGGAAATATGAAAATTAAGATGAAAGGCAATCTGTATCTCGCATTATTATTAATATATTACGTTGTAATTTGCTTTCATTGCAATATTTCTGAGAGCGGACATTTTAATATTGCTGCAATGCTCCAACAACATTGCAGCAACATTTCGCAATGTACATGCAATATTCCATTGTTACATTGAAATATTTATGTAATGTTTTTGCAACCTTTCTGTGCTGTATATGGGTACATTTCACCTGTAAGTCCACTTGTGGATTAGGATCGATCGCGATCGATTTTTGGCTTCTACAATGTCGAATTGACGTCGAGGTTTATTTTCGTGCCCAGTGAGAAATGACAGGTCGGAAGGACGACTATTAGACGATTAAGTCGTTTATGGTTGAAATTAATATCCATTTAAACCATTTTTCAACTAATCGAAAATTTTGTTTCTACGATGGTCGAATACTAGTTGATATTTTTGTCGTTTTCGACTTCATCATAAAAATTATTTTTATATTAATTGAGCAATTGCGAATATTTCTATAAGATTTCTATTGTCTTTCAGTCAATTTTACATCGAAACAAAGCTGGAAGCGAGCAGAATTCTCAGCTTTTAGCCATTTATATAATTTATTAAAATAGTGTAGTTTATTCGCTTACCGCTATGCGGCGCATTAATCACTTTGTGTACCCGTATTCGAGTTCTTGTCATGAGCATATATAAAGCCTGCAAAATGCGGTTAATAACATATGTAATTATTTCTATCAGTTTAACTTCTAATACGATTCCCGTACAGGGGAATTCAGATATTGAACTGATTTTTGGAAAATCGGACAGGTAAATGTCCGGTTTTCACTTATTCGGACAATTTCTGTCCGAATAAGTAAAGATATTTCGTTATTATCTACTTAAGATATAAAATAAAAATTTATCTGGCCCGATAGAAATCGACTTGACGTCGATTACGCAGTTCGAGTCGACAGGCGATCGACATGAGAGACAAAAAGAGGTCGATGTCTATTTCGATTCTATTTCTCACGTTTTATAAAGGTCTAATTTGAAGGACACAAAAATGTCTAATCGACCAAATTTTAGACGTCTATATCAACCGATCTCCTCGGTTTAAAAGTCGTTGATTCGACGTCTTTTCAACTGATCAACTGATAATTTCTTACTGGGTGGGTTCTGCTGGTTGAATTCGATGTGATTTCGACGTCGACGACAGATCGATATTTCGGTCACTGAGACGTCGAATCGACATAAAATTTCGATGTCTTTGTTCGACGTCCAATCGACGTCGAATCGACCTCCCATTTCTCACTGGGTGGGTTGTACACACTGTGTTACACAATATTGCCTGTGTACGTTGCTGGAAAACACCCTTTGTAATCGATGATCGCGACTCCGTGTTTTCTCGAGTCTTGCATCACGCGCGATTACAAGTTCCATGCATTTTATTATTCACGTTGTGTGCGTTTAATGAAATTCTCTTATTATTATTATTATTATATTATTGCAGGAGCGGCAGCTTCCACTACATAATAATGTGTGCATTGTTGCTGTTGCTGGTCACGTCGCTCCTGGCCTTTTCGAGCGTCCATGTGTCCATCGCGCGCGACGTCGACTTCTGCTTCGTGGACGAAGATGATCCGTACCTGTACATGGCCACGAAGACTGCGTATCACTTCGTTCACGGTGGCAAGACCCGATTTCAAACAGTACCGAGTGAGTATTGAGTATTGATTGATTCGCGTCTTACCTTATCCTAAATTCTTCGCGACAATTGCTGGATATCATCTGTATGCATCTGCTTAAGAAGTTTGATAGAAGTAAATTTAAAAAAATTAATCATACTCTTTCTATTTGCTGAACATCAAATCTCCTATCGCGATGTTTTTGATGATAATTTCTCAATCTTTCTTCATATTCCTTTTTTATTGCATCGATAAAGAATAAGAGTTGTCATCGATAAAGAACATTCTTTATTTTCACATTTTGGATTGTACTTTTAAAAGCGATAAAAACTAATATATACTATACATATATGATTACTATACTATATACTATTATATACTGTATACTATAGTATACTATTATATGATGTGTATACTACTATATTATATACAACTATACTATTACTACTATATATACAACTATACAAATACTATTTATACGCTACATTATATACGACTATACTAATATTAGTGATAATATATAATACTATTATATATAGTAATAATATATAGTACTATTATATATAGTAATAATATATAGTACTATTATATATAGTAATAATATATAGTACTATTATGTACTATATATTATTACTATACTATAATTAAATTTTAGATTGCCGACCGGTGCAAATCTGGATGCTCGCAGCACACGGCACTCGCTGCCCGACCGTTAATGAGATCAAGGAAATCGTCGCTTTAACCGATTTCAAGGAGCAAATAGTCAACAATCATGAAACGCGTGGCGGTAGGTGTTTTTTTTCAATGTAAAGTCGACTTTTTTTCCCCTCCTTTTATATCATTTTTTGCGTAGATATTCGAGACGAGCGATGTTTATTGCAAAAATTGTCGTAAACAATGATCGTCGTAAATATTTCACGTGTCTAAATTGTCTCAATCAATTTGAACCTTTCCTCATTCATTTTCCTTTCCTTTTCTCGCGACGTCAGAGGGTCACATGTGCAATCGAGATCTGGAGAATCTGCGAAAGTGGCAGCCGGACGATTATCTGACGCCGCGGCGGGCGGAAGTTCTGACGCCGCAAGGGGTAGAAGACATGAAGCTGCTAGCGAGAAGGTTGCAGAGCAATTTTCCGGAACTGCTACTGCCCAACTCCAACAACATCACCCCTGCCAATTACAAGGTATTCTTTTTCTCTTGCATGTCGCAGTAAACGTGTCGATGTTAAATTAAATTTGGATAAACGTCCATCGATAAATATCTCGGACAGGATATTTAAATTAATAAATAATAATGTGAATAACCACGAAGAGCTATCAAAGAGATATGATGAAAGCAATTAATTTTCAGTTCCGTGCTACCGAAGCGCGCGACAGTATGGCATCCTTTATGGAGGGTCTGTTTGGAAGTAGGACGGCCGTGCTTCCCGAGGACAGTTCCCTCAATGACACTTTACTTACGGTAAATATGTTTTTATTATAAGCTATTGTGTGCTCCGCTATAATAACCGAGATTTTTAAAGAAACTTTAACTTTAAAAATAATTGTTTCCGTTTCTTTAAGAGAGTAGCCCTTTCATTCGAGATTAATCGAAATCGGTTTGCCACATTTTTTTGCTTTCGTTTATCTGATTTAATTAATTTGACAGGCGTACAAAACGTGCGGAGTGTGGGAGGACAAGGAGCACGAACAATCGCACGAGGATACGGAACGTAGCAAATTTGATGCTGGATCAGAGTTTCAGAATCTTCTGAAGAACGTCAGCCGACGACTCGGTTTTCTATACAGTATTTCCACCGGTGCGTTTACATTTGTCGATTTTATTGCGTAGATTATTTAATAATAATAGAAATAATAATATAAAAAATAAAATATAAAAATAAAATACAACATTAAATTCTTGCATTAATAGCAAAAAAAAACTAAATATATATAATTAAATTTAATTCTTCTATTAATATAATTGTTCTATGTATGTATGTATGGCAAATTTTTCGTCTATAAAAAGTTTGTACTTTCGTCGAATATTTGTAGAAACAGTCGATATATATTTCTACAGATTTGTGTGAACATTTTCAGAAACTATCGACGCAATGTATGACGCCTGTCGATACGAGAAAGCCTGGACCGTGACCAAACTTTCACCTTGGTGCGCCGTCTTCAGCAAAGAGGAGCTTCGCATCTTGGAGTATAGGGAGGATCTCGATTACTACTACAAAGCGGGCTACGGACGAGAGATCAACACTCGTCTAGGATGTCCTCTTCTGCACGATATGATGCAACATTTCTGGTACCATTCATAATTCTAATCTCTGAATTGCTTTGTTTTGCTCTTCGAATATGAATTTAGAGATCTCTATTAAATCTTCCAATTTTATTTTTTTATTACACTCTGAATTTTTCTCGAATTTTCTGAAAGTAAAGATCGGTAAAGATTACGCGAAGTATATAATTTGACATCGTTATATTCTGTAATCCAAGAGAAGGAAAATCGAAGAGTTTAGAGGTATGTGTCTCTTTCCATTAGGAATATAGCTAACGACCAGACGTCGGGCGAACCAGCGGGCATCTTCTACTTCAGTGACGTAGTCAGCCTGCAGAATCTCCTGACCGCTATGGGCATAAACGATGACTCGACGCAGTTGACTAGCTACAACTACAAGGACATGGCCAGACGACAGTGGCGCACGTCCCTGATATCGTCCTACGCCGCGAATCTTATCGCGGTATTTTACAAGTAAGAGTACACGCGCGTTTCTTTTATTTGTTATACATTTATTTTTCATATATTTATTTCGTTTTAATCCTTTACTCAAAAATTTATTACTATTATTTATTCCATTTCGATTATTTTGATGTTGTGTTTCTCTTTTAAAGTCAAATTAATTATTAATTTACAGCCGCTTCAGATTTGAATATCTCTATAGTATCTGTAATAATATACAATATTTTATCCAACAACTCTTGTAATTACACATTTAAGATTTTTAAGAATACTTTTAAATGCAGATAGATATTTGATTCCACTATCTACTGCTTCATAAAAAAATTGCGTTCTAATTTTTATATCTTTTATTATTTGTATCCTTAAAAGCGCTATTTTGATTCAGGGACATACTTTAGACTTCTCTTAATCGTTTTAAAGTAATCAGATTTAAATAAAACAGTCAGTTTTTTTAAAACCAGGTTTAGTAAAATAATTGAATAGCAGTTAGCTTTAAATTTCTCTATATGCAACAAAAATATTTTTATTCTAAATATTAAAGGATCCTGATCTTTATGAAAAATATCCTGTTGCAGATGTAACGACAACAACGACCGCAATAAAGTAATGTTTTATTTGGCGGAGAAACCAGTGCGATATGAGGGCTGCCAAGTGGGCCTCTGCGACTGGGAATTTTTGAAGAGGAGATTTGGCAAATTGGCGTCCAGTTGCAAGCTCGACGTCTGCTGGAAGCTAAGCGGAGCATCGTCCAGCTTCCCGAACTCCATAGCCATCCTATTAGTATGCTTTGTTCTAGTCCGCCTTGGTTACAGCCGACAAATGTAAATAAGTTATTGTTACATAGCTATTCACATATCCCCGTTTCAAATTAAATGTTAAATTGTAAAATATTAAATAAGAGAATAGTGTCTCTTCTTAAAGAAAGCGCGCAAAAGATTGAGATATTAAATTATACATAATTGCATAGCTATTAAATTCGTATCGATAAATTATTGCAGCTTTATAAGTATTAAATATATTAAATATATTACGATATATGCGACAGTAACATATAATACCTTATAATTAATATAATGTATGTTATTCTCATATATTTTATTTATATACGAGAGTTAATATTTATATTCATATATTTATTACACGATATTAATTATACATTATATAAGAAATTTTAATATACAAAATATATTTATTACATCAAAATGGCTTATTTATACGTTTTACTATATCAATTAATTACTCGTAATGTAATAATAACATAGTTTACAAAAAATATTTTTTTCATTATTTGGAACCAGACAAGGTGTTTCTTATAGATTTTTGGATGCTGAAAACGATGCCGCAAGCCAATTTTCACCAGCACGTCAGGTTTCCGAAATAATTGAGGTTTAATAATGCAAAAAATGGCTTTTCTTGCGATATTTTAAATTTTTTTGTAAAAAAGGACAACGTTATTTTGAAATTCTGATCAGAAGTCATGAATGTATATGTATATATATTGTTCGTCCCCTATAAAATGCATTTTTTTATTTCGATATCTTACTTTTCAGCCATGTTAAATGCGGATGATGTGGTACTAATTGCGGAGGAGGAGGATGGAATGAGAAGTATGATTGAGAGGTTAGAAAGGTATCTGGAAAGAAAGGGGTTGGAACTAAACGTAGGAAAATCGAAAATTATGAGGTTTGGAAAGGAGGCGGGGGGGGGGAGAGAAAGGTCGTGAAATGGAGGTAGAAAGGGAACCCAGACAACACCACGTCTAAAATCGGGACATAAGACGTCTTATATCCCGATTTTGGACGCGGTGTTGTCTGGGAAGGTGATAGGGGAAGTTAAGGAGTTCACTTATCTGGGATATACAATGCAGAGGAATGGGGGGGCAGGAAGTATAAGAGAATTTGTATGAGCGTGGAGCATGTTATGCATTTGTAACCCTAAGAGGAATCAATAAATCTTATCTATCTATCTTTTCAGCCATGTTATAAAGGATTTAAATACAGAGTTTTGCTGAGATAGTAAATATTCCGCCTATGATGATGAAGTCATATATGTATACTTATAATTTATAACATGGCTAAAGAGTAAGATATCGAAATAAAAAAAATGCATTTTATAGGGGATGAACAATATATTCAAGACATCTAATTAGAATTTCCAGATAACGTTAATCTTTTTTACAAAAAAATCTCAAATATCACAAAAAAACATTTTTTACACATTAAACCTCAATTATTTTGGAAATCTGACGTGCTGGTGAAATTTGGTTTACGGCATCGTTTTCAGCAGCCAAAAATCTATATAAGAAACACTTTGTCTGGTTTAAAATACTTTTTAGCTGTAAACTAGTGTAATTATAACAACATATATTAAGCTATATAGCGTGATATATAGCAATATGTAGTGTAAATATAGTCAGATATATAGATGTAACGAAACTTTTCTTTGTCAGAGTGTCTACTCAAATCTATAAAAATTAAATTACTTTTATGCATTCTTTACTCGCATAACATTTTCACTTTTTTATTGCCAATAATTGCAATAAAGATTGTGTACTGCATACTCAGTATTTTGCTGACGAATTGTATTATGTTGATGCATATATAAACAGAAATATATATTTATGTCCACACAGCAAAATATAAAAGAATAAGGGAAATATCTAATTATAAAAATATCCGCTTGTAGCACTACTCACAATTAGATAAGTGACCGCTTGGGAACACCATGTACCGTTGGCATTGTCTTTTCCTTTCTTGCTAATTCAAATCTTATCAATAATGATATATTTTTTTTTGTTTCAAATACATACTTAAATTATAGTGACGATAAAAATTCATTTTATTTAGTTGTCTTAAAATTCTCAAATTATATATTTCTCTAGCAACTAAAGACATTACTATTGTCAACAGTCATACCACGTTGTAAAGCACCAGTTCTCGTCAGTTCTCGTCGAGGGCACTGCGTACACGCACAGCCTAAGATTGCGAGCACCGAGTCAGCTGCAAAAAAGAAGTAATTAAATCATAATTAGCATAAGAAAGTGAACAATAAAACGTTCTCTATAACTGAGGAAGCAAATAAAGTAATCACCGAAAGTGGTGAGAATCTAAATGTGATATCTAAAGAGTTAGACGGAAATGAATCAGCTCTAACCTCAACCTCAACCACGAAAATACAAGAAGAGCCTACGCTAGAAGGAAGAAATTCAGTTTTCACCATTCATTCTAACAAGCTCAATAAGATAGGACATGACAAGCGAATGCGTATACTTAAAATAAAAAATTTAAATTTAAAGAGAGATAAAACAACCCCAGCACCCAACCTAAAAGCAGTCATGGACAAAAAAAAACAAAGTAAAGAACACAGAAAAAAAGGGATATGTGACACCCCAGTATTCGCCACCACCAAATGAAATGAACGAACTAAGCTACGAAAAAACCGTAGCAGAAAACAATCTACTAAAAGAAGAGATCCAGAATCTAAAAAAAAATAATTCAAGATTATAATAGAAAGGAACAAATGACACCCAACATCCCCACGTGCAATCGATTCGAGGTACTTGAAACTTCTAATACACAAATGGAAGAAGAAATGGAATATCAAGATACCGAAGGAAATAATGTTTATGAAGATTTTCTAACAAATCTAAGAAGGAAAAACAATCAACTTGATTCTAACAATAACAATAAGAGAAAAAAATACTCACACGGACATAACAAAGAAGAATATCACAAAGAAGATAAAAAAACTACTTCAACAGAAGAGATCCAGGCCGTGCAGAGGGCAGCTAGGAGAACCCGACCCCCGCCAATTAACATCCTATATCAGGACCCCAAGGACACAACCAAATTATTGAAGGACAACCTAAAAGAAATGACCAATTTCTATATTAAGCGAATAAATAATGGTAAGCATATATTACAAGTAGACACAAATGAAAACTTTAAAAAAAGAAAAGATTTACTATTGAAATGTAACACTAAATTTTATACCTACACACCTAGGATAGAAAAACCGATAACACTACTACTTAAGGGACTCAATAATACTTATGACGAAAAAGAGGTACTCCATGAATTACGTTCTCTAAACATCAAAAAAATAGATGTTAGTAAAGTCATCAGATTTATAACAATTAAATCCAAACAAGAAAAAAGAACATTACCTATTTTCATAGTGCAATTGACGCCCGAAAGCGAATTAAATAATCTAAAAAAAATAAAATACTTATTTCATCAAGTAATACAATGGGATAAATTGATGCGTAGGGACGTAATTCAATGCAAAAAATGTCAGAGAATAGGCCATACCGCTTCTAATTGTAATTTACCATATAGATGTGTGAAATGCAATAACAAACATAAACCAGGAGAGTGCAGCTGCCAGCCAAATATAGACGGAGAAAGGAATAACATTTACTGTGTAAATTGTAACAACTACGGCCATCCTGCTTCATATAGAGGCTGTCCTAAAATATTAGAAAATAAAAATAAATTAGAAGAGGCAAAATTATACAACAAAGATAAAAGAAAAGGTAAGACAAACGAAAACACGCAAAATCTAAATAAATTATTAGTTCAAGAAGGAATCTCTTATGCACAAGTAACAAAAAAAGATAAAAATAGTGTCAGATATAGAGATATCAAATCACAACAAAATCAAACAAACGAGAATATGAGTAATAGCATTCATAACAACCCAATAGAATACGCAATATTTGATATAAAAAACAATATAAATAAACTAGAGAAAATAGTTGAGAGTAACTCGATAAGGATAGATACAATTGCTTCTTTGCTCGAAAGACTACTAAATCAGTATGGATAACTTAGCTAAAGAACAAACTCAACAAAAAAGAAAATATTAAAAAAAAATCAAATTTATCTCAATTAACGTCAATTCAATAATCACAAATCAAAGAAGAGCTTCCCTCTTGAACTTAATAAAAAAACAAAATCCGGATATACTTTTAATTAATGAAACCAAACTAAACAGAAACCATGTAATTAAATTTGAAAAATATAATGTAATAAGAAATGATCGGAATGCGGAGCACGACGGAGGAGGCACGGCGATCATAATAAGGAAAAACATAAAGTATAGTGAAATTATAATTCCTGAAACAAATAACAAAAAAATACTAGAATACACTATAATTAAATTAGACTTGCCAACAAAGGACTCGTTATATATCATTGCTGCATATGCCAAATGTAGAAACCAGAAAGAATTCATACCCAACATAACAAAACTATTCCAAACGCTCAAACTGAACGAACTAAACAACTATTACATAATAGCAGGCGACTTAAATGCTAAGCATATAAACTGGAAAAATCCTAATAATAACTCCAGGGGCATAGCTCTAAACAATTGGATTAATAACAATAACATAAAGTATAAGATAAGACTATTGTGTACAAAATATCCATCATATCCTCATGGGAATTCTTTTTTAGATATAATTTTGGCTGACACAAGATTAGATTTCTATAACATAGATGATGACTATGCATTAGAAAACATACCATATAATAGCGATCATAATGCAGTACGTTTCCATATAGCTCTCAGAAAAGAAAATGGGCTAGAACTAGAACCTAGTCAAAACAATCGCAAATACAACTACAGAAAAACAAACTGGGATAAATTTACTAAAGTACTTAGCACTGATTCAACAGCACTGATACAACAGATTCCTAATAACAGAAATTTAACAATCCAAGAAATAGATAATTATCTTAAGGAAATAGACACTAAAATAATAGAAACAATGGAAAGAATAATTTCTAAAATAAAAGAAAAAGACTCCGTCAATGCCTATATAAACGAAAAAATTGAAAAACTACAAAAGAAAAAGAATAAGATATGGTTTTTAATAGGTTAAGCTTTTAAGTAAGTAGGAACTAAGTCAAAAATGAAAATTGATAGTACTTTTATATTTTCGGCATTGGTTACATGTATAATTGTGCAATTTGTAATGTGATAATAAATAATTCTAATAAAAAAAAAGGTCTCATCCGATCACTGAAGTTAACCAACATTGTGCATGGTCAGTATTTATTGTTAGATGGGTGACCGATGTACCGTTATAGCAATATTTTTTGTTTCAAATACATACTTATATAATACTTATATAATTATAGTGACGATAAAAATCTATTTTATTTGCAGTTGTCTTAAAATTCTCTTAAATTATATATTTCTTCAGCAACCGAAGACATTACTATTGCCAACAGTCATACCACGTTGTAATGCACCAGTTCTCGTCCGATCACTGAAGTTAAGCAACATTGGGCATGGTCAGTACTTGGATGGGTGACCGCTTGGGAACACCATGTACCGTTGGCACCATCTTTCTTTTTTGCTAATTCTAATCTTATCAATAATGATATATTTTTTGTCTCAAATACATAAATTTATGTAACCGTTTAAAAATCTATTTAGTTTATAGTTGTCTTAAATTATTGTTTCTAATTATTTTGGTAAGAATGCAACAAAACTATAATTTATAATTTTTATCTGTTACTTTGATTTTTACTTGAAATAGTAAATAATTGTGCGGTATACGCGTTAAAAACTTATCATCGATAGAATTACATATTGTTTATCAAAAGTAGATTAATCAATTGTAATGATTACAGCGAATTATTTCCCGATACTTGTCGCGATGGCGTTTCTCGAGAAGGAATTGGACTACATACGGAGCTTTTCGTATTATTATCTTACTGCTCGAGTGTCGCCGTGCGAATGATAACTGGGTCGTGGCATGTAAACAATATATACCAAGGCCGTATTATGTAAATTCCTAGTCGAAATATTTTATGTATTATGAAATATATATACGTGAAATATACTATATGTTTCTTGATTAATTATTTATAAATTAAATAATTGATATATCACGGAGATTTTCGTTATATTAATCAGTTAATCCTGCGTGTTTTACTGTACGTTCTTGATTCGAATAGCAAATTACATTTAGATTGGCGAAAGATTTAAACATTTAAAGTATCGAAATATATTTGATTTCATGTATCGTTAGAGAAATAATTATTGCTCGTAAAGATCATAATGAAACGATAATTTATAATTATTATCTTTGCCAATTCTTGAAATAATAAATGATTGTGCGATATATATGATAAAAACTTATCATCGCGATACAGTTTCATATTGTTTATCAAAAATTGATTAATCAATGTTGATTAATCAATTATAGTAATCATAGCGAATTATTTTCCAATATTTTTTGCGACCGCATTTCGAATAAGAGAATTTGACAATCTACAGAGCGTCTCGTACTCAGGTAACAAAAATAGTCATTTTGACGTCAAATTACAATAAAATAACGTCAAAATGACTACCTGGGTATCACTACCTTACTCGAGTATCGCCGCCCGTATAACACATTGACCATCTGTGATAATACACTATACGTCGTAAAGACCAAATACTATATTACAGTTAATTTGCTGCCCTAAAATATTTAACATTTCATAGATTATTTTATAATATAAATGAACGTTGAATATGTTGTATCTTGTATTTCATATAAATAGATATCGTCGTAAATAAAATCTGTTTATTCAAAGAACAAAATTAATTGATCAAGAAATTATTTGTATAAATTAATTCAATATTAATTTAATATTTTCCATTATAAAAATTTAAATCGCGGATTTCCACGGAAACTCAGCAGCATACACTATGCGCCAAAAGGTTAAAAACCAGAATCTTTTCACAGGACAATTTCATAGAACATCATTGTTATATACATATATACGCAACGATATTTTTCCAATCTTATCAATTTTTTTAAGCGAACTTATTTATTAGATTTGCTTAGGTTTAATTCGTGTATATCATCCTCGGGAATAAAATACACACATATGTGATTACTTTTTTTTACAAATTAATTTATTAATAAATATATAACGAGACCAGAAAAAGAGAGTGGTCCACGGCACAGATTCCTCAAGTCGTTCGAGCGTAACGCGCGAACTAAATCAAAAGATTCTTCCTCTGCTATTCCAATGTTTCCTTCCCAGTTCTTGGCAGCAGGAATGACAAGAGACCGCAGGCTAAAAATCGATTTAATTATATCTGAATATTCCAGAGTAGCTTGAGTTATCGCTTAGCATTTCAGAATTAGCATCCTGATCTGGACTCGATCTCTTCGCGCAAGACTCGGCGAGGAACGAACAATTAGGAAGTTTAGGGTTTGAATGAACAGGTTAATATTAATATCATTTAGTACTTAAATTAAATTGGTACTTAAATTATACAAAATGGAAAAAACTTGGATAATTTTTATAAAGATTAAAAATTCTTATGTAGAAGAGATTTAAAAATTTATGTTAGAATTGGGAGGTCTTACCGAACAAGAACGCGGCGAACAGCACGATGGGAATGACGCAGGCTAAATCAATCAGATAACCGAACACCAAATTGCCGACCAGAGCGCCCAACCGGCCCATCGTCAGCGACAAAGCAGCCGCCATTACTCTGAAATGTGAAGTAATACCGGATTAATAAATATTTTTGTTAATTGGAAATAATGAAAGCCCGATTCGCTCACCTGAGATTCGTCGGAAACATGTCGACGATCACGCAATAAACTAGAGAGATCCCGAGAGACGTGAGGGCCTCGAACACGCACGAAAGCACCAAGTTTTGCATCGAGTTCACCACGTAATAAAAACCCACCGTCACCGCGCCGGAAACCACCAATGACACGACTGAAACGAACGTTTCGTTTAGAAATTGCGAATTCCAAATTATTAAGAATTTAATTATTCTATACAATTTGTAATCTTATATTAATTCCAAAAATAGTTGTATATTTTTTTAATTGAAACAATTTTAATTATTACAATTTAATCGAAAATCTACTCTTATTTAGGTCCAAAAACAGGGTGTCTATTCTCTGGAAATACTTGAAAAGCTCTGAAATTTCTCAAAGATTTTTTACCTGGAAAAATCAAGAATTTTCTTGAGATTCAATAAATTGTTTTAAAAATTTATTTTGGAAAGTTGCATTAAAAAGTTTTTTTACAAGACTTGAATAGACACTCTGAAAAATTAATGCTCGAACGTTGAGAGAGTTGCAGAGAGCTTTCATTTCTTAACTTCGCTTATAATCTCAAAGCTACCCCGAGCTCGCATAGTTTGTAACTCACTCAGGAAGAACTTGGCTCCCAGTTTGTGCACGAAGATGGGCAGAATGATGGAACCGGGGATGCAAGCCAGGCCGATGTACACGGTGTGCAGATAAACGGAGGGTGCGATCATCGTGTCCTCACATCCGTAAGGATCAAAGAAGGTCCCATTGTCCGGCAGAGCGGACACTATGCACACCGACGTGGTCTCGCCGGGATTCATGTGTTCGAACTGCTCGAATCTGTGGAGAGAGTGCAACATAAGAATGACACAGATTGGTACTCTAGAATATTAAATGAATAAAGAAAGAATTCGAGATGGATCAAAATAGCGCTTTTTATATTTTTGGACTTTGATATTTAAAATATCTAATTACACATCACACACATATTTTTTTTGTAATTTTATATAAAAAAAAATTCTTCGAAAAATTCTTCTAAGAAAATTAATCTGGCGGAGAGATTACCTGGTGAACAGTTCCGGGAACCAAACCATCAGAGTGTAATAGCTGCTGGTGAGTCCGAATTGAATAGCGCAGGCGACCACCGTGTTGCGCAAATAGGGCGGCTTGCAAAGTGCGCTCGTCAGATCTCGTATTTCCGTGAAGAGGACCTTCAGATCCTTCCGCTTAAGCAGTTTCAGTGACCTGGTGCTCTTATCCTGGTGCTTCGTCTTCTCTTGTAGACACTTTACCTGAAGCGAGAAATAGAAAAAGTATAAATGAAGATTTGTTAAATATTTTATGAAGCCACGTATTTTATTTATTTAATAGTCTCTTAACGTTCATTAAATATATTTGACTAAAGTATTTAATATTGTTACGCTGTAATTACTTGTAAAACGGCCCCGAGAGCAAGAAATTTAGACGCGCACTAATATCTTGATTATCATTTCTTGAATTAGGGAGGCATAAGAGAGTTTAGAATCACATCTGAGGACTTTATCTAAAGATTTATTCTACCTAAAATAGAGAAAATATTTATTATTTCTATCATAAAGTTAAGAATCAAGGAACTGTTACCGGATAGGTGTCGGGATCAGCGCCGGTGTTTCGCGAATAGATCCACTTGAAGACCTCAAGAGCCGCGTCGGTCTCGCCGCATTCCAGCAGGAACTTTGGGCTCTCCGGAAAGGCAAAGAGCCACAGGCCGAGCATGAGCGACGGCAGGGCGCAAAGCGCGACGAAGAGATTCCAGGACTTGAAGTGGAACGTCTCGCTCTCGTACGTGAAGTCCATGGGGATGATTAGCCAGGCGATCACTGGAAAACGAGTTTGACCGTGCATTCGGAGAGAGCTTAATGGAGCGAGAGCTTAAGCTACTAAGAGTACTTACGCGGTAAGACTATCACGCCGACCGTCCAGAACATCTCCATCCAGCAGAGAACGCGTTCGCGGTACTTTGTGGGTTGAAATTCGCCGAGATACGGGAAGCAGATGCCCATGGCGCCGGTCACACTGATGATCGAAACTTTATGTTAATATTTATACATCAGGTATTTCTCAAGACGTCTCTTTTATATGTTAGAATGCGCAGGACTTCAATTTTGATATTCTAATAAATTCTATACAAATTTTCTGATGAAAGTAATTTTTCCATTGTGAAAATATTGCTGAAGCTCCTATTCACACAAAGTAATATTTTTTTTTAAACCAATATTCTTCAACAGAACATCTTAAAGATTGAAACAAATGGCCATCTCGAAAAAAAATCGACTCAAGATTGAAATCAAGATCACGAGAGTGATTCTGTGGACACTAACGCAAAGCCGTTGAAGAACCGGAAGATCAGGAATACCCAGAAGTACTGGACGAACGAGGACACGACGCCCACGATGCCGTCCATCAACAATGTGGCAATCAGCACGATCTTTCTGCCTTTTGTGTCAGCCAGGCATCCCCATATATACGAGCCGATCACCATACCTGTCAGAGTATATCTCAATTTAAAGATCAATTCCTGCTAATAGATCCTCTCTTAAATGGAATCAATGTATTATCACCGATAAGTGGTTTCAGTTATAAATATAGCATTGTAAACTGCGAAATCTCAATGAGAAGAGTCAGTTAGTGATAGTGATTGATTTTTCGGTGAAATCTTATACTGCCATCAATCAGCGAAACATAAAAAATGAAGGAGCAAAGTATGAGTGTTTTCACTGAATATCAGCGAAATACTCACTGATCTTCAATGAATACTCTCATGTCGTTCTGCTTTAATCAGTGACACTTTCACTGATTCAGTTTAAGGGAATGACACCCGAACACTGACCTAGCATCGGAGAGGCGGTTAGCCAACCCTTTGAGGTGGAGTCCATCTGCAAGTCGCATTGCGCCGCCGGAAGTACAAACGAGAGTATCGTCACACCGATTGCCGTATCCATGTAGATCAGGCCGCAGATGGCCAGCAGCATGTAGTGAAATCTTCCGAAACCTGACGCACATGTATCAGATTTAATAAGACCGACGATTAATAAGACCGATGCGTCGCGATCAATTTCGGAACTTTCTGGTACTTTTACATTTTTCTCCTTTGCTTGGGAATTTTTGTATTGTACACGAGATATATAACTACTATTATTAATAGCAAAATTTTTGGGTCCTTAGATCGATGGATATTAATAAAATTATGATATAATTGTGAGAGTGCGAGTCTTTAAAATCTTCGATAAAATTCTTGCCTGTTACGGTGATTGCATGCTCGAAGTCGGCACCTCCGTCTGCCAGGAAGTCGAGTCCTATAATAGAAAAGTAAGAGACGTAAGTCGTAAATAATTAATAAGTTTAAATAAAATAATAAAACAAAAATAAATAAAATAAAGACAAAAAAATAATAATAAAATAAATTAATATGCAATATTTTAAGAAAAAGTTACCATACGTTTTTTTGTCAAGCGATCATCTTAGCATGAGATTTGGACGAATACTCGATTATCATATAATAATAAATGAATTATTTCTAATCTCTCTTTAATTCTCCGAATAATCCAAAGTTATCTCAAAATGAGCAATCTGTTAGAAATGCCGGAGGAACTCACCCATGATCGCCGCTCAAGTCGCTGGACGTCCTGGAAGTGCTCGCACGCCGGAAGTTCTCCTTCGGGGATGTGCCGTCGCAGTGCCTTCGCTTCCTAGTGGTGCAATTGCCGCGGTATTGTTTTTGACGAGGCTCCGCGTTCATTGGTGAACAAAAGGTGGTATCCTGCCGGCGTCGCTGCCGTGAATTCCACCCTCCCCTCGTTTGTTCGCTATACTCCTGATGCCAAGAGGACGACAACTCGTGGACTCTTCGACTGGGATCTTCTGCAAGAGGAGAAGGAAGAGGAGGTGTCGGCGAGCAGCCCTTACTCGCGCGATCGCGATCGAGCGAATGATCATGGATCATGGATCGCGGCGCGCACCTTGACTTCCGGAGCAAGCTTGAGGCTGGCTCCAGATAAGATATCATCCGCCTTCGCGAGAAGAGGGGCTTCGGCTTTTCCCAAAACGATAAATCGTGACAAAAAAATAGCGATTTAACGGTATAAAAAGAGATTCAATAATAACTAAAAATAGGAGAGGGAGAGAGAGAGAGAGAAGATGCGATAAAAAAATTTTGATAACTTCGATATAAATTAGTTTAACGATTAAGTATAAATTTACGTCCAATTAATTTTTTCTACACGTTTGAATTTGTCAATATAAATTTGTATATCTTCGAAAAGCACATATGTGTAATTTGTATTTAAGTTGAAGAAGATTAATATAAGAATCGAAAAAAATGGTATTTTTGGATAAATATCTCATCGCCTGAGGGATTCGTTTGTGTTGGCTCTCTTTTTCTGTTTTCTTCTTCGTCTAACATTAATTAGAATCGAAATCGTAGTTTTAAATAAATATCGTATCGTCTGAGAGGCTTGTTTATATTGGCCTTCTTTTTCTGTTTGGCCTTTTTTTTCTTTTTTCTAATTAATTAATAAAATGCAATTTTTTTATTCTGTCTCTTTTTTTTCTCTGTCAGTTACAATATTTTCGTTGATTCTCGGCACGTAATGTTACGTAATAAACACCTACGTAACGAAACGTCTAATACGAAATGATTGTTATATTTATGATGCAAACTCGTACACGCGTAATTTACGATCCGAGTACACGGAAGTCAGTTTATTTGATTGTCATTATTCGTCGTAATTTCTCGCAAAATTGTGTCGTACATGTGACATTTCGTTACGTCATCAATTTATTCGAGCTTTAACCATGATAAGATACAACGAAAGATCACGCCTTCCACAGCATCAACGTGATACCAATCTTCTGTATCAATTTTTTAAATAATCGCATATATTAGTCATAATATATCTGTTATTAATCATTATATATATAATCATTATATTTATATAATTAGTTTGCGACGCGAATTTTTTCGCGATATTTGATACGCAAATTAATTATTATGCACAATTTATTTATTCATTTTCATACGTTATATTACGATTAGTTTTATCGAGCTTTTTATTTTGCAAGACAATTTTTGAACATGGCGAATGTTAGAAAAGCAAGATAGAAGATATCTACTCTTTAGAGAGATGATTAAAAGTATATTCATTATGCCCAAATATTATATTTTTCTATTAATTATGTAATAAATAATTATCGATTATATATATATGTATATATATATATTTATTATATTAATACATATATAATAAATATTTGATATATAATTATATAATATATATATTAATATATATCATGTATTATATAATTGTATTAATATTATATTATATTAATATTATATAATTATATTTAATAATTAATTCTTTTTGTATTAATAGACCCATATATCTGGAAGTGATTCTTAAAGACTCTTTCTCAAATATATGTGGAAGATGATACATATGACGAAAAATATATCTCAAAATCACAGAAGTGATTTGACCAAGTTATTGATAAATCTAATCGCGTAAGAATAAGCAATTACTTTCTCAGCCTCATCAGTAATTTTGTAAAATTACAGATGAGAGAACTCCCGAGAAATTCTACAAAAGGGATTTCGCGGGATCACAAGTGCGAAGTTATCTTGCACGAAGTTTTACAAAGTGTCACGTTCTTCAAACGTGACAGGATGACTTACGATGTTCGTAAAAAAAAACTCGTTTCGCGACGGTTGAGAAAAAAATATCACCCGGCTTAAAACCGTAGCACGTGAGAGGCGCGAGATCTTCGTTCCCCCGTTTTTCTTACGCGTCATTTGTTTGTCGCGCGCGCTTCTTCTCTTGGCAAATAGCAGATTTATCTGTGGCAATCGGTGGCCGTGATGGCCGATAGGTAATAATGGGATTAAGTATCTTATTATACAAGTAGGTTCGAATTGGTTTGCATGGTTTCGAACTCTTTATGATTACATAAAAAAAAAACAGTACTTTCAAGTAGACTCAAACCCGAACGAGATAGGTTCGAACCCTCTATAAGTATCTCGAAAAACAAGAGCAATACTTCCAAGTACATTCGAACCTTGATCAAGTATCGAATCTTTTATGAGTACTTATGAGAAATTGTGGAGGTAGGTGAATGAGTGTTTGGATGGGGATGAGGAGTGTGCGTGTGTGGATGTGTAGCAATAAGTATTATAAATAGATTCTTTTTATTTTAGAGTTCGAGTACTACTTGTAAAAGATTCGATTCTTTATAAATACTATTTCGAACTTTGCAGGGACTCAATCTAAAATTCGAATATAACTGTTCTAGATTCGATTACTTCGCAAATACAATATATGAAATATTATTTCTTATGAGTATTATTCGAATCCTAGAAAATGAAACTTGATTATTGGATTCGACTCGGATTTTCAAGTACATATCGAACTTGATTCTATCACTACCGATAGGGAAGCGTTAAGACGGTGTCCTACTTACACATTCATCTTCGCCTACCTATACGCGATTGATCCCAAATTCTCCACGGAATTTTCCATGATAAAAAAAAACAACGGTGATTCATCGTCACATCTCGCTACTACTCGCAATAAGTAAGACATAATCGCGTTTTTCCCATCTATAACGTGGGTCGATTCAAAGTGCAATATCTGTCATTCGCGAGCGATAACGCGCCCACACATTTGGCCGCAAAAGATTTTAGTCGCTGATTAATTCGCGAAAAGGAAATTTTACATGTAGACGGAAAGATTGGTCGGAGGAGGGGGGGGGGGGGGGCAAAGTTTCTATTCAGAATCGAGGAACGTTAGTCATGATGACTCTTTAGCACGTCGAGTCGAGTGCTATTCGCATTTTTCCTGATTACTACGCTGTATTTTCTAACTCTCAATTAGAATCTGTATTTTAACTTTGTTTCAAATCTTTGTCGAGAAAATACCGAAACGATCTTTCTAGTTTTTCCAATTCTTTGTTCTGAAAAATATCTGGAAAAAAATCCATAAAGAGAGTGAAATTTTAGAAAATATGTGTAAAGAAAAAAATTCTCATGCAAAATTTTTTCGGTACCGAAAATATATTAGAATCATTCGTAATCTGATTTTATTAATGCTTGAGGATAAGACAGGAATTTTACTCCAATCAATCGATCGATCCACGTGATACCTGATGTTGACAAACACATTACAAACACATCGACGGACACGCGCGACGTATTAGATTGCGATCGCGAGTAGGAGGAGGACCAAAAATAGACGATATCGACGTAGATGCATACTGCGATTACGATTGTTCAATGACGCGCTGTTTAAATTTAAGCGACAATTCCCGTCATTCGGGAACGATTGATTAATCGTGTTATCTACTAATTGCGCAGTGACGTAATTAATTCGCCGGGAAAACACAAAGCACAATCGTGATACGTTGCCGAGAGAGAGAGAGAGAGAGAGAGAGAGGGGGGAGGGAGGTGAAGGGGAATTATCCGATCGTTGGCACCGCGAAGATTAATCCTTCGTAATACGATCGTTATCACGGCAAAGATTGCTCTTCTCTGATTATCATTTCATTATCATATCGATAAGTCACGTTGTATTTCTTTTCATACTTGATCCTTTTAGATATTTTTGGTAAATTTTGTTTAATAATAAATATATATATATATTATCGTAAAATATTGTTCGGTTTTTTCATTACCATCCCTTTAATGTCTTAGCAATTTTTATTGTACTTTATTTAGATATATACTTTATTTGATTTTTAATATATTATATAATATATAATATAATAATATATATAATATAATAATATAATATATATATTGTATAATAATATAATATATATATTGTATAATAATATATTATATGTATATAATATATTATTTATATATTATAAATTATATATTATATATTATATAGTATATATTATATATTATATATTGTACTTTATCGCTCTATATAGAGAATATTATTACAGACAATCTCGCATTTTTTTTTATTATAAATATCTGGTTTAATACCTGTGTGTTTGATAACTTACGCGATAAATTTACTATTATCACAATATAAAAAAACTTATAAATTTTTATTATAAATGCTCTTTTTAAATAGAATTTTGTTATACGTCGAAGAAGTATACATACTTCCTTTTTAAATTTATTAAGATTTGCAAAAAAATATTTATAACGCGCAGTACCTTGTCAATTATCGTAAAAGTTTGTCAATTCATATTTTTCCAATTTTTTTTCGAAATTTCAAGAATATAAATAAATTTCTATTTTTGAACTCGATATTATTTGAAATATCAATATAAACGGACAGGAGCGCATTTCTCACCCTCGTCACAAGTATCACGCCGAAGAGAAGCTGTTGACCTTGAAGTACCCACAGAACGCTCTTCGGAATCTCCTCGTCGACGGCACGTTGATGTCCTTTCACAGGTGACAGCGGCCTCGCCACTTCACCACTTTCGGCGGCCGCGACCCTAACTGCATCGAGTACGAGCGCGATATTTGGGCGAATATTTAGGCCAATGGCAAGGAAACGCTCAGGGTCGACGATAGTTTCTTCAGCGCCACGATAGGGGGTCCTCCGTTGAGGAATCAACGGACTGCATTGTCGTAAATATCAGGTTGAAAAATCAGTCTCTTTTTTTTCATTAAAGTTCTCTTTTAAGTGCAATTATCGATTCGGTTTCTTTAAAAAGAGAATTGAAAAACTCTCTAGATAAGGAAAAAGCTGCAAAGTCACTAATGATTAACTGTCCGAGAGAGAGAAAGAGAGAAAGAGAGAGAGAGAGATTGACAATCTAATTTTTATCTCACTTGAAAAGAGAAATATATACATGTATTTTTATATGATACAACTTGCGATGAGTAAAAGAAAAAAATCCTCATTAAATCGTCAACATCTCTCCCAAGTTGATAGTAAAGAAAAATAAATAAATATATAAATACTGCTTCGTTTTTTTTTTAATTCCAAGTCTTATCTAAATTGTGTCTTATCTAAATCTAATTGTAAGTGTTAAAGAGGTTGATCGCTAACCAAATAAAACTCCGGATCTCTTTGTGTAATGTCTCTTTTCCTTTTCTTCCAGTAGTCAGCAACTCGAACAAACGAATCATGGTTTTGATAACGAAACAATGTTTAGCGATCAACCCTTGACTAAATAAGATTACCTGGGTAAAACTTGAAAGTAGTCTCGCTGCGAAGAAAAAATTTAGAGGACATTAAGAGAGGCGTATCTTAAGTAGCTTAAACTTTGTATCTAGTAGTTCGTAACTTAAACATCATCGTTGATGCTTAGACAGCTCTAAAGTTGTGTGTGCGATGAAGAAATGATAAAAGCATATGCAGAATCGCCACTTCCTAAAATGTATAGAAAGAATTAGTAAAACTTAATTATTTTTATTGCAATAAAGTTATTCTGATTAATAAAAATACATCGAAAAACTAAATTCAGCTTCCAACTTTATTTCACGCATAAAGTCTCGACGATCTTTTGTGTACTTCCAGGTAGAAATATCATGACTTAAGAAATACATCTTCTTCGTTGCTAAATAAATATAGTAAATATATAGTAAATATAGTACATAATATAGTATATAGTATATAAATATATATACTATATACTATATAATATACACTATATAAACATAGTATAAATATAGTATACATATAGTATATACTATATAATATACACTATATAAACATAGTATAAATATAGTATACATATAGTATATACTATATAAATATAGTATATAATATAGTATAAATATAGTATATACTATATAAATATAGTATATAATATAGTATAAATATAGTATATACTATATAAATATAGTATATAATATAGTATAAATATAGTATATACTATAGCAATATAGTATATAAATGTAAATCGAAAATATGTGCAATTATTATCTTTCTTAATAAATTGACGAATAAATACGTATAAAATGTATAATTATTACTTTTATCGCGATAAATATAAAGGCTCGTTCTTGAAGAACACCCATTCTCACGCGCCGGCCCTGCAATAGCGTTTGACGGGTAACGAGACACCCGAGATGCCTTAATTAGAACAAGTAAGATACAAACGAAAACTATTAATTGCGACTCTATTGTATCGCCGACTGAATCGACACAGCATATGCATCCGCTCGGTAAATCTCCATCTCTCTCCTTGACGTCTAGAAACTCTTCTTTTATTTTCGATGATATTTTATCTCGCGGAACCTGTGAATCTTTATCGACATTTCTATCGATATATACTTTTTCCTTATGACATAATTTTCATGCAAGCAAACACACATCAGGGCTGCGGTCCGATTTATGCTCACAGCGCTATCAGCGCGCTCAAATCTATAGATACGTCACGTGGACTATAGATTGATAGCGCTGTGAGCGTGAATCGGACCGTAGCCAAAGAGGATTAAATTCTATTAGAAATTAATAAACAATCTTGATAAAATTTTATTTTTAACTCAATCATACAATTTTTATTAACAATTGCATATTAAAAATAAATTGACTCATAATTACGTCAGGATTTTAAAATTGCATGAAGTTAAAACAAAAAGGCAATTTTGACCATATTTATCTTAATCTATTAAAAGAAGTAACCTAAAAAATCTTTTTTTTAATTTATAGAATTTGAAGATCTTAAGAAAAAAATTTTTTCTGATTAAGATATTAAGATTCTTATCAAAATTATTATTCAAATTATACATTTATATCGATAGCGATATTAATATCAAAATTATTCGCCTTTGTTACATTTAAATAATAAATAATAAATTATGTAATAAAAATAAAGTAAAAATGAAATAATAAATTATATTAATAAAATTAATAATAATAAAATTTAATAATAAAAAATGTTTAAAAGATGTAAATTTTGTGTATATACTATACATATGTATATAACTTGGCCTTGTAACAGCATTAAAATAAAAACGAAAATTGTAAGGACTCTGTTACATTTTTAAGTAACGGTAACGATTCATTTTTATAATGTAACTTTTTTTTCAACCCTGGCATATTTCTCTCTCGGACGTTTAACACCGTTGATATCAGCAACGCGGTGACGACAATGAATATTGATCTCCCGCGTGTACTTTAAAAGCGCGTGGAAAATAGCGCGAAGCGTTCTTCTGATTTGTAGACGTAATTTCCTGCGAGGAAATTGTATCCTGCAATCTCGTCCGCGTTCTTTCAAAAGGCCGGGAGATGTGGGCGGTTTCAATCAGCTCTCTCCCTCCGTCCTTCGAGAAGAAACTTGCGGCTTATTATTTCTGAAACATTGCGGATTGATTTTAGACGTTCTGTAAACTATATTGGAATTGAAAAATTTCAAAAGTAGAATCCAAAATGTGTGCGTGTGAATTGGAGAAAGCAAAATCTTGATTTACACATTTTTTACATATATATACCAGTTTTTAAATATTGTTATCTTGTGTTAGGTTATTTATCATGTTATATAGTCATTGGTGCGATATTTGTTTCTGTTTATAAGAATCATATATCTACATTTTGATGATTTCAATCAAAAATTATTCAAGCTTAAGGATACAGGACTACATTATTAACTTTTCAAAATTAAGTTTTCCAAAAACGAAATTTTGTATATAAATATAAATATATAAAATAAATAAAATATAAGTAAATATATAAATATATATATAAATAATATATATATATATATATATATATATATATATATATATAAGTAATATATATATTATATGTATATAGTATATATATGTAAACATATACTTATATACATAAGTATAGAAGTATACATATACGTATATAAGTATATATATAAGTATATAATAAATATATAATAAGTAAATATATAAATAAATATTCCTTATTCTTGTACGAGAAAAATGAGACGAAGTAGCAGACAGAAGTTGCGTTGCGTTACATTTTCAAGTCTTTTATAGACACTACAAGTAAATGAAAATAGAGGACATTTAAAAGCTTCCAGGGTGTGTCTTGGTTTAATTTTGCGGCGGCGATCAACATTCTAAGAGCAGATCCAGAAGGTTGAGGCACTGTTAAGGCATCTTCGTCTTCGTCCGCGATAGCGAACACGAAGCAGCCGCGAAGACCTACAAAGCGCCCCAAGCTTTCGTTGCGTGAATGGCCTTGATCGAAGCTGCGTATTTAGGCGATAAACTGTATCGATCGGTATTCACTCGCGTTGTCCCCATAAAACTCATTCCTACCGGTGTGTCTCTTTTCATCTTCCTTTTCGTAATTTATTTATCTAACGAGATGGAGAGAAATAAAAACAGTGAAACGAACGGACCCCCGTTTATTTACTCGATTTCAGACGTATTTACGCGGTAATCGGATTGCGCTCCGAGAGAGACGTTCCTACCTTATTGGACGTCGCGTAAACCTTCTACTACGAGGAAAATTGCAATAGCAAAGAGTCTTTTGATTTTTGCTGGCACAGGCAGAACGTCCGCTCTAGCCGCTCTAGCTGATGGCAAAAAATCGTTTTTTTTTTATTGAAAGATTGTGATAAAATAATAAAAATTATAAAAAAAATTTTCTTTTTCTTTGTCTTCAGATAGGGAAATATAATAGATAAATTCAACAAAATCATTTCCAAGTATACGTTTTTTTATACAGTTGGGTCCACATATTGACATGTAATTGTTCCTGAAGTCGAATTGGCAGTATTAATTTTATTATTATATTATACATATATATATTATATTATATAATATATTCTAATATAATATATATGTATATAACAATATTATAATATTATAATATATATTTTACAATATTATTATATAACTATAATATATTATATACTATAATATAATATATAATATATGATATAATATATGATATAATATATGATATATTATATGATATAATATATGATATATATGTGATATATAATATATGATATATAATACATAATATATACTATATGATATATAATACATCATATATACTATATGATATATAATACATAATATATAATATATAATATAATATATGATACATGATATAATGCATAATATAATATATATAATATGTAATGTATTATATTATATATAATATTATTAGATTTCGAGGACAACAAGCTTTGCTAGCCTGTACACGAGAAACTCAGTCAAGAACGCGAACTGTGTTCGCGAGTGCCTGTCCGAGATTGCGCGGGCATTTCTCGAGCTTTCGTGCTTGCTCGGCGATCAGTCGTCCCTCGTCCGTCCGCGTTCGCGTTTTCTCGCGCCAGTCGACCGCGATGTGGTCCAGCCGACTCGCAAACAATTCGTCGTACTTTTGTCGAAATATCGTCAACGATCTAGGACGATTCAGATCGAGAGTCCTTCGTGCTATCTTGTTATTTGGATTATATACGGATGATAGTGCGCAATAAAATATTATTAAATTGTCGAGTTTTCTGAAATAAAAAGAAACTAATGTAATTTACATATATAGTGATATATTACATAATAATATCAATTATAATTATATAATTTATGTTAAAAACTTAAAATGAAATTTTAACTGTGATTTTAAGATTAATTTATAATTTGTTACCTGTAAAATAAATAAAACATTAAGAATCGATTACGATTAAATTATACATCGTTATAATTATAACGACTACACTACACGATTAAACCACACAATTTAGTTTATATTTCTTTTTCGTGATCGTCTTTAATTATATGTTTTTTTCAAGACGCTGTTTAATTAATGTAAACATATATGATTGGTGACAACGATATTTCTTACGGCTGACATTTGTTATGGTACGCGAGAAAGAAAGAATATGAAAATTGCTATTTGATCTTTTTTTTTTCAAGGATAATGTGTCTCGACACTATCGAGTACCCCGTCGTTGTATTGCTCGTCCTGTATCGTTCGAGATAAAGGTCGATCATGGTGGATAAGTTGCACGAGTACGAGGGATTCGCGGGTAGAATTCACGGTGTTCGTGAAGCCATCAAAGAACGATGGAGTGTGTGGAAGGAATGGAAAAATGGTCTGAATCTGGATCAAGGTCTGGACGGACTGAGGCATCATCTACGGGGGCCGCCTAAGCTGGAGCGCACGTTGGAAGACTATTCTCATATCTACAGGTGAAAAGAATTCGATATACTTCAACGGAGAGTATATTTAATATAAATACAAAATCAGTATATAATATTATAATTCCATTGTTCTTTTACATACCTACATCAATGTAATCTAGCGCATATTAATTTCTAAAATATTCTAATATTAAAGAGGGAGAGAGAGAGGGAGAGATTGATTTATAAAATATACAAAAAATAACTTATGTAAATATATAATGTTAATATTAATATTTACGAGACTATATAAAATATAAAGAGAGCTTATTTAGTTTAATATATTTTTAATATATTTTAATATATATTTGTGTGTAATATATGTATTACTTAATATATTTAATTTAATATATTATAATATATTTTTTTAATGTAAATGCAACGTTTAATCGTATTTGTGCAAATTGTGATATATATTGTATACGAAATGTTTGTTTAACTTTTTTAACATGAATAATCGAACATTTGGCTATAAGGATAACACAAAGGTTCAACTGTATTATAACAAATAGTTTCAAAAATATGAAAAGAGTTCTATCTACGCGAACGTAAATCAACAATTGAAATAATATGGCAGAGCTTTACGGAATTATTTTTCTAATAATCTCAGGAGGAAAAGCCGTGCCGAGTTGGTTCGAGTTTCAGCGGCCGTGATGGGGATCGAGTTCTCGTACGCAGCGGAAACTGCCTTCGTTTCGCCAACGCTGTTGAAAATCGGTGTCGATCACCAGCGTATGACGCTCGTGTGGGCGCTGAGTCCTCTTGTGGGCTTTTTCGTGACGCCTATCCTCGGCAGTATGAGCGACCGCTGTAAACTCAAGCATGGCAGGAGGCGACCCTTCATTCTCTTGCTGGCCCTTGGGGTTTTCATAGGCAAGTCGCAGGCTTGCCATGTTCTGATATTAAAAGAGATGATATGATATGTATATATAAATAGAAGATTATACATGTATGTTATATATACATATATATAATTATATAATATATATTAATATATATTATATATTAATATATTACATATATTATATTATATATTACTTATATATTATATATTATATATTATATATTAATATATATTATATATGATTAATTATAAAATTGATACAATTGCGAATACAGAATTATTCACGATCATATATATTCGCTAATCATTTTATCTCAATTAATCATGTTACATCAAATATATGAACGAGATGTGTTTGTTAATTATTAATCTTTCTATGTGTTGATTGATAAAAAAATTAAACTGAATAAATTTATTATTCCTCACAGGCCTCATTCTGGTGCCGAACGGCGAACACATCGGCTACGTATTCGGCGATACGCCGTCTCGTATGAACGAGACGATTCCTCTCGGACATCGCACAACGGCAAAGCTGGCCGTGAAGGAGGCGTCTGAATCCGTTGAAAGAGCTTCCTCGCATTCCTGGGGTATCCTCTTCACGATTCTCGGCACGGTGCTGCTCGACTTTGACGCCGATGCTTGTCAGAGTCCCGCGAGAGCTTATCTCCTCGATGTCACTATACCGGGTAAGGTATTCGGATACTTTCTAGAAATTCGAAAAAATAGCGAACCAATTTTTTTGTTGCCTCGATCTCATTTTTCACAATGTATTTCTAAAAGTATCTCTCTTCAGTCTTTTTTTTAAATCACACCATATAAATGTGCGATCGTGGCACAGAGTTGTGCGTCCGCTCTTTATGCCCGAGGGCCCGGATTCAAATTTGCCCAGAAACACATCTTGGATCTATTCGATCGCCACCTCTCGGCAGGCAATGGCAAACCACCGAGAGTATCTTGCCTAGAGAATTCCTCAAATCTTCTTCGCTCATCTTTTAACGAACTCTCTCCAATCCGTAACTTCTTGTCAGAGGGTGGTGACTCCTCTACATGTAGTGTGCCTTTTTTTATAGTCTTTCCGTAGATATACATTGGACCTATAGTTTTACGCCGATTCCTAACGAACCCCTCAGGATTTGTATATAAATATTAATATATAATTTAGGATTTGTATATAATATTAATATATAAACGCCGAGCGAGGTGGCGATCAAATAGATCCAAGATGTGTTTCTGGCCGGATTTGAACCCGGGCATAGAGAGCGGACGTATAACTTTCTGTGCCACGATCGCACACTTTTAACGAACACACACACACACATTTTTAAATTTAAATTTAAATTTGTATTAACATCTGAAATGTTCAGAGGACCACGCTAGAGGCTTAAGCACGTTCACCGTAATGGCTGGCTTGGGGGGCTTCATGGGCTACGGTTTGGGCGGCATCAATTGGGACGCCACCTCGCTCGGTGTTATGCTGGGCGGGCACGTGCAGGTGACCTTCACTCTGATCACGATTATCTTCGTCGTTTGCGTCGCATGCACGATTACCAGCTTCAAGGAGATCCCACTCGAGGTACTCGAGAGAGATCAGTATAGGCAGACAGAAGAGTCGAAGGTGGATTTTACTTTTACGTAATGTTTTATCGTGCTTTTCTGTTTCGCTTTCGAGATACGTAAAGATATCATTTCTTCCTTTATATATAGGCATCGGAAGAAATCCAAAGGACGGAGAACAAGCGAGACGAGCGCGAAAAGATCATTCATGACGAGTCGAGGACGTACGGTGCCCTCGATGTTGAATGCGAGACGGAACCCCCGAAGACGGAAGTAAGTTATTAAGGACCAACAATATATTCGTTTTAGTATTTTTACTTCATTCTCGATTTCATAATTTGACTTAAGCAAAAGACATCTAATTACGAATTTTTTTATTCAAGACCTATAATTTTTTGTAAATATGAGATTGAACAATTAGCGAAAAGGATGAAAAAATTGCGCAAATAATGTAATTTTGTATAAAATATCGATTGTTTTTTATAGTATTTCCTAGTATAATTAGCATCGATAAAGAAGTCTATTAATGAAAGTAAGATTGCGAAAATTACTTTATAAAAATAACTTGTTACTGTTACTCAAAAAGTAACGAGTCGTTACAGTTTCCGTTATTTTTTGAAATGTTATTACAAGACCAAGTTATATATAAAATACACATACATTTATATACATAAAATTTACATTTCTTATATTAAAATATAATAAATACTACATAATTTCGACATTGATATCGATACAAAGTATATAATAATTTTGATAATAATTTGAATATTAATAGTTTCATCACAGAAAAAACGTATTTCAAAAGCATTGCAAAAAAATCTTTTTTTCTTAAGATCTCCAAATTCTTTAAGTATAAATTTAAAAAATTTAATTTGTTACTTATTACTGAAAAAAATGTATCGAAGTTATTCTTTCCGTTACAGACGGAATTTCTTACTGAAAAAAAAAAAAAACATAATAACGGCGTTACACAAGTAACGCGTTACTTCCCAATCCTAAATAAAAGCTAGTATGAATTATCAATTAAGGAATTCGTCCTCGATCCGCAACTCTCCGATCGTCCTGAAGAATCAGTTTCCAGAGGTAGCCACGTCAACCATGGCTTCGAGGGTGAAACAAATCCCAGAGCGACCTTAAAGGAATATCTACTGTCAATCGTCTACATGCCGCACAGTCTCCGTCAGGTATAAGTCAGATATCTGAAAAATAATCTTCATCCTTCCTCCTCCTTTTCCTTCCTTTATGGATTCCCACCTATATTAAAATATCATTCTTTCTAACCCTTGTTTTTCAGATAATTCCGATTTTACTTGATTCTAAAACTATTGTTTAATCCGACTGCTTTTGTCAGACAGATTATTTTCCAGAAAATAATAGGTCAATTAGATATACACAGTGTCACATTTTAATTAATATAGTCGAATTGCTGAAACTACGGCTCTAACGAGAAAATATTTCATACAAAAGTTAAAAGGTTTCGAGGGAGAAAAAGTTGATAATCTTGAATTTTAACTAAGGTCATTTTCAAGGTCATTTGAAGGTCAACCTAATTTTTAAAATAAAACCACCCTAATTTTTTTTATATAAATCGATTTCTCGCAATATTTGATATAAAAAATTATAAAGACAGGATGGCCAAAAAGTGAATAGTTTACGAGATATTTTGTACTTCAGTGTGACATAATGTTACATAAACTATAAAATATCTCGTAAAATATTTATTTTTCGATTATCTTACCTTAATATTTTTATGCACAAAATAATAGAGGAATCAATTGGTGTAAAGAAAACACATAGTTGTTTTTAAGAAAAAATATGTAGCTATACTCTCTAGTTGCAAATTACATATACTTTTTAGTTTCAGCAATATTCTATTATACTATATTAATTAAAATGGGATACCCTGTATAATTACGATTTTTTTACATAATTAGTAAAGATATACCATTTTTCAATTCTCTTTTTATATATCGAGTAAGTATTTAATCAAAAGATCCCAAGAATATTTCTGATACTGATCTATTTTCGAGACTTTTTTTGTGACTCATCGCAAGCTCTCGGCCACCAGGTGTGTTTGACAAATCTGTTCTGTTGGATGGCACACGTGTGTTATTCCCTATACTTCACGGACTTCGTGGGCGAGGCGGTGTACGGCGGAAATCCGCAGGCGCTCGCGGACACCGATGAACGGGAGCTCTACGAGGAAGGCGTGCGATTCGGATGCTGGGGAATGTCCATGTATTCGTTGTCCTGCTCGTGCTACTCGCTTATCATTGAGCGGCTGATTCAGCGTTTCCGTGCGCGTAAGGTATACGCTCCAGATCCATACAGCACAGCAAGATTGCAGAAACATTGTGGTAACGTTTTATCGTAATATTGCAACATTGCATAAACGTGAAATGTTGCTGCAAGATTGCAGCAACGGTAAAATATCCGCTTTCAGAAATATTACTACATAACATTGTAGCAATATTGCAATAAAATGAATATGCAATATTACTTTAGAAATGCGCCGATATACGGTCGGGCTGGATCTTTCTGCTTAATAATATTTTTCGCGTGAGTTTATACACTTTTTCTTTCATAGTATCCCGGAAGTAGTAGTCCATTGGAATAATATCTGGAGAACGAGGTGGCTACGCAATTGATCCACCTCGCCCAATCCAGCGATGAGGAAAGTTATTATTTAGCCAGTTTCTTATTATTCGTGAATTATGAAGAGATGCCCCATCATACTGGAACCACATTAATACACGCACATTAAGTGGAACGTTTTCCAATAGATTTGGTAATACATTTTCTAAACAATTATGGTAATTTTCTGCATTGAAACGGTCTTGTGTAACGTATGGCCCAATGATATGATTGCCTAAAATACCGCTCCACACATTTATACTAAAACGTTGCTGGAAATTAGTATGACGTATAGTGTGAGGATTCTCCACAGCTCAAGTGAGTAAGTTATGATAGTTATTTACACCATTCTCGTAAATTAATTAAATAATAATATAATTTATTTATTTCATAAAATTAAAAATTTTATTTATATTTATATGCATATTGTGTGAACTCTACATCCTACAATTAAGTAGATGTACAATTAAGATAATGAACGGACGATTTTCATTCATTCGCCGAACATTTATCTGTCCGATTTATAAACAATCAATTTAATATCTGAAGTTTCTGCGTTGGGGTTGTATTAGAAATTAAACTGAAGTAGTATATCTTTAATCTTATTAGCCGCTCTTTGCAAGCTTTATATAATTCTCATGACTAAAACTTAAATACGAGATAGATAGCGCATCGCACATCGCATAGCGGTAAACAAACGAACTAGCGACTGAATACTATTTTATTGTAATGTTTTTGGAATGTTGCAGTAACATTTCTCATGAAATATTACAATGATATGTTTCTGTAATGTCTCTACAATATTATGCTGCAATTTGCAAGATTGTAACATTACTGCAATGTAATTGAAATGTTCTGTGCTGTACGGAGAGTTTCGTTTAATTTCAATGATTAGCTCTACATTTGAAAGGCATGAGATATTTCCACAATATCTTGCGAAGTGAATGATATTTCTATGAAAATATTCAGGTTTACGTCTACGGGCTGCTCTTCTATAGCGTCGGCATGCTCCTGATGGCTCTGACGAAGCATCAGGTCGGCGTCATCGTCTTCTCATGGACCGCCGGCGTCATGTATTCCACGCTGTTCACCATGCCGTATCTACTGGTTGCGCACTATCACACGTCCTCGACCTTCGCCCTCACGAGCGACGCGGCAGTTTCCGGCGGTTTCGTACGCGGACTGGGAACCGACGTCGCCATCGTCTCGTCTATGGTATTCCTCGCGCAATTCCTGTTGTCCTGTTGCCTGGGCACGATCGTCAGCCTCACGGGCTCCACCGCGGCAGTGGTGTATGTAGCCAGTGTTCTGGCGATGTGCGGCGCAGCCTCGGCTACGCGGATCATGTATCTGGACTTATGAATCTCTATGAATTGATATGACTATGAATTGATTGAGACTTTGGACGTTAAGATAGCTTAATCGTTTCGTCTTTGCCAACTATATTTTATTAATAAACTGTTAATTATTATACGAAACAATCAAGTGTTTCAGATATTACTATTCAAGTAGTACTAATTATGTATTTTAATTATCCAGGCATTTATTCCTCTTAAGCTGATATATATCTTGATTAATTAATGGACGGAATTCAAAGGACGGATGTGCATACAATATGTATAACATATAACAAATAAACGATCGATCAATGTGTACAAATCCAAACTGTACAAATTTTACGTGCGAAGATTATTGATACACTTCTCCAAAATATCCTTTCTAATCCTCGGATAGTCCGAGTTCTGCTTCAGTACTTCATTGCACGCATCGATAGCCTCGGCGTATGTCTTCGCCTTCAGGCAACAATAGGCCAGTTTGTAGCCGACCGATAGCTTCGTCTTGCCACCGCATTTCCAGGCCTGAGCGTATCTCGCCGCTGCTTCTCGATAATTCTGATCCTTCTCAGCGATGTAGCCTGAAAATTATATCAAAATCACGATTTAGTAATAATCTCTATTTTATAATTTTCTGATAACTCAATAATGATTTAAACTCTGCTTCCTCCAATGATCTTGAGTGTGTAGTCATTGAAGGACTACAAACGTAGGTGTTTAAAAAATTAGGGTCCCATTAAAAAATATGAAGTTAACCTTTATTTCACCTTGACACCCCCGAAGGTCAAACCAATAGCACACCCTCTTTGAAATCCTACAACTTTTGTTCGAAACATTTCTTTTTATCTTGCTTTATTTTTTATATGTTTAGGCGTCTCAATTTAAATGCCGCACCCTGTATACGTCCTATAGTTTTAATTTGTCTTAACCTGACAGCTCGTGAGCTCGCACGCAGGTGGCATTGTGCTGCAGCACCCGCTTCAGCAGCTCGTTTGCCAGCTCATATTTGCTGGATTGCACGTAGATGTCCGCCAGCAGCAACCAGCAACGTTCCAGATACTCAGCGTCCTCAAATGTCCAGACGTTCTTGCTGACGCGTTTCAAGTGATTACGGGCGCGCGGTGTTTGCTTTAGCAAAATATGAGCGGTGGCCATGCCGAGCGCGGGCCCTACGTGGTCCCGCAAAGTTTCCTGGCTGGCCAGCGCGGTGCAATCTTGCAGGGCCTTCTCGATGTTGGACTTTTGCTTGGTAGCCAGCAAAAAGAAATTGCTGAGAAGCTTGTGAGTCAGTTCCTCATGAGGGCTTCCTTTGGGGTTCAATTCCTATAATAATATATTTGAAAAGTGTAATATTTAGATCGTTGAGAGTAGGATACTTAAGCATGATAAGGTTTTGAAATTGTTATTCTTATTTTTCTTCTGTGGCAGAATTTGATCAGATAATTGATATCATATTTCAAAAAAGATTAGCATAATATAGATAATTAAAGTAATTATAAAATATTGAGAGAGAGAGATATAAAAATAATTTAATAATTATCTTTCTATATAATTCTCATTTAATAATAAAAAAAATAAAGAAAAAAAAGATTGAATTCTCTCATACAAATCGATGCGACAGAAGTAGCGAAATCGAGAGTTATGGTTGATCAAAACCTGAAGCAATCGATAGGCCGTTCTCAAAGCCATCGTCCTCGAATCCTGATATTCCGCGTCCTCGTCGTTGAACGCTTCGTTGGACAGTGTGGTATCGTCGTCGGGATCCAGACAAATCTCGATCATATTGTAGATCGCCTGCTGGCCCCATTCCGGGTCGCGTCGCGCGAAATTGAAGTTGCGAAGAGCAGAGTTCAACTTGCCCGTTCGCCAATCCAACAATCCGGCGCAGTAGTAAAAGCCAGCTTCCACGTTGCCAGCACCCATCGCGGTCTGAGCACGTTGCAGCCACTCGTCAAGATCGTCCATAGCACCTACGACGACAATCCATTGCTATTAATTGTCTATTGAGAATACTCCACAACCGAGAATGTGAGATTTTGAAAAACGTTTAACGAAACCTGTTCTGCGCGACACTTCTATCAATCTCGCCAGGGCGGTCCAATAGATGGGTTGGCGCATCAACAGTTGTCGAAAGTGGAACGCCGCGGTCTCGAAATCCACCTTCCGGAATGCGAGATCCGCCATCATCACGGATGCGGCTTCGTTGTTGGGATCGGCGTTCAACAAGATGGAACAGTTTTGCGCGCATCGGTCTAAATTGTTCATCTGATATATAAATTCATATTCATCTATATTAATATTTTTCTATCGAAAATCAGGGCTCGTCAATCATAATTTAATAAAAAGAAGGCTCCTCTCGGCCCATTCAATAAATTTTCCTGTTAATATTTCTATTAGAGATCGAGACACTAATTTATAATAGTCAAGATATTTTTTTTGTATCTAATGAAACATTATTTATTTATTTATACCTGCATATATAGCTTCGCCAAAGAGAGTAGAGCGTTCGTGTCCGTGTGTTTGTAAGTCAGCGCCTCCTTGTAATACACGATGGCTTCATCGTAATTGCGCAAGCTCGACGCATAGTCGGCCATCGTCAGACAGATATTCGCGAGCGCGTGTCTCTGATCCGCGATGTCCGGTGAAATGGCAAGACGCTGAATATACCTGTGTTGATTCTCTTTGGCTTCCTTTAAGGTGAGTAACGCGCCCTTAATGTTGCCCGACTTCTCACGCACTTTCGCGAGCAATAGCAACTCCTGTCCTCGCGTCTCCAAACTCAGCATATCAGATTCGCTTCGCTTGTCTAAATAAATATAAAATTATAGTAATGCTACTTTTTCATTAAATTATCACACAAAAATTAATTATTATTGTCTTATATATAACAAATATGAAATTTATATTAAGTTAAATTAATTTTATATTAAGTTTATATAATACATATTAAAAGTGTTATAAGTATGTATATGCTAAATAGATTTAGATTTACTAATTATTGTGTATCAATATTATTGATATCGTTATTGTTATTATAAGTTAATTTATATCAATTTTAAAAAATTACCTTGCAACTCTTGCACCAAAGTTGCTTCCGCCTTGTCGTACTGTTTCATCTTCATGTATAACTTGGCCAAATCTAATTTCAGAGCCGCACAATTATCCTGTTTTACTATGTCTTTGTAATAACTGATTGCCTTAGCATACTGATGCGCCTTGACGAGTGCCTTGCCCATTTTATTCGCAATATCCACTTTGTCAACCGGATTCTGTGAGAGCGCTTGCTCGTATGCCTCTATCGCTCTCTCGGGTTCTTGTATAGACATGTAAGCGTTACCTAACATGCTATACGTTTTCGGTCCGGGGCAATGTTCCACCAATTCTCTGAAAAGCACATATCAACGGTAGCAATCTTTATCTTAAATATAAATTATATATATATATATAGAGAGAGAGAGAGAATTAACACATAATAATGCTAGATAGAAGTCAAAGTCTCTGTACCTGAAACACTTCGCGAACGCCTGACGGTCTTTCCTGTAGTTTAAGTTGATCTCGGCCAGTTTGGTGTGTGCCTGCAAGTAATACGGTTGCCCTGGATGAATATTCTGCAAACAATCGACAGCATTCTCCAGTTCTCCCATGTCCAGGTAGATATCGGCGGTGCCGATGGTGATTCTTCCTAGCTCGGCAGTGCCGCCAAGGTTTGTTTTTGCCTCTTCGACGAGGGCCAATGCCTCGGCAAACCGCCTCGTCTTGCTGTACACCGTAATTAGTTCCAGATACAACGTCGCCCGATCCGATGCGGACATGTCGGATTTCCTGTTGGCGCCGCCGGTCAATTTAGCCAGCGACATGGCCGTCTGACAGCTCTTAACGCAATTTTCCAAGTCGCCGGCCTGTCGCTGCACCATGCCGATGATCAGATGGTAGACCGGCTCGTCCCGGATCTTAAAGTTGTAGCTCAAGCCGACTTCTAGGCTCTGCGAGGCGAGTTGATACTTGCCCTGATACGCCAGAATTTGAGCCATTGTGAGATGCGCTTGCGCATTGGACGGTTCCACCGTATCCAACAATCTCCTCAGCAAAGTCAACGCGCCCTCGTAATCACCACTCTGCATTCTAGCCTTGCTGAGCAACAATAAAGCTACGCTGGAACCCGGGCAGGCCTCCACTAGCTGTTCCAGCAAGCGAACGCTCGGTTCCTTTTCCACTGCACTACCCTGCTGAAAAAGTTTAATAGAATTAGATGAAAAGAAGATCGACATAACCGACTTCTTTAAGCAAAATAATTACCTCGTCGCTCATCAGCGACTTGTTCAAAGAATACATCAATCGCTGCTTTGCAATCTGGAGACATAAATCTGGTTTAAGTTCGCTGAGATACTCATAGCCATAGGCGAGACCCTCACAACTCTTCAATAAGACGTTCGCCGCTGCATCGAGGTAACCGAGCGCTTTAACGCTATTTTCATTGGAGGCAATCTTCGCGGACATAAATAGAAGCCGCACATTCGTCGAATGCGGTTGTATCTCCATTAAGATTTCCACCTGCAAAATGTGACATACAGGATAAGCTTATAACATTTATTCGATCAGCGTATCTATCTCTTATATTTAGATAGAAAAATTCTATTTTTAAATATATTCATTTACCTGTTGGCGCGCCTGCTCCAGATCCTCCGCGGATCCCTCCAACAATTGGCAGTGAGCTAGTCCCATGAGTGCTACAAAGGAGGACTGATCGGCGCAAATAGCGTTTTTGTACCAGCGCTCGGCGTCCTTGACGTTGCCTAACGCAGCGTATAAATCGCCCAGCTCCGCCATCAGCTCCGCGTTGCTCGACGACGTCGCTTGTAACATTTTCTCAGCCATTCGCGCCAGCTCCGATAGGATTCCGTGATCTTGGAACGCGATACCGGAAAACAAGCGCAGGTTTTCGATCAGTAAGAACTCGTTCTTCGGTTCAGCGAGCAGCAAGTTGCGCAGAAACAACTGTAACTGCGGCAAACCCTCGCTGGGATTGCCGTCTCTGCAAAGAGCCACTACTGAGCTCGTCTTGATGGCGTCCAAGTTGTTTGACTCGATCGATAACACTCGATTCACCATCTCTAGTACCTGTTCCCAATCCTTTGCGGCTAACAAACACTTCATCTTCTCTATAAGTGGCAGCGGTAGCTTGGGATAACGCACGATCAGAGAGTTCAATATCGTGATGGCATCGGAGTACTCTCCGGTATGTTGTTTTATCTTCGCGGAGCCCAATAATGCGCTCAAGTTTCTCGGCTCTTCCTTTAAGACCGAATCGAAGAAATTCTCTGCCTCCGAAGTGCCCGCACTGGACCTCAAACTGGACTCCAGCCATCCCTTGACGAGCAGTACGTTAATATTTGTAGGTTTCAACTTGTATGCTCGGTCCGCGTACTCTTTCGCCCTATCCGCACGACGAGCGAGAAATAATACGGACGCTGCGAGGTACAGTGCGATGCAGGAAGCTTTCCTGCGCTCATCTCGTATCCTGTTTTCCATCTGAGTCACGATGCTCCGCTCCGCATCGACCAGCGCCACGTTTTGCACGAGCAACACTGGCAGCGTAAAGTCCGGGTAATTTAGCAAGCTTGAACTCTCCTTGATGGCCTCGTGATTTTTGCCGACAAGGACGTATGCCAAACAGAGTAGGAGCCTCAATCGCTCGCTATCCGGATAAGCGTCGCGCGCCTGCTTGGCGCTGGCCAGCATGCCGTTATAGTAATGTTGGCGGCAATGCCACTCAATCAGAGTTATGTATTCTGCTTCCTCCATTTTCTTCCTTCCTTGTTTTATAGCCTTTTTATAATTTTTAAAATTTTTGAATCAATCCTGTGTGTGAAATAAAATATATGTTAAAATACAGATGGATAAAACAATTCTCTTGTCTCTCTGAACTTTTTTGAATGCATTTAAATATAAAATTTCTGACAATATAAATTTTTTAAAAGAGATTTAGATTTTTTAAAATTTCATATTATTGCCAACTTCCCTTGACTTTTAAAATATCTTAAATCCATGGTAAATCTTACAGAATCTTAGAGATCCTTGAATATTCAGGTTCCTAAATAATTTTTAAACATATAATTAGATTGAGAGTGGTAGTTCGAAGTTTTGAAAACCTTGTACCGAATCATTAGAACTTGAAATCTTCAGGATCTGGCAGCTCATTAATAACATTAGAATCCGAACTTGCTGAATCAGGACCATTGAGGATGTGAGGAGGACCAACAACGCGTTCCTCCAAGTCAGGATTTTTCACTGCACGGTAATACTTCTGTAGGTACTCGCATCTCAAGTACATGTAATAATTGTTCACTATAGCATATGTAAATGCTGTCTGAAATATATGTAAGCTCTTTCACAAATACTTGAAGATACTTCACAATTAAATCATACAATTTTCATACCTCGGCTAAGAGTCGTGCTAAACCTTGGCTTTTATATTTGGCAGGAACAGTGACCGATTGCATATCCAGGACCTTCCCATCAGTTTTGTATCGTAACACTGCTTGTGCTGCCACACACAACCAATAATTATATATATATATATATATATATATATATATATATATATATATATATAGTGATTCATTTTAATCCTAACAGGTAAATACTTTGAAAATGTGCAATATTACAAAAATACTTTCCGAATAAAAGTTATATGTTGTAGAGGGGGATGCAATAGTGATCCTGGTTTGACCTTGTGATGTCTACCAAGGTCATTTGAAGGTCAATCTAATTTTCTTATATAAATCGATTCCTCCAATATTCGGCATAAAAAGTTATAAGGATAGGATGGCCAAAAAGTGAATAATTTACAAGATATTTTATACTTTCACATAATTTTACATAAACTATGAAATATTCATCTCGTAAAATATTTATTTCTCAATGATCTTACTTCAATATTTTTGTGCACAAAATAATGAGAGGAATCACAATTGGTGTAAAGAAAACATATAGTTGTTTTTAAGAAAAAGTATGTAATTTGCAACTAGCAGCTACATATTGTATGTATATATGTATGTATTATCAAAATTTTATTATACATTTTTCATATTTTATCCTTACATTCATCGTCCAGCTGAACATAAAAAGTGCCACGGTCTACGTTGTAATGAACGACGTGCAGGAGTCGCCGTTGACGTATTACATTATTTGCTGCTTGTTTGAACGCCACCGGCCGCGATTTGAATGTAGCAATTCCCATTTACTTGGTCGATTATTTCCGTTGCTTTACATTTTGCTAAAATATATTGTCATATTAATGCAAAATAGTGACAAATGAAAATAATTAGAGGTTATGTCAACGTTGACAACAGTCGTTGCCGTGGCAACTACTAAAAGTATTTCAGAGATCTGCATTATCGGCAGTCCCTTGAATTTAGACAAGACCTATTCTCGGATTTGTGCATCGATTATAAAATAATGTTCGATATATATTATAATACATTCGTATTTTCTATCTTTTTATACCGAAAAAATAATAAGAATGATTAAAAAACAATTAGAATAATTTTTGCATTTTTAGAAAAATAAAGTTTGCGATTAGAAGACATTCGAGAAAAAATTGTCTATATATAATTATATATATAGAAATATTGTATAATTTTAAATTTCACTTTTTTTGAAAAAAATGTGAAAATTATTTTTCAATTATTATTATTCTTATTATAATAAATTAAAGTAAAAGGCTCTATTATACTCATGTTCAGGATAAGATTAGGCAAGTATTATTTTGTACACCATTCTGTAAACATAATGCTAAAGATGGTCCGAAACGTTCAAGTTTAAATAAAGAAGATTACAACCGAAGTCTTAGCGCTTAAGTTCTTGCGCCCGGCTCTCACTTGCCTATTCCTCTTATCCTGATTATTCTTATTATTCTTACTATATACATGGATATATATGTATAAAGTATTCAAGGTTGCAAAAATCTATGATCTTATATAGCAGAATATATATGACCTCTATTACATATTTTAACATTTTATTTAGCTAACATATGTAGCCTGCATTGAGACCAAGTCATATGTTATTAAGAATTAATAACATAAATTAAAGGTTTACATTCGTAACATGCCCATAGGCATTGTATACATTTAAAGATAAATTAATGTTTCCTCGAAACATAAAGATACATCTAAATTTCAACTAAAGAAGTATCGAGACGACTGGACTTTGCGGATGTCAAAATCACCCTTTTTCGGTAGCTTCTTAAAAACCTCCAACGAAAGATCGTTGTCTCTTTGTTTCACGAGCCTAAAATTTTAATTAAGTAATGTTAATTGACATCGGTATTTCATTTTCCTTGGGTTTCTTAATTTTTTTTATATACTTCTAGATTCTTAATCTTCAGATTTTTCTCATAGCTCGCAACTTACCTCTGGCCGCTTGTAAAGTGTTTTTCGTATCGCTTACAAAGGAACTCAGACAAATCTTCGAGAATAGGCTCGCAGTGAAGCGCGATAAATTGCTCCCGACAGATCTAAAGAAAACGGAATGTTACACATATATTGATGCAATATTTTTAAAAAACAAAATTACAATGAAACATAAGGTCTATTCTTTATAGCTGAACTGGCTGCACTAGTTCAGATTTATCTTTTTTACTCCACATTGGAAGGAAAAAGATAAACTTTGAACTAGTACAGCCAGTTCAGCCTAGTTCAGCTATAAAGAACAGACCTATATAATGCCTCTATAATGTTTCTTACTCTGTTCATAATGTCTACGGTGCATGCATGCGTCCAGAAACAATCGTGTACCGACATGAACGTGATCCCCGCTTGTTCACAATACAAGCTCGTCAGCATCATGTGACTGGAGTCCAATGAGTGGATGAAATTCGGCGGAAAGGCGTTCTTTTGCTTCAGAGTGTCCGGCTTCCTGCAAAATGGTATACATTATTATATGCATATTTGTATTGTATGAATTTAGTAAAAAAGAAAAAATACATATATAGATACACGAGATATAACTTCAAAGAGAGTTCTTGCAATTATTTGTGCGATAATGTTACAAGTGACAAACTTATAAAACAACTCTTTCTTTTTATTTTTCTCAATTCTATCCATAAACAAAGATCAACACGAGGATTAGTGCGCTGGGAGAGGTTCATTTGAACACAGTGCGATTAGGCACAACCACTTATATCGATCGGTGCTTAGAGTAACCAGCACAATTGATCAATCAGAGCGTTCTGTGTTCAATTGACCAATAAACAATGTGTCCAATTGAATGCCACCCTAGTGCGCTCACCTAATAAGTTTGTTCTGACTAGACGACTTGATACGTTTGAAGTAGGGTTGCAGGACCGGAAGACCTAAGGGGGTCACCCACTGCACGTATTGATTGCATCTGGTCGAGATGACGCGGGCGCATTCCGTAAACCAATCCTGGATCTCTTTCGCGCTCGTGAACATAGTTCGGAGGGATTGGAACGTTTTCTCGACCAGGTACAGACTGCCGTGCCAAGTATAATCCTGGTTGAACTCCTTTAAGTCGCTCAGTTGCCGAGCGATTTGAAGTCTACCGCCGAACTTTGTAACACCGTACACCGTCGTCATCACAGTCTGTTTGATGACCTTCCTCGTAACGTATCCCTCCAAGGCTTTGGCCACTTCATCGCCAGCCTCCGCGTCAATCTTTCTGTATTCGTCGACCATAGTGGCGACGACGCTATATACATCCTGCGGCGTATTCGAGGGATACAAGTTCACGCTTTCCGCTCCGATTTGATCCCTCCCGAGGGCGGCATAATGCTGCAACCCATTGCAACTGCCGTCCTGGTGAATCGGTAATCTGCAAACGTACTTCTCCACATTCGGAGACTGCAGGGCATTGTCTATCTCCTTGCACGCCGCTAGAGTCTGCCACGGCTCATCGGACTTGGTCCACCACATTTTTCCCGTCAAGGGATTTCTCGCGCTATCTACAATCAGGTCCAATATCTCATTCGCGAATTTTAACCGTTCGTCTATCGGCTCCCTCTTCTTCATCCCGGTCAAGTTTATCGCGTGAACCTTCAACCAATCCAAACCCTTCGGACCTAAAGCTTTTCCCTGAGCGAACATGAGAATCGAGCGACCCAAGTCCGCGGCGAGATGAGTCAAGTGAGGTGGCACCGGGTAAGCTCTGCCTCTAAAATCCAGATTGTGCGGTAACCAGAATACCTTGTCTCTGAAGTGATTAGCGAGGGATAATTTATAGAGACAATCACACCACAGCGAATACATTTCATTCTTCCTGCGCCTGAGTTGAAGAGCCAATTTCGAGATCTTACTCTTATCCATGTCGCTCGACGAGATTAATTCAGACAGGGACGGTAGTGCCGAGGGTGATTGAGGCACGTCCAGCTTTTCCGAACCTCCCTCGCGGAAGATCTGGATCAGAATATCCAGCATGGGCACGTTGATTCTCCATGGAATCGAACCGAGTTGATTCAGGCAATCGAGCGCAGGATACAATTGTCCTGTCGGTGTATTTTTTAACAAGATTGTCGGTGTCATATACAGATCACGGATGAAGGCTACCTTGGAGAACAGATAGCCGCCGGTATCTATATCGATCCAGGGACGCGGCGGCGAACACGTCGGCAAGAGAATCGTCTCAAAGGTCAACGTTTCTGGATGCGAGTCTTTATACAGCCTGTGCAAGTAAGGATGCGGCTTGATTTCTTCCGTCAAGAAATTATTAGTTTGTTTTCTGAAGAGCAAATAGAATGCGGGTATCTGCCGTTCAGATGCGTCAGGCTTGGATACATGAGAGATCTTCACGTCATTCAGGATGATTTTGTATAGAAACTCGCCGACGTTCAGCAGAACGTTACGAGGCCACTCTGGCACCCCCATCTCGGAGCAAATGCCGGATCGGTTGGCCTTCTGAGCAAGTTGTTGCCACTTGACACGTCCATTAACGCTGTTAACGGGCTTCTTCCGCATGTACCATTCCAAATATTTTTCGTAGATTTGAATAGAGTTTTCTATGACACCGGCTTTCAGCTTTCGCTGAAACTAAAACGTAAAGTTTATTAAATAAACCTGATAGTGCAACGTTTAGAAGTGTTCTTTTTCTTTTGCGCATAGTTAAGATAAAATATATTAGAATATAAAAAAAACTAAAAAAAACTATATATATATATATATATATATAGAAATAAAAAACTAAAAAATATATATAATATATATATATATATATATATATATATATATATATGTATATAGAATATAAAAAACTAAAAAAAAAATATATATAGAAAATGTGTAATAATAAAATAATATAAAAAGAATAAAACAAAGCAAATAATTTCCGATAAGTGCTATATACCTGATATTTTTTGTAAATGTATCTTCCTAGTGTTAGATATAGGTTCGTCATGGAAATGCTGTACGCGTCGGAGAATCTGGCCAATTGATTAATTTCACGTAGAATCGCATTAATGTACTCCTCCTTGGGCAGCACTTGCAGAAATGGGTGCAATGCTTTGAAATCGGGTTTTATCATCAGCTCCTTCTGTTTCTGATAAGCCAAGTTCCTCTCGAAAGCATGCGTCACGACTGTTTTCCAAGATTTTTCCCATTCCGCGATCCGTTCGATCTAAATAAAAATACATCATCACAATTAACTAATTATTTGTATTTTTATAAAAAAATATTTAAATATATATATACATATGTATATATATACACACATATTTAAATATTTATTCTCAATCATCTTAAATATTTATTCTCAATTTATTCTCAATCATCTTAAATTAATTCTATTTGTGTTTAACTTTCTCTTGCATAAAGGAGGAGGGTCAGTGAGGGCGTTTTTCCGCCTCCACTGGATTTTCAGAAAACAATTTTTTTTATATTGTATGATCATTAGAAATGTCAAAAATAACTATTAGGTGAGAAAAAAATTCGATCCATAAAGCCAAAATTCATTATTAGTCTATGTATATCACTATGGTACCTAAGTCCTTTTCATCACTAATAAGTGAACTAATAAAATATTTTTGCTCATTATACTGCTCTGTCATCATATTAACGTCATTTTTTATTACAACATGTATCGTTCCCAAGATGAAGGTGAATACAGCACATGGTCAAAAAAATTATTTTTTACTATTTGATGTGTCCTACATATTAATGACATTTTTACTATTTGATGTGTCCTACATATTAATGACATTTTTACTATTTGATGTGTCCTACATATTAATGACATTTTTTCTTATTAGACCCTAGGGTGAATCTCGCGGACACGAATCAATTTTTTTATAAAGACAGATTTTTTTTTATAGAGACAGATTTTTTTATACAGACTTTTAACTTTTAAGATTCGGAAGACCACTTGAATCATCTATTCTTTCTGATATCATCACAATTGAACTTCAGTTATTGAAATATTGACTACCATGAAACAATTAAATGATAATATAAGATCCCTGTAAAGATTAAGAATATTATGGATATTTTTTTAAACAGCTCTATTTGAAGGTATCGAAAAAAATTGATTTGGGTCCGTGAGATTCACCCCAGAATCTAATAAAATAAATGTCATTAAAAAATATGTAGGACACATCAAATAGTAAAAAATAATTTTTTTTTATCATGAGCTGTATTCACCTACACCTTGGGGCGATACATGTTGTAGTCTAAAATGACATTAATATGATAGCAGAGCAGAATAATGAGCGAAAATATTTCATTAGTTTACTTATTAGTCATAAAAAGGGCTTAGGTACCATAGTGGTATACCTAGACTTCTAGACTAAAAATTAATTTTGGCTTTATGGATCGAATTTTTTTCTCACCTAATGGTTATTTTTGACATTCCTAATGATCATACAATATAAAAAAAATGTTTTCTGAAAATCCAGTGGAGGCGGAAAAACGCCCTTATTGACCCTCCTCCTTTATGCAAGAGAAAGTTAAACACAAATAGAATTAATTTAAGATGATTGAGAATAAAAGAAACATAATACAGTAACTTAATAGAAATAACAATGCTTTAATAAAATTAATTACATAGTAATCTTATTAAGAAAAATTAAAATTTCTAAAATAAATAAAACTAATAATTAATATATTTTGTAAAATATAATAATATATTCATAAATTAGTATATTTTGTAAATCATATATTATAATATATTAATATATAAATATATTTTACAAAATATATTAATTATTAGTTTTTTTATAAAATATATTAATATATTTTGTAAAATAAATTAGAATTATATTTGGGATATTTAATTTGGTAGAGTTAACTTACAGCTTGCTGTCTAACGTCGGAATCTCCGGTGAACGGAGCGATACTTTTCACCTCCAGCTCGCACTGTCTCTCCATATCGACCTGTGTACGCACCATGTCCCGCAGCTCAGTTCCCACTACTCCCTTGGCCGGGCTCTGATAGTTGCTGTCCACCATCAGATTCCGTAATAATTTACAGTTGTATGTACTGTCGATGTCTCTGTACTGTACGCGATATTGCGGATCCAAGAACTGGATACAGCGAAGAACGGCATCGCGTTGTGTCGCGTTCATTCGCGTGTTCATTACGTCGTCAAAAGAGACGCCTCTGCGACTCATGTCTGTCGCCACCTCTGTCGCGCAATCTGCAAAGAATCATGTGGAAGTATTATAAGTTAAAGAAAAAAACTTGAATCAGTCTAAATACCAGATTTTTTGCAGTTACGATATCGTTATCTTCAAAAGTCATATTAATCCATTCCACCCACACACCTGTTCGTTTCTCGTCATTTTTCATTCTCCCGATCATTTCGAACATGAGAGCGTAAGTCCGCGGATTTGGTTGAACAGAATTCACCCTCATTAATCTATAGATTTCGAGAACCTTTTCCAGACGCGCGTTAGAAACGTAAGTTTCCATGAGCAGATTATACAGCGTGACGGCAGAAATGTTACTGCGCTTGAGTTGATCTCTATTCAACATCATTATCTTGAAGGCTTTGCTCGGCATTTCGGTCTGTATGTAGACGTCCATGTGCGCCCGTAATTGAGATATCAAGTTCTGACTGGAGAGAGAATCCTCGTAGTGATCTTTTTTCATTGCGACGGTAATCGCGGTAGATGGATGTGGAACCTCGTCGTACTTTGAGGACATCTGCGTACTAAAAAAAACGAATTGTAGATGAAAAAGATGAAGACTCTTACAAATTATCCTGATTATACTCATACTTACAGCACATCGTCCTGATTCTTATCTTTGTTGCCATTCTTGTCGATCTGCAATGTATCCAAGAAAGAGGAATCCTTAATCAACATAGTATTATCGCTCATGGCATACTCCTTTAGATCCTCCACGACAGTAGATTTGTCTTTTAAATACTCGTCAGATTCCTTAAGTATATTGCAATGTACATTGTCCGTCTTGTCTTCCTGAAATCGACATATTAATTCGGTCTTTGTGTGGACAAAAGAATAGAATTTAAATATAATTTGTACGCAAAATTGTCTCATGATTTGCATCATTCCAATCATCTTTTGTCTTGAAAAAAAATATTACAACAAAATTTCCACTTACAGTGTAAGCCAAATCTTTTCTAGGGTCAGCTTTAGTATCTTTAGCTTGTGTCGAGGTTGCCTTCTTATCAAGATGAAAATTAGAGATCTTGTGCAGTTTGTCCAGCGTCACATCAGGCTGACCGACCAACACGGACACATGAGCAGAGTTTAACTTGTGTACTGCTGCTTTTCTGCTGTTGGTTGTCTGATCTGTTACTGTAATATGATAAAATAATTAGTTATTACTCACTAATCACTTTTTTTCTTTTAATTATATATCTATTAGTATTAGATATAGGTACTAATATACCTTCCAGTAACTCTGCATATTTCTTAGAGCGACGCTTAATCTTCTTCTTCCAAGGAGCATGCAGTTCTACTGTATCAGTTGTCGCATAATGACGAAGCAGCGTGTATTTCGTCGCTAAAAGTACATAAAATAAATTGTAACAGAAAGCAAATAAAACGTAAAGTATACTCTTCTCCATTCCCTTCTTTACCTATTCAATTGCTATATTAATTCGTATCATTAACAATATTTCTTCATTAAGAGAGAGATGCTGTTTTCTATTAATAAGCACAAGCACAAATAATTTTTTCAGCATCGAAACTCAATCACTATCAAATAATCAGATCAAGATTGCAAAATGAAAATTTTTCTTTCTCATATAATGAAGTAAAAATCTTTCCGTTAACCAGAAAATACTATATTTCTTCAGCAAGGCTGGATGCATCCGCAGTAGAAGCGAGTGCAATTCTCAGTGAAAAATCAATGGAAGCTCCTGTTAACTTATGACATTGTTCTTTTACTAGTAATATGAAAATAACAAATTAAAAACAAGTTTTTTTTTTTATTGTAATACAATTCTACTTTGCCTGTCAATAATGTCAAGAAAGTTATAATAAAAGAGAAAAGAAGCTCTAAGATACATATATAAGAAAAAAAAAAATTTAGAGACGAATGTGTATTATTTGCAATCGTTTCATTAAAAGAAGTGTGTTCACACGTGCTACGTACGCCTGATAGATCCGAGATGATGGAAGTTGCAAAAGGAGCAGACTGGCATCGAGCACTGCGCGGTCGAGCGCGTTGACATGATACGAGCATTCTGCATAGAGGCGGAAGTCCTCAGGAAGTTGAACATCTTCGTGCGATGCGATCATCAGTTGTCGAGAATATTGTCGGCGGTGTCGGCGTGACAAGCTAACCTAAAGGCGCCTTGAACCGCCATGATCGCGACATTCGCTATTGGAGGGACACTCGGCACTCACAATACTCAACACTCAACATAAGTGTTTTGACTTCCGATTCCGAGTTCAGTGCCTGGGGCGGGCTAGATTTTTCGCGCAAGCGTGTAAATATATAAAACAGGTACATACGATTTGAACAATATTGTGGTTGCGAAATTCTTGATAGGCTTGATGGATGAGCCTTATGTAAGTTTATGTAAGGTTATGTATTTGTGTTGTTATAATTGATATCTATATTTATATACTATTACGAAAGAAGTTTTTATAAGAAATGTAAATAGTTAAAGGCTTTAAAAAAATTTGTGGTAATTTAAATCTTATTAATATTGATATATTTTTTGTTCCAAATACATTTAAAAGTATTTATCATTGTGACGATAAAAATCTATTTTACATATTTATCTTAACATTATCTTAAAATTCTCTCTAAATATATATTTCTTCAATAACTGATGTTACTATTGTCAACGGTCATACCACGTTGTAAAGCACCAGTTCTCGTCCGATCACTGAAGTTAAGCAACGTTGGGCATGGTCAGTACTTGGATGGGTGACCGCTTGGGAACACCATGTACTGTTGGCACTTTCTTTTTTTTTTGCTAATTCAAATCTTATCAATAATGATATATTTTTTGTTTCAAATACGTACTTAAATTATAGTTAAATAAGAGCCAAGGCGCTGTTAGGGGTGCGCAAATAATTCATTTTTTGGTGGTTGTTGTAAAAAAACCTTTTATTCAAGACGTACGTTTCGGTCCTCCTATCGGACCATCATCAGCGGTGTCAAAATTAACTGTTAATGCACAAAGAAATAATATAAAAAATATAAAAAAATATTACAAAATTATAGTTTTACAAAATAGTCTTTGACGGTTAAAATCTCGTGGATAATTAGTTTTTTATCGGCGTTAGTGTTGCGGATTATAAATTTGCCGGAAAATTGAATTACGTACATGCAATATTCGTGCGTTTGTTTCTCCGTGGTCATCACGGCCTCACCATCTATTAAACGAAATAATTCCTCTCCCGGTTCCAGTCGTGAAGGAAAAATTACCGTGGTTCTTACGGGTTGTCGACATTTGGCTGTAATTATATGTAAGAATTAATTGCTCGAATTTTTATTGTTGGTTAAATCGATGTAACGGTGGAGAGGTGTCTTACTTCGTCGAGTGGCGACAGGACCGTGAGCCGTGGGATACGATACACAACTGTCGGTTAACATATGTCAAAATTTTGACGACGCGTGACATTGTGCTACGTGTATGAACATTATGGATGTCGGGGTGGTTATTTTATCGATCGAAAGACGTAATCTGGCGCGCGATATTTTTAAATTTTTGGCATTCTTTCTACTGTCGTGAGATAAGCCACATGCATACTTTCAGTGTCGGTTTGTAGATTGAGGCTGTTTTTTTGTCTCTTTACATAGGACTACAATTTACCATGGAGGAGGGTGAGGACAGCCAAATTAATTTTCTAGATGTCACTCTAATTATTAGAAACAACGTGATTAACTTTGATTGGTACCACAAACCAACGTTTTCAGGGAGATATTTACATTTTGAGTCTCGACATCCTCTCTGCCACAAAAAAGGCACTGTCATCGGCCTTATAGATAGAGCATTCCGTCTTTCGCATCCAGATTTCCACCAAAAAAACCTTGAGTTCGTAATTAACACGACACTCAACAATGGCTACCCGTTAAAATTCACTTTTGAGACATTAAATGAAAGACTCAAAAAATTAATTTTAGTACATAATAGGAACAACAAAAACTCGGGTACTACGAATTCCTTTGACATAAACAATTTGATCAAATTTAATTACTTCAACATCCCGTACATACCGACAATTTCGGAGCAGTTTGGACCTGTGATTCGTGATATACAAGCAAAGCTGTCCTATACTAGCTTGAATAAATTAAGGAAGTACATTCGCGTACAAAAAGATACCCTACCAAAAGAACTACACAACAACGTAGTATATAAAATATCATGCAAAGATTGTGATGCATCGTACGTAGGCCAAACAGGCAGGCTACTTAAAACTCGCATCACAGAGCATCGCAATCACATTAATAAAAGAACGTCACAGCACTCGGTCATCACGGATCACAGGCTTAATGGTCACGAGTTCGCATGGGATGAGGTGGAAATTCTGGATGAGGAAAATACATACAAAAAACGGTTGATGTCGGAGATGATATTTATAAAGAGACAAAAAAACAGCCTCAATCTACAAACCGACACTGAAAGTATGCATGTGGCTTATCTCACGACAGTAGAAAGAATGCCAAAAATTTAAAAATATCGCGCGCCAGATTACGTCTTTCGATCGATAAAATAACCACCCCGACATCCATAATGTTCATACACGTAGCACAATGTCACGCGTCGTCAAAATTTTGACATATGTTAACCGACAGTTGTGTATCGTATCCCACGGCTCACGGTCCTGTCGCCACTCGACGAAGTAAGACACCTCTCCACCGTTACATCGATTTAACCAACAATAAAAATTCGAGCAATTAATTCTTACATATAATTACAGCCAAATGTCGACAACCCGTAAGAACCACGGTAATTTTTCCTTCACGACTGGAACCGGGAGAGGAATTATTTCGTTTAATAGATGGTGAGGCCGTGATGACCACGGAGAAACAAACGCACGAATATTGCATGTACGTAATTCAATTTTCCGGCAAATTTATAATCCGCAACACTAACGCCGATAAAAAACTAATTATCCACGAGATTTTAACCGTCAAAGACTATTTTGTAAAACTATAATTTTGTAATATTTTTTTATATTTTTTATATTATTTCTTTGTGCATTAACAGTTAATTTTGACACCGCTGATGATGGTCCGATAGGAGGACCGAAACGTACGTCTTGAATAAAAGGTTTTTTTACAACAACCACCAAAAAATGAATTATTTGCGCACCCCTAACAGCGCCTTGGCTCTTATTTAGCCCGTTATTTTCGATTTATCTTATAACAGAACCTATTATTTATATTGTTAAATTATAGTGACGATAAAAATCTACTTTATTTACAATTGTCTTAAAATTCTATCTCAATATATATTCCTCCAGCAACTGAAGATGTTACTACTGTCAACGATCATACCACGATGTAACGCACCAACATATTAAAGAAACATTGCATAAAGCCTATTTTTTTACTAAAGAAGTTATATCCCGTCATGGTTAGAGGTTCCACTCTCTCACAAACAAATAAAAAATTAATCTATACAATGATAATAAGACCAACTCTAGCATACGCAGCCTCTGCCTGGTCCAATGCAGCTCCAATCAACATCAAACCATTACAAATCTTCCAAAATAAGTGTCTAACAATAAGATTAATACTACCAGAGGGAAGATATGCAAAAATTAACAATATGAACGAACAAACAGAAGTAAAATACTTTATGGAATATACCAAAGAGCTATCTAATAATTTCTATAATAATAAATTAGGAAATAATGACCTGACTAAAAACCTAGTAACTAGTATTAGGAGTCACAATCTCCCTTTCAAATTAAAACATAAACTGCCTTATCAGAGACTGGAAATATTCCACAAAGTAGACTAAAATATCTTATTAACTACGATATTCGTTAATACATATTATTGTATCTGATACACACATACTGCATCTAAATCCCATTTCCATATTACTAGCATATAAGCATATAAGCAGGTTTTTTCCTAATTTTGCGCTTAGTACACTATGTTTTCCCTGCACTCGATACAGTCACAATAGAATACACAATGTACACTGCACCCGAACCCACACATCTAACGCATTTTGAAAAACTATATTAGCATAGAACATAAGTGTAAATTATAGGTTAAGCTTTTAAGTAAGTAGGAACTAAAGCCAACGGCACACGGCAGTACGATTTTTCGTACTGGATCTACTAATATTTGGTAATATAAAGAATACACCAATTAGAATGCAGCATTTCTAGTATCTTACTAAATATTAGCAGATCCAGTACGAAAAATCGTACCGTGTGCCGTTGGCTTAAGTCAAAAATGACATTTGATAGTACTTTTATATTTTTAGCATTGGCTACATGTATAATTGTACAATTTGTACTGTGATAATAATAATTGTTTAATCAATTATAATAATCATTTAATCAATTATAATAATCATAGCGATTTATTTCCGGATCTTACGATCACATTTCGAAAATGTATTTGACAATATACAAAAACACATAATTGCTTTCAAAAAAAGTATGCAGCTGCATGTTGCAAATTACATACTTTTTCTTAAAAGCAACTATGTGTTTTTTTACACCAATTGATTGGTCTCATTCTATGCATAAAAGTATTAAGGTAAGATTACCGAAAACTGAATGTTTTACAAGATATTTTGTATTTTATGTCAAAATACTGTAAACGTCAAGCCTTATAACTCGAAAAGTACTTAATGAAAAAATAACTCATTATAGTGTTTTGAAAAGCTCTCGAGGTAAGCTACAAGAATATGCAATGAAAAATAGAGGATTCCATTTAAAAAAACAAAGTTAAACTCTTAAATGAAATATAACCTTGGCACGTTTACTCAAGATCAAACCAATAACACCATCTTATGTCCTCCTTTGAACCAAACAACTTTTGTCTGAAACGTTTTTCCGTATCTTTCATATTTTTCGAGATTGCCTGTGACGATTAAAATAAAACACCCTATATATAATCCATATAAGAATAAACTATTCGATTAACTTTTAAATTTATCTTTTCTAGAAATATTCTCATTAGTAATATAAATATTTTGTAACATTATGAAATAATTTTTCGCACATTTCTTACATTAGATATCTCAGATGCATGCAGATATAAACTATTTTATTAGACGTACATAAATGTCAATGCATAATTAAATATAAATGACTATTTTCATATATACAGAACTCGGAAAATGCGCAACCAATACAAAAATCATACTTCGCATTTTTTATTTATTTTTTCACATTATATCTTCTGATCTGGAATTTACACCATGATTTACTGCCTATTAGTCTCTGAAAGTATTGTCAAAAATATCAAAATTCTCAATTAACTAAACAAATAGAACATATAGTCATGCTGTGATTAAAGTACATATATCATATTATATAGAACATTTTGAAACACACTTCTGTATTTTTTTTCATCGTAAACCTTCGTAGGAATATACACGGCTTCCCATTTTCGAGCGAATATTTTTTCAGAGTCATGTGAAGCGGTCGATATTTTCCTCCTCGAAAGCAAAATGAGCCATGAAATCTACAGACAAATAATACACATCGTAATCCCTTTTAAAACGCACATGAATGCATGCGCAATATACATACTTATTCTTGGCAAGGAATAAATAAATAGAGAAAAATAAAGAAAATTGCACATACATACACGAGCTTACAACAAGTTACAGTTTTTTAGAATATTGTTTCCTCATGATGATGTTTTATTATACATACATACGTTTATATTTTCTGTTTGCAATCATGAATATACTGGTACTATTTAAATGATTTATTGAAATTAACTTATATATGTATTACCTTTCTTTTCATGATTAAAAAAATTGATTGAAAGCGGAAAATATATAGCACGAGAATAAAGAAGTAAAAAGCGAATATTTCTTTCACATTCGAAAATTTCTTTGGCCCAATTCGACTTCAGTTTAAATTGATACACGCACACACACGAATTCGACGTATTACAAAAAAATCTATCGAGAAACATTAAGACATATTGACTCGATTATTTTATCTGAATCAAAGAGCGTGAAACATTGATAGCTGTTGGTCACTAGTCAATCGCATGAAAACCGCTTGAGTACAAACATTTACAAGAGGAGAAAATTATTATGTTAAGAATGTTAAAAATATTATGTATTTTATTAAAAGTGTTAATGCTAACAAGAACAGCCATCGCGTTCTCGAAGGGCCTGGAAAATCTTGAAGCTTCGGTGAGTCTCCAGAAAAATTATTTTTATGTGCTTTGATCTGAACTTCACGCAGATAAAAGATTTTTTTATGAAGTTTGAACGTTATATAATATATTTTGCTTATAAAAAATTACTTGTGTAATTAAAACTGTATAATACGTAACGAAAGAATTTTGATGCTATACAAAATTTATATTGTTAATTTTGCGTCACATTTAAAAATTGATATTGTATTAATAAAAAATTAAACTTCATTAAGACAGAATGGTAATTATGCATAAAAGGGGCCTCCTCTCCGATTTGGTTTATTTTTAAATATGTTGTAGGGGGGGTCTTCCTGAGTAATTTCATATATATATATAAGGGTCGGACTCAAATAGTTTCGGAGATACAAACTCAAAAAGGTTAAAAATAAAAAATAGCAAAAGTGAAAACCCCCGTAGGGAAGCGGAACCCACTGCGTCCACGCATATACTTCACAACGCAAAGCGAGGTGTACCCTACAATTCTTGTGTGGATTGGAAAGTGTATGCGTGGATGCGGTGGGTTCCGCCCCTCCTACGGGGGGGCTCCACTTCCGGAAGATATAACCTAACCCAAACCTATTTCTGATTTAAAACTAAAATTTGGTTTGGGTTAAGCTCTCTCTGTCCACTGAAGCAACACACACACGCACGCGCGCGCGCACACACACACCGAAGGGGGGGTGCGGAGGGCCTTCGGCCCCTTACCCGCACCCCACCTCGATGGGTGGAACTCGCTTCGCGTGGAATGTTGCAAACTCATGTGAATTATTTTTTATTTTTCTTTTTTCAGCTTGTTTCTCCGAAACTATTTGAGTCCGACCCTTATATATATATAAAATTACTCGGGAAGACCCCCCCTACAACATATTTAAAAATAAACCAAATAGGAGAGGAGGCCCCCTTTATGCATAATTACCTTAACATTAATGATTCCGTTGATTCCGTCTATTCTCTGCTAAATTGATAAATACATATGTGACATTTTTGCTTATTTACACGATTTGCAATACATGCCAGAAAAGTTAATACCACACTTACAAATGTCATTGTACTAAACAATGATAACAGCGAAATATATAATAATATGGCTTTATATCTATGTTACTACTGCGGATATCATCCACTCATTAACGCTTTTATTATGTTTCCCCCACTCAAGCAAATAATGAGAATAAATTATAGCTTACGCCACGGATGTCCAACGTCCGGCCCGCGCAGCCTATCAGTCCGGCCTGCGACCGTATTCGAAAATATGAAATTTAGACTACAGTAGAACCTCGTAATAGTGCACAAAATCCTTTCCATACTGCTAGACCAGGCCTGTCTAAAACCCGGCTCGCGAGCTAAAGCGCTTCCATCTCTCCGTCGCCTCGATAGCCTCGATAGAGCGTGACAGAGAGTAAACAAAAAAGGATAGACGCTAGTATCCTAACTAAATAATATGCTTAAATACGTATTCTTTAATATATTTACATTGCAGTTATTGATGTAATTAAATTAAATATAGTTCTAAATTAAATATAGTTCTAAATTAAATTTAGATCTAAATTTAATTAATTCGTTGGTTTAATATATACTTTGAAATTTAGCAGCGCCAAGTTTTTTTAGTTAAAATTTTTTAATTTTTGTAGGAAATTAAAACAACAATTTTGTACAACCTTTTTTGGTTATATAATATTTTTAAAAGTTTTTATTTTTAGTTGGCGCTATTGTTTGATATCATATTATTTTTGCAGAATATAATTTACACAATTAAAATAATTTGTAGAACAGTTTTAACGGTTTAGAAAACACTATTTTGTGCAGATAAAGATAACAATTTTGTAGATTAAAATAATACTATTTTGTAAATATATACTTGACGCGCGACTTGACAACACAATACACAAGACATTTGATTCCAGTTAACGAAAGCATCGATATGTATCTACTTTGCCGTTATGTATGTAAGAATAACTATGCAAAAAATAAATCTTACGATTATATGTTACAATTTATAATATGGGAAATAGATGCAACTGTTGAATAAAGTTACCGAAGATATTATTATCTGTTCCTTTGAATCGTACCGCGGGCGCTGTCTATAAAGCAAGAAGAGAGTGAGAAATATATTACTTACATATTACATCCATTTTATCATTATAACACTCCTCAGAAAGTTTTTGCGTTAATTACATGCTATTAATGTGTATGAAGCTTTTATATTGCAATTCGCAACATGTTTTGCACTTTTTCGACGAGAACTGATATTTCAGCATGTAAGTTTGACGTTTCCCTTAAGAAAGAAACGTATGGCACGAATGTATACAATCGAATGAAACACATAAAACTGCTCGCGCTGAGAAAGGACAAGTACGCTTGCGCAGGCTTCGATCAACAAATTGTCTCAAAAATGTTTTTCTGTGGGAGATATATATATAATTGCGGTAGATTCTTCCCTCGGCGTCAACCCTATCGATCGTGTAATTGCCCCGTCGCGTCGCTTTCCGAGCCAGAAACATGAAATTACGGGTGTTTCAATATTATATGATATTTCGCCTACCACCTTTTTTTTGTCATTTACGCTGAATTAAGAAAATTGCGCTATACTGTACGTTAAGAGTCGGAAATTCTAAATTATACTCGATTATATCGATCCTTCGATAGGAGGGGATACGCCGCCTTTTTTTTCAACCCTCGTGCAGTCACACGCGCCTCGACTCTCGCAAAGTGATGATCTGTATAAAGACTCGGCATTTTAGCTTGCTTCGTATTCTTTTGCTCACGATTGGCTTATGGCCTTGTCAGCGATCAAAGCTCGTTCAATTTCAGCAAATTTTATTTTTCGGTATCCTGGTTAGTTTTATTGTAATTCAGGTAGGTTTTTTATCGTATATTTTTAAGGTATATTTTTAATCGTATTCTTATTTATGTGCATAAGTGTGTGTGGGTATGTGTGTGCGTATGTGTGTGCACGCGCACACATAGTTGTTTATGCCACTTTTAGATGTTATTATCATATATTTATTGTGTTAATTACTAATATGTAATACAAATCCTATATTATACTAATCATAATTTTTTGTTCCATTTTTATATCTTACATATATTTAACTGTCTTAGAAAAGCAATTGATTATGTTATATATTTGCAGTTAGTTAATGAAATAAAACAGTAGCTGTTTTATTTTTTTAATAAATTTATTGATTGCAGCTTACAATGTTTGTCACTGCAGAATTCACTCTTGATCTTTTCGTCAACGTTCTCTCTGTAGGATTGTTTTTTACAATGTATGTGATTAATTACAATTCTTTTTGGTTTAACTTCACTGAAATTGTAAGTTAAAATTTTGTTTTTTACACGAAATCTACATATTTGATATAACATACAACAATCGTCTTAAAAATTTACAACGAATAGTGCGCTGAAAAGTATTATTGATACAATAGGTGGAAAGTCCCTTAGAGAAACTTCAGCATATCTGTAATGAATTAAAAGACGAGAACGAAATTACTATTATGAAGAAGTACGGGGACGATATGAATCGTTTTATTTTTATTATTATGCGTAAGTCAACACACGCATACACATTTATATTGATATGTAGTATATATTGTAAAGCGAAATACAATCATGATACAATATGAATCGTTAATACAAATTCAGATACGAATGGTCTAATGAGGGCCAATCGCCAGATATCAGGCGCAACAAACTTGTTTTTAAATTCTACTCTAATTATATTGAACGTTTCGGTTCTTTCTTCGGACCACCTTCAGCAGGGTGACAGAAAAATTCAGTTATCTTGTATGTCCTGACCTCAGTGATATACAAAACATTACTATTTTGTGCGAAGTTGCGCCTGATATCTTGCGGCTCTCATTAGCTTTTTTCGTTTCTGTGTGAATTTGTATTAGTATAATAAAAGTAATAGGCTCTGTTATAAAATAAATTGAAAATAACGGGCTAAATAAGAGCCAAGGCGCTGTTATAGGTGCGCAAATAATTCTTTCTTCTTTTTGGTTAATTGTAAAAAACCTTTTATTCAGAACGTACGTTTCGGTCCTCGTATCGGACCATCATCAGCGGTGTCAATTATTAACTGTCAATAAACAGAGAAATGATATAAAATAATATTACAAAAGATATATACAAAATAGTCATTGACGATTAAAATTTAGTGAAGCGTGGATAATTCGTTCTTTTATCGGTGTTAGTGTTGCGGATTAACATTTATACATGGAAATTGGTTTATGTACATGATATGTTCGTGCGTTCGTTTCTCCGTGGTCATCACGGACCTCACCATCTATTAAACGAAATAATTCCTCTCCCGGTTCCAGTCGTGAAGGAAAAAATTGCCGTGGTTTTTAAGGGTTGTCGCCATTTCGACTGTAACTTTATATGAGAATTAATTGCTCGTTTGCGACTTGATTTGATTGTTGATAAAAACGATCTATTTGTGGAGAGGTGTCTTACTTCATCGAGCGGTGACAGGACCGTGCGCCGTGGGAGACGATACACAACTGTCGGTTAACATATGTCGAAATTTAATCGTCGCGTGACATTGTGCGTTGTGCGTGCGTGTATAAACAATATGGATATCGAGGTGATTGTTTTATCGATCGAATGACGTAATTTGACGCGCGATAGTTTTAAATTTTTGACATTCTCTCTACTGTCGTGAGATAAGCCAGGTGCATACTTTCGGTATCGGTTTGTAGATTGAGGCTGTTTTTTTGCCTGTAATATTATTTTATATCATTTCTCTGTTTATTGACAGTTAATAATTGACACCGCTGATGATGGTCCGATACGAGGACCGAAACGTACGTTCTGAATAAAAGGTTTTTTACAATTAACCAAAAAGAAGAAAGAATTATTTGCGCACCTATAACAGCGCCTTGGCTCTTATTTAGCCCGTTATTTTCAATTTATTGTATTAGTATATCTGAGTCTTTTCAATTTATTATTATAATAAATCGTTAAATTAACTTGATTAACCATTTCACTAGTAATATAAATATATTTAACCGTTATATTTCTATATGTCAGAATAACGTAAGAATGTAATAACACACATATACAAGCATAATAGAATTTGTGTAAAATGGAAATATTTTTACAATGAGACGTACTTTGTGTTAATTATGATATTAAAAAGATAGAAAAATTATGAATATTGAAAGTTGGAGTTTTAATCAGCATTTCTGCAAAAATATGCAGTGAAATCCAAACAGTGAAATGTTTAAAAGTAGTTAAAAAGTAATTAAAATCTGTTTCTTATCTATTAAATATTTGTAGTGTTTTATATATGCAGTCTAATTATTATTTTGATAATCTCTTCATTATCAATCATGCCGGACATTTTTGGCTTTGCTCTGCATATAAACGAGTCTCGATCGTCGCTGATATATAAATATATGCCTAAGTATTTTATCGACCAAGAAAACTATTTATATTTAATTTGGCTATACATGGCTGTATCAATATGTATTGGAGCGACTGTAATGGTTGCAACAGGATTGACGCTCATTGCATATCTTAACCATGCCTATGGAATGCTTAGAATCGCCAGGTGAAGTAGTATATATAGGAATAAATATAAAAATGAAACAAAATATTGTTTGTGTTATCTCTCTATTAATATAGATTTGTTAATACATAGATTTAAATGGAAAACAAAATTTTGTCAAAATTATCGTTGCATATTGAATGTTAAAGTGATTAAACTTCATTTTTAGGAAGTGAATTATTCGGTACTAAAGCAAAACTTGTTTTTTGATACAATAGAAAGATCTTGTTTGTAGAAACATACAAATGCTACAGAAAATAATTCATTTTTAGTAAATGCATTTTTCTTTAAAACAAAACTTTGTTTCGATGAAGGAATAAGAATTAGTTTGTTTTGCGATTTATGCAATTTAGCGAAATAATATTAGCAAATTCACACGATAAAACTATTTTTGCAAATTAGTATTCTCATGAAGCCTTTTTCTTTATATAATAACGAAATTTGTTATGGAAACATACATATAAAATACGTTGTATCATCAAATCTTTTTCTACATGTGGGAAATCAGTATAACTGCAACAGAAAATTTTTTTACAGTTACCGCATAGAAAAGGCAATAAATATGGGGAACAATATTTGCCCAAAGAATGAAATTATAATGCATAAAGAAATAACTTTTGCCGTAGATATTCATCGTACAGCTATAGAGTTAGTATTTATCTAATAATAATTATATAAAATACATGGATATAATAATATTTTTTTCTTGTTGAAGGTTCTCCACATTTCTATTTTCCTATCTTCACTTATCACATTTCTATTTAATAGTAGTTGGTGTGCTTTGTTTGAGTCTGAATCTTTACGCAGTGAGTTTTTCTCGCGTTATGAAATTTATTACTAAAACTAACAACATAGCATTTCCTAATAACCTTTGTTTGAAAAAAAACTTTTTGCAAAATCTCATCATGTATAAACTGAAAGGAAATTTCGTGATCTTGTCTATATAAATAATTTTAATTCCTTATCTATTCTTTCTGATATATGTAAAATGTTACTCGCAACATTGTGTTTTAGATATCTGAGATTGCATTGCATGGAGATGACGTTGAACAATTTTTGCTGCATTTCGTAATTATATCTATCATTTTTTTATATTTGTTTTTTGCTAACTACGCCGGTCAAGAACTTACCGATCACAATAGCGACGTATTTTTCACCGCGTAAGAAATATATGATGCTCACAAATATAATATATATCAATACATTTTTTGCAAAGTCATATCATTACCCGATATATTCATTAATATAAATCGCTACCATAATGGCAGAAGGTCGTATGTAACATTTTTAATATACACCAATATATTCGTATAATTGCATTCTATAATATGACAGAACGTCATATGTGTTATTTCAGGAGTAAGATAAGTATAGCCGATTATTTTTTTTAAATATGAGCACATCTCCAAATTTTGAACATGACAAAATAGCATTAATATCTAAAATGCAAAAATGTTACATACGACCTTCTGCCATTATGGTAACGATATTATTTTAATACATTTTTCATAAGGTGCATACGCATATGTTTTACTTATTATTACATTTTCTCCAATAATGGATTTATTATCTAGCTATTATTTCGTAGATACAATGTTCAATGGAATGTAGCACCTTTGCGCATACAGAGGTTAATACTGTTTCTCTTGCAAAGGGGTAGCAAAGCCGTAACCCTGAATCTTGGCGGAGTATCTTCATTATCCTTAGACTTATTCGCCACGGTAAGAATAATATCTCATACGCGTTATATGTATACTAAGTACTATGGATGTACGTCTCTATATATACATATATACATAATCAAGAGACGCGGTAGCGTCTCGCGCCAAGTGTCGCGCAACCAACGAACGAGACGCACCATGTATCTATGAGGGATCTATGTTCCGAATATTCCTATTCGTATTCGTTTTAGCGGATATTCGCCTTACTTTCCTGTATTCGTATTCGTAATCGTATTCGCCAAATTTAACGCGAATACATGAATACTATACGAATAATGAACAAGTCATTGTCGGTTGAAAAATAATCATTCTTTTTGTAGTATATATGTATAACACATATATATTCATGATTTAAAACTATTAATTTATACTTGACCCGCGACTTGATAGACAACACAATACACAATATATATTTGATTCCAGTTAACGAAGACATCGATATCCTACTTCACCGTTATATATTCTGTACAACAATAGTGCAGATAGAAGTTATCCAATAACATATTGCACTTCGTAGTAGCGTAAGTAAGTATAAAATGTAAATGCCCACAAAACATTTCTTTGCTGCTATAGGCGATTTTTGGCGATCGTTTGGTATATGTACCAGGGTTGCCACTGGTAGGGGTGGAACTAATTCTGGTACATGTACCAGTAACTATTTCACTAAAACGTATTGGTTCTTTTCTATACGTGCTTCAAAACTGTTCAAAGATAACACAGGTATGCATGGTCCTGCGTTCTGGGAAACAAAAGTCGTTTCTTACGTAATTTTGCTCGCAGAATTATTCTATCACGTCAGGTTTCCAAAATAAATTAATTAAAATAGCCAAAAACAGCGATTTTGGCCATATTTATCTTATTATTAGTAACAAAGCAATTTTTTTCTTGAACAAACTCCAATGGCATCTTAAAGTACTGGTTGTTATCTTGAAAATGAATTTTGGTTTTCAACCGTGCGATTTTCTTTGCTGAGATATTCCATTTCGAATGTAGAGAATTTATAGTGCATTACACAGGCCTGCAAAATTTTAACTTTTTTGTGCATTCTGGGAAACAAAGGTCATTTCTTACGTAATTTTGAATTACATAATTATAATGCACTATAAATTCTCTACATTCGAAATGGAATATCTCAGCAAAAAGAAAATCGTACGGTTGAAAACCAAAATTCATTTTCAAGATAAGAACCAGTACTTTAAGATGCCATTGGAGTGTTTTTAAGAAAAAAAATTGCTTTGTTACTAATAATAAGAATATGGCCAAAATCGCTGTTTTTTTGGCTATTTTAACCCATTTATCTCGGAAACCTGACGTGATAGAGTAATTCTGCGGCTAGATTCGGATTCTGCGAGCAAAATTACGTAAGAAACGACTTTTGTTTCCCAGAACGCACAAAAAAGTTAAAATTTTGCAGGCCTGAGTAATTTCTGTATTACTGTATTACGTGAATATAAAGATATGAGTTTTAAAGCATATTTATCAATTTTAATTAATAAAATGTATAATGACAAAGATGATCAAGCACTTACAGTTGAAATATATAAACACTTTTTTCATACAAAGAATGCAAAAAAGAGGAACAGAATAAGTCTATTCAAGGAAAGGCAAAATCATATTCGTCCTGGATTATATTCCGAAATTTGGGTGGATTTATACACTGAAAACGACTTTTTTCTTAATTTTAGGTTGATGTGTCAACATTTACTGGACGTTTTTGGATTTTTTGGATTTTTGTATTGTTGAGTATAAGCCAACAGTTTTAACAATAGTATTTTATTATAATCATATACATAATTATTTTATTAATTATGTTTTAAGAACAAATTGCAATAATAATTTTATATAAATTATTATATTATTAATATTTTGTCTTACAGATAAAACAGAAGAAATATTACACAATGCACAAATCAAGAAATTAAAGAAAAGATGTTTTTTGAAAAGATGTCATGTGTGCAATGTGTATGTGCGCAAAGATGTCATGTGTGCAATGCGTATGTGTGCAATAAAGTCGTGTGTGCAAAGTTAATAATATAATTTTATTATTTTATGTGTGCAATATTGCCATGTGTGCAATGCGTATGTGCGCAAAGATGTCATGTGTGCAATGTGTATGTGCGCAATAATGTCATGTGTGCAATGTGTATGTGCGCAATAATGTCATGTGTGCAATGTGTATGTGTGCAAAGATGTCATGTGTGCAATGTGTTTTAAATATTACATGTGTGCAATAATGCTTGTAGGCAATCGGGATGTAGGCAATCGGGAATGTCGATAATCGAAGCTGTAGGCAAAATGTTGTGGGCAAACGAAGCTGTTGGCAATCGGGAATGTAGGCAATCGGAGCCTCCTTATTTATCCAGTAAAATTGTTTTTAAATATTGTTTTTATGTCAATACAGAGTAATTATATTTGTCAAATTTATTTATTATATTATTTTTCATATTGTATAATATAGTTAAATCTGGTTAAGTGAGCTGTGTACAAAAAGTCTGTAATGAAAATCTATCTATTGACACTGTGGAGAAATAAAAAGTAACAAAAGTTTGGTCTTATATAATGTATTATAATAGTACCTCTATAAATTTTTATTTAATCATAAGAGTGTTTTAGGTCTCTGAATTAGAATTCGATGTCAAAATTAAAAAATTTAAAACAGGAAAATTTATATAAAAGTCAAAATTTAAAAATGTTTAAATCTTTGGAAAAATTTATATATACATGCAAAAATTTAGGTATAAGATAAATAGAGTTTAACATTGATGGTGATTCACTTGAGAAAGAACACAGTTACAAGTAAGATATCTTTATTGCGAACAAAGCAGACAGACAGATGGATAATAATAATAAAAAAAAGGGCGCGCGGCGCCACCGGAACTAACGGAACGGTATCAACTAATATGGCGCGACAATTTGAGATTAAATAAACTAACACCCCCACTTGATCTCTAATTATTACAGCTCGAATAACCCCATACCACGACAACACAATTCATTTTTCTCAAAAAATACTGGCTTCGTTAAAGAATCGGCTATCATTTCTTTAGTATTTAAATACTCTAGTGATATTATTTTCTCGGATATTTTCTCTCTTATAAAGTGATACCGCGTTTCTATGTGTTTAGATCTGGCTCGATATGCAGTACTATAAGCTAACTTAATTGCACTTTGGTTGTCGTTTTTAATTACAGTTTCTTTCGTGACTAGTTTCGGAGTAATTTCACCGATTAGTCGTCGAAGCCAAATTGTTTCTTGGCAAGCTGCGGAAATTGACATATATTCCGCTTCCGTGGAGGATAATGCGACGGACGTCTGTTTCTTGCTGCTCCATGTTATCGCTGCGCCTTGTAGTGTAAATAGGTAGCCTGTAGTTGAGCGTCTATCGTTGGTGTCTCCAGCCCAGTCCGCGTCACAAAAGCCTTGTAGTGTTGGATCTGCATCGCGAGAATATATTAATCCGTAATTCCGCGTACCTTTTAGATATCGGAACAGTCTTTTGACAGCAGCCCAATGCGCTTTGCCCGGATTCTCTGAATAGACACTGAGAGATGTTATCGCGTGAGCGATATCCGGGCGTGTACCTTGGCACAGGAACATCATGCTTCCAAGCGCTTCTCTGTAGGGTACCTTTTCCATGTCCTTTACTTTGTCCGGGGACTTCGGAGCCATACTCTTGTCCAGTCGTTGGTTTGGATCTGACGGTGTGCGTGCAGGATTGCAGTCGCACATGTTGAATCTTCGCAGTATGTTGTCAATATATGTAGCTTGGTTGATAAAGATCTTGCCCTGCTTTCTGTCTCGATGTACTTGCATCCCAAGAAGATTTCGAACAGCACCTAAGTCTTTCATTTCAAATTTCTTGTGTAATTGCTTTTTGGTTAAATTCTTCGTCTTTACGTCATTAGAAAGTAGCAATAGGTCATCTACATAAACTGCGATAATCACTAACTTGCTATCGTGATGTTTAATGTAAATTCCTTGATCCACATTTGATCTGGTGAATCCAAGGCTCTTCAGTGCAGAGTCAAGTTTGCGGTTCCACTCAAAACTACCTTGTTTGAGTCCGTATAAGGGTCTCCTTAAAAGACAGACTTTTGACTCTTCTCCTTTTGTAACTGATCCTTCTGGCTGCTCCATGTATATTTCTTCACTCAAATCTCCTTGCAGGAAGGCTGTCACTACATCTAGATGATCCACTTCAAGATCCAGTTTAGCTGCAAGGGCGAGAAGTATGCGTATGCTTGCGTATCTCACTACAGGAGAATAAGTTTCTTCGTAGTCCAATCCCTTAACTTGCGAAAAACCTTTCACGACCAATCGAGCTTTGTATCGCTCGACGTCGTTATTCGAGTCCCTTTTTGTCTTGAAGACCCATTTAGAGGCTTTCTACCCGGTGGAAGATCAACAAGCTCCCAGGTTTTGTTCTCCAGAAGGGCGTCGTATTCATTTCTCATCGCTTGCTGCCATGAATCACATGCCTCACTTTCAAGCGCTTCTTGAAGTGTAGTAGGATCATCTGGCCCGATGACCATCGCTTTATATGTTACATAGTCCTTGAAGTTTCTTGGAGCAGGTTTTCTCGTAGATCTTCTTAATGTAGTTTCTTCGGGTTCAGTTGCTTGCTCTTGTTCTTCAGTCAAAGAAGTTTCTCCACTGCTTGGTAAGGGCTCTTCCTGTTCGTCATCAGCGTCCCAAAATTCCAGTGAATTAGAACTATCATCGCTTAGTTCTGCTGGTTCATTTGGATTATGATTGAGTGTCTCTTCACATATCATTATGCCTTTTGTTGCTGTTTGTTTTAAGCTGGCTCCTCTTTTTCGTTGGACGTTCTCTATGAATACAACGTCTCTAGCTTTGATTATCTTCTGAGATGATTCGTGATATAATCGGTATCCATTTCCATCTTCTAGGTAGCCGAGGAAGATACATTTTTCGGACTTCATATCCCATTTTCTGCGGCATTCCTTAGGAACGTGCACCATCGCTTCGCAGCCGAAAACACGCAGATGCTGTAATTTTCTCGCCGGACCATATTTCTTCTAGTGTTCGATGTTGAATGGCTCTGGCCGGAGAACGATTAATCAAATATACCGCTGTAGATGAGGCTTCTGCCCAGAAAGTAGTTGGTAGTTCTGATTCTGCAAGAAGACATCTTGCTCTCTCGACTATCGTCCGGTTCATTCTCTCAGCAAGCCCATTTTGTTGTGGGGTGTGAGGAATAGTCGTTTGATGATGAATACCAGAGTCACGTAGGAAGGCAGAGAATTCTTTATTGACAAATTCCTTCCCATTATCGGTACGTATAGCCTTTATTTTTCGTTCCATTTGGTTTTCAGCTTCTTTCTTGAAATCTTCAAAGCATTCCAAGGCTTGTGATTTCTTCTCCAAAAAATATATAAATATCTTCCTTGAGTGATCATCCACTATAGTCATAAAATAACGAGAGCCGCCAAGGAATGTGTTCTCCATCGGACCGCACAGGTCCATGTGCAGCAATTCGAGTACTTGTTTTGTTCGTTTATTTACTGATGGGTGAGGCTGTCTGTGTTCTTTGCCCTTGCAACAAATTACACAAGGTTCACGTAATGGACTCTCGAATCTTAAACCTTTTGCATGTTTATCCCTTAATAATTTCATGCCTGTTCTTCCAAGGTGTCCAAGTCGTCGATGCCACAACTCTGCAGATTCTTCTTCTTCTTTGCAACTGTATGCCGTTACTTGCGGACGATCTAAACGATAAGCACCGTTTATTTGAGTTGCGGTTGCCATTATTTTATTGCTGCTATCTAGGATTTGACAGGTTTCTGCTTCAAATTTCAAAGTGAGACCTTTGGCTGTCTTCTCACTCACAGAAAGCAAATTTGGCGACAATCCTGGTACATATAGTACATCTTTGACTGTTATTTGATCGATAGTACCACGCAAACTGATGTTTACCTTGACGTCACCTGCTCCCTGTACAGAAAGACTCACGTCATTTGCGACAATTATGTGTGACAAATGGGCCTTGTGAATCTGCGTGAAATATTCTCGATTGCCTGTCATGTGGGCAGATGCCCCGGAATCCACGAACCAGTCATCTTTCCTTGCAGTACCAGTGAAGTACGCTTTGACGTCACGTTGCTTATTAGATTTTGAATCCTTGGTTTCGCTGTCTTTGCTTTCCTTGGTTGCGCTGTCCTTGTTCTTCTTGTTCCCTTTTGGATATTGTGAAGAGAAATGACCGATTTTATTACATGTGTAGCATTTAAACTTTCCTTTTGGTCGTTTGGATTGAACACGTTTACCGTAGAATGCTGTTTCATGGTTCTGTCCTTTTACACCTTGATTGTCGCTTCGTACTTCCTGCAACAATTTAGTTTTAATAGAATCCCCGGTAATAGGCGTACCTGAACTCTCCAGCCCCATTATCATGGGTTTGTAGCTCTCTGGAAGGCCTGCCAGCAACAGCGTGCCGATCCATTCATCTTTCACTTCTAATCCAACGCTGTTTAATTGATGCGCAGTTGTGATTATTTGCGTTACGTATTCTTCTATAGAACGACACTTATCTAGTTGTGTCGTCACTAATTTACGTAGTAGACCAACTCTTCGTGTTAGTCCACTGTCGTCGAAAGCTTTTCTGAGAGCATCCCATGCTTCTTTAGCTGTTGTCGTTCCTTGTAAGTGGACAAAATTCACGGGATCTACAGCTAATACAATTTTGGCACGCGCGCGGATAATTTTCTTGAGGTCTTCCTCCGTTCCTTGTACTGCTGCTCATAGATCTTCTAGTTCTAAATAACTTTGGACCGCGAATTTCCATGTGGTATAATTATCGCGCCCGACTAACCTCTCTATCGAAGGCAGCACGTTATTACTAGCCATTTTCTATTTTTGGCTCTTATTTTACCTTCTCGATACAAGAATCACTTTTCACGTTATTTTTATTTGTTATGGCGTTTCTGGGCCCATAACCTGATGGTGATTCACTTGAGAAAGAACACAATTACAAGTAAGATATCTTTATTGCGAACAAAGCAGACAGACAGATGGATAATAATAATTAAAAAAAAGGGCGCGCGGCGCCACCGGAACTAACGGAACGGTATCAACTAATATGGCGCGACAATTTGAGATTAAATAAACTTATAAACATAATACATTTTTTCTTATTTTGTGCAAATATTATTATATATTGTTGTATCCTCGCCGTTGGAATTTTGTCGCCCGGTATTGCGCTCGATGTCAGATGACAGGCCGATCAATAATATCGATCGGCCGCTTTGATAGAAGAAAGCGATGTTGCTTAGAGAAGTGATAAACAAAAAGGAGAGATTAGAATCAGATTTCGGTGTTAGACGTGTTGACTATTTTGATTATATTATATTACATATGTGCATTCTGCTCTTGTTCTGTGTTACTGTTCTTTGTATAAAGTTATTTATATTCTTAAGAAAGTGTCCATTCATTGCGTGTGTGCGAGTGTAAAGAAAAGACTGAAGAGATAATTAATATTAGGCAGCGAGAACGTAACAATATACATATATGCATACATATATGTATATTGTACATATATATCGAGCATTCCATGTCAAGTGAGCCACCTTCATTGCAAAAAAATCGATCTTTTTTTTCTTTTTTGACAGCAAAATTTTATCCTTAACATCCTACACTAAAACCTAGGATTTACAAAATGTTATCTTTTACTGTTTAAAGATGGCGCCTCATTCTATCTCGATATATCAGATATGTGCTTAACCCCATTAACAGGACGAAGGAACTTTACACGTATAAACTGCATATAACTCAAAGGGTTTTTGGTCGCTGATATCAAATCCGGGCTCAGATTTTTAAAATTCAAAATGGCGGATTTAATATGGCGGACTGAAATTTTAAACTTCTATCATTTTTACGAAAATGCAATTTAATTTAACTCTTTTATGCGATTAAAATCCGCCATATTGGACCCTAAAAACCCTTTGAATTATATACAGTTTATACGTGTAAAGTCCCAGACCCTTCGTCCTGTTAATGGGGTTAAGTACATATCTGATATATCGAGATAGAATGAGGCGCCATCTTTAAATCGTAAAAGATAACATTCTGTAATGGCCCTTGCACAATGCTAGGCGATAGCGATAGCATAGAAATAGAAATAGAGAATACCAACACTAGGGAATGCATGTGCCAATGCAGAATGGAACACGGAACTGGCAACAGCGACAAAATTTCCGACGAGTTGGAATTCTGTATCTATTGCCTTGTAGCCTACCAATCATAGCGCTCAGATTTTTGCCGAGACGCGCGTTTTCAGTTTTGAATGTTTCGAGTCTACCATATGTTTAGGTTTAGGTTATATTTTAACAAACTGTGATCAACTCATCAACTGAAAAGATACAAATGATGAACTTAAACACTTGACACAAGTTATGTGCTATATTATATCCGAAACATGGAAGATGGAAGGGCAGACTATACAATTTCTGATTGGTTGGCTTTTATTCCTGTCGCGCCATTGTGCAACGGAGACGATAATTTCTATCACTATTTCTATTCTATGGCTATTCTCTTGTTCCTATCGCTATCGCCTGGCATTGTGCAAGGGCCTTAACTCCTAGGTTTTAGTGTAGGGATGTTAAGGATAAAATTTAGCTGTCAAAAATGAAAAAAAAGATCGGTTTTTTTACAATGAAGGTGGCTCACTTGACATGGAATGTTCGATATGTATATATTTATAATATATTAATATTATAAAAATATTTATTAACATAGAAGAATATGTTTTAATATTGTTTAATATACGAGGGTGGTTTAAATCAGAATATAAACAGAAATTTTTTATTATTTAAGTTTATTTCTAAAGATAAATTACAATAATTGAATATATCTTTTTACATAACTTTTCTGATTTTAATACAATGCTCTGATACAACTTTAATTTCTCTTGCTCAGGTAATTTAAAACTTAAACCAGAGTTATAAAAATTTTTGTACTCTGATTCTTAAATTCTCTCTGATTTATTCTAATGCAAAACTTAAGAGGCTGGCGGCAGGAATAACCTTCATTCTTCACTGCTGTTCGTTCTTCTTTGAAAGATTTCGTCTAATTGTACATTGGAATTCTTTAAGAAAAATTGTTTCATTAAAATGAACATTAAATGCACACAAAAATTCTGCTACTTTAATCATTCCATTAATTTGAAAGCGAAGAATTATCGTTACGCAACAAAAAACTTTGTTCGCTCATTTTAACAAACATTCACTAAATGTCATTCTACTATTGTATATAACTATTGCATATAACTATTGTATTGTATATGTAGAACGCGGTTGTAACATTGGGGTGTTTTTTTTCGCCGCGCACTTATACTCGCGCGGATCGGCCGATCTTTTTTAATTAATTTTAATTTTTCAACTATTCGTGGCGCTATTGTGGACTGTTATTTAATTGTAAACGCGTTAATAAATAAATTGCGGCTTATCTTTTTCCATCGGTGCTAGTATAGTATACTATATATAACATATCTTATATACATAAAATACTTATATTATATCATCCAATAATTGTATATTTGTTCTGTTTAATACAGATCTCGTTTTTCAATTTTGATTTTTATAGGCTCGACAGTAGATAGTGTTATGTCAAAATTTAACTTTATTTTATCGATCTCGATGCTTTTATCTACTTTGAACATAAATGTTCGTATCAAAGTTGTTAGGATAACTTTCATTGAAATCATCGCATATTTCATACCTGCAAAAGTTTAGCGGTTATATGCAAATCAATTTTATCGTGATATATGTTGTTTTTGTGATTTGTTCATATCTACCTATACAATTTCTGGGTCCCATACTGAACGGCATGTAGTAATGCTTATAAGATGTTCCTATTCTCTCAGGGAGGAATCTGTCCGGGTCAAATACCAACGGATTGGGCCAATATTTTTCGTTTCGATGCAACGTTATAAATGGTATGAGGATGTCAGAACCTTTTGGTAAAATAACCTCGTCTGAAACATATATTTTTGTTTTTAAATGTTATTATAATAGAAACGTAACAAATAGTTTATAAATAAAGCAATAGGAAATAGTCGAATCAAATCGACTTTTGTTTTATTGTACAGGCAAGTGTGTATTTGGTTTACAAAACGATATTTCTTGTTAATATTTGAAATAAATTTTTTCAAATTTGTTGGTATTAATCTTTGATAAAAGTAAACACAATTTCTTGTGCTCTTTAAATATATTTGATTTTTAATAATTTTTTGAAGATACATTTTATTTATAAAGTTTCTTCTAAAACAAATTATTTTCGTATTTAGGTGATACACAATAATAATTATACATACAAAAATAATGGGCACATAAAATAACTATGTATTTATATTTGAATGTAAACAAACCCATTTCTATGTCCTCCGTTAGACGTCGCCCAATAATAGGAACAGCAGGAAATATTCTCATAGTTTCTTTAATAACACGATCCAAATAATTCATATGTTGTAAATCTTCGTATTTAATTGGGGCAGATTTTGGAGTTTTCGTCCCGTAAATTTCCCACAATTCTTTATACACTTTTTCCTATTATGAGATTAAATAAAATTCTTAATTATATAAATATAAACATATGAAATTACCTTCTTTAACATCTTATAAAATACTGTGCGTATGTGCATGTGGAGAGGGAAAGAGATAGGGAGAGAGAGGGAGGGAGAGAGAGAAAGAGGGAGAGGGGGAGGGAGAGGGGGGGCGAAAGAGAGGGGGAGAGAGGGGGAGAGAGGGGGAGAGAGGGGGAGAGAGGGGGAAAGAGGGGGAGAGAGGGGGAGAGAGGGGGAGAGAGGGAGGGAGGGAGAGAGAGAGGGAGAGAGAGAGAGGAGAGAGAGAGAGAGAGAGAGAGAGAGAGAGAGAGAGAGAGAGAGAGAGAGAGAGAGAGAGAGAGAGAGAGAGAGAGAGAGAGAGAGAGAGAGAGAGAGAGAGAGAGAGAGAGAGAGAGAGAGAGAGAGAGGGAGAGAGAGAGAGAGAGAGAGAGAGAGAGGAGAGGAGGAGAGAGAGAGAGAGAGAGAGAGAGAGAGAGAGAGAGAGAGAGAGAGAGAGAGAGAGAGAGAGAGAGAGAGAGAGAGAGAGAGAGAGAGAGAGGAGAGAGAGAGAGAGAGAGAGAGAGAGAGAGAGAGAGGAGAGAGAGAGAGAGAGAGAGAGAGAGAGAGAGAGAGAGAGAGAGAGAGAGAGAGAGAGAGAGAGAGAGAGAGAGAATGGTTATTGGAGGGGGGTAATGGTGAAGGGCGGGGGAAGGAGGGAGGAGAGAGATAGTACAGTTACTTATATAAACTATATTTAACATTGAGTTTTTTTATCGTCAATTTACGTTAAAATCTTGTTTTGCATAAAACTTTATTTGTTAAAAACTTGTGAATAAATAATAAGCAACAGCTAAAACTTTTTGAGGGTTTTTCATGGTAATTTCACGTTCAAAACAAATGTGAAGATCAAAAACATTGAAGTTAGGTCCCTTTTTATACAGTTTCACCGAAAAATAGTATTTATTCACATAGAATTTCTTTGATTATTGCTTAAAGAAATATATATATTTTTTCTGCAATTTTTGTATCATAGAACTAGACCATGCTTCGTTTTTTAAATAAATTATTTCTGAATAAATTGAATATGTACATACTTGTATATCTGGAAAATTTGCTAACATTAAGACGACAAAATCTATTGTAACAGCGGTTGTGTCGGTGGCCTAATAAATAAAAATTTTTTATATTTACTTCTTAGTTTATATACAATAACAATTATATGTAAAGATACTTTACATACCCCCATTAGCACAGTAATTATGTTATCGCGTATCATCTCTTGTGTACACTTATTTTTATAAGATGCTTCCATTAGAATGTTGAGAAGTATTCTATCTATATTATTCAAAGAATGCAATTTAAAAAATGTAAGCTTTTTTTTGTCAGTGCGTGCGTGTGTGCGTACATTCAAGTATACATACCGCAGTACATATACCGCACTTCTCAAAGAATACTAACACAACTCAAAAAATACAAATTTTCATGATTTTCATTCCTTCACATAGATATCGTTTCAGGCATACCTCATGTGGGCTTAATTTTTGGGCTTAGTTTTTTGAGTTGTGACATCAGTATTCTTCTATTAGGAGTGCGACATATATGTATAAGTGTGTTAATTATTGTGTTATTTCGAAAACTAATATTGAAAGCGGGACTGAAAAAAATGACGTTTTATCAATGAACAAAATTCAGCATTTTAATAAAACAAAGCACACTTTAATAATATTTATCTAAAGCTATGAGAAAAAACTCATTTTGTTGTCTGCGCAACATTATAATACAGAGATCAAAACATGCAAATAAAATACAAACAAACTTACGACTTGTTTCACTTTTGGTCTTACAATTCGTGTTCAATTCATTTAATGCATACATCTGCTGCTGTATTATCTGTGTAATAATAGATTGTGTAATATATAATATGCTGCGCAAGTTACAATAATAATAATATTTGCAATATTTACCTTATCTATCAAAGAACCTACGATGTTTATAGACTTTCGTTGTTCTCGCCCGGTAGCAGTGAGATTAAATATAAAATTGGGATATAAGAATATATTTCGTATTCTTCTTCTAAAAGTTTCTTTGTAGCTGAAACATCTTTCTTTTAAAATAATATTTTATAAGACGTAAAAGCATATTTAATTAATCGTGATTTATTCTTACAATTTATGCATATTGAATTTTGTATAGTTACAATAAAGAAACCTCTTTTTTACCTCGTCATTGCTTTGAAACACTGGCTGATTAGATTTGATAGATATTCAACTTTAATGTCCGTCGTTGTAGCTTTATAACGTCATATGAAAAATAAACTCATTATTCAAAATAACAGCTAGTAACTGACTAATTATATTCAATTACGCATTGAACATTATATTTACTAAACAAATGTGATATATAATTTCAAAATTGAAAATAGATGCTTTTATTCCAAGTATTTGAAAATAACAGTCAGCTGTGCAAGAATATACGTATTTCATTGCTTCTGTTGTTTGTTATAATTTTTTGCAATATTAATTTATTATTATTAATTTATTATTAGTTTCAAATTTTTGAACAATCTTTTACAGCATATTTCCCATATTTTAAGTGTTTCAGAAAATAATAATATAGAAATCCAAAAACATAAATTGACATATTTATATTTTATTTCATACTTATTTGATGCAAACTTATGATTATAATTAACTCGAATAAAATATTATAGATCTGATTCTGGTATTACAAAATTAATATACAATTTGATATTCTTTCAAATCTTGTCTTTATATAAATAACGTTTAATTTATTATTTAATTTATAAAATGCAATTACTGTTGTATATGTTTTTTTCATTCTTAGCGAATTTTCTGAATCTTTTTTCATTTTTACGACGCCGATTATTCGTTAAAATATCTTTTATGATATGTGATGTTTTATAAATAAATAAAAATACTTCGCCTTACCACATGCAGTAGTAAAAGAATATTCTGTCATATGTTGAAGAAAGAAAACTTCATTCCCGTTTAGTCCATCTTTTTCTATTTTGTCCGTAAATATTAAGGATTGTTCGACAAATAGATCAAAAAATGCTTGTAACATTATTGTATTAAAACTTGGCGTTATCATTTTTCGATGTTCAGTCCATATAGATGCTAAAGTAAATTTTATAAGAAGATAATAAAGGTAGATAAAATAATAAGTAAATCTTGCGAAAAGGTTAAAGCTCACCGATCACTTTGATTTTCACATATATTAAAGTGGATAGAGTTTTTTGAATCTCTCACGCGCACTTCGAATCACGAACTCTTCTGAGTTTCTGAGATATGTCACTTTTAAATTTTGTACTTTTTAAATCTATTAAAAATAATATATCTTAAGTGTAACGTATGTAAATTGTTCGCGCCATTATCAATTTTAATAACTTTGACCTTGACATATCATGTTTAAAGATATTAGTATACTTTCAATGTTCAAATTGTATAATTTTACATTTGTTTGCAACACATTATCCAAAGTAGTACGAGAATTACTCGTAAAAGAAAGTAAACTTTTAACTTATGTGGATAACGAGTTATTTTTTTGTTTTACTCTATTGTAAAGTACATGCGTGGGCGAGAAAATGGCTTCGCCTAAGTCTAACTTAACCCAAAATTCTAACCTAATTTTTGTTTAGAAAACAGAAATTACTTTGGATTAAATTAAAATTTTAACGAAAAGGGGGTGCAGAAGAAGGGACAGAGTCCCTTATGTACTTTGCAGTAAAGTAAGACAATAATATGTAGTTGTTTATATTTTGTTGTATGACAAATACAGAGTATATACTCCCGATTTAAAGTTAATATTCTTTTACATTGCGGATATTTAATACTTCCATGAATAACTTCCGATCAATAAGAAGGCCTCTTATTATATCTCTATCTGTAATAAGACTCAAAAACTCGTGTAGCTGCATATCGAAAACTGTTTAAGAACTCGCAGAAATAGATGAAATCTGTTGATGATAATGTAACAGTCATATTGCATATAAAAGAAATATCGTACTTAAACAAAAGATGTCAATGAAGAGACATGAATAACATCCAATACGATATAATAAATATTATCAGAAACATACACGCAATACTTTAAAGTGTCATATCTCAGAAACTAGAAGAGTCCGCAACGTAATTCAAACTGCGCCTGATTCAAGATTCTATTCACTATAATATTGGAGAGAGTTGCTTAATTCGAACCAGTCACCTAAATCATACCATCAATTCCTTTATTATTTAATATAAGCAACAAAAATATGAAACGGTATAAATGTGAAATAAATAAACAATTAGAAACAGAAACAGAAGATTTCCAGATTATATCCTATTTTGTGCGTGCTACAAAATTTTGAAGAATCAAGTACGATTGATGCAACTTTTGTTTTTTTTTAATTGATAATAATTTAACAATACAGTTTTATTTTGCATTAGTGTATTTTTTTAAAAGTTAGTTTATCATAAAATATTTTACATTCATTTCATGTATATATTACATTTATTTTAAAGCTTGAATCAATATTTATAAATAAATTGATCATTTTTCCTAAATCGTACTACCACAAGTAAACTTATATAACCATATTATCAAAGCAAAAATTTATTATTGTCCCAATTGTAAGTGATGTAAATATATTATTTAATAATTATTACTATATGCTGGATATTTTCTATTTTTTGTTATTGATAAAATATAATTTAATAGATATGAATTAATATAAATTCAAATTTCAGCGGTTTATAAGAGCCTATGTGCCCTGTGCACAATTAATCAATTTCAACGAAAATTTAACTTTCCTTGAAACTGTACGCACTACCATCCTCATTTGGCTCTTATGAGTCGTTGAAATTTGAATTTATATTTCATATAGAGAGCCTTAAATTTTTAACTGCTATGAATTAATAATTACACAAATATATTATTTCTTAATTATTGTATGCTGAATGTTTCTTTATTTCTTGTTACTATGTATAAATATATGTTATTAAATTAACCATATTTTTTGCAACCCGTATTTTATTATTTCCATTCGCAAATTTACTATTTTTAAAGAAGGTACGATTTAGGAGACTGGTTGCTTAATTCGTATCCTTTACACTATGTCATAAAAAGAGTTATAACACATTAATTTGTTCTTGACAAAAAGTTAAACACGTAATAGTAGATGTCTTAAACATCAAGTTACAATTTCCAATAATTAATTTATGTACAAATTAGTGCCAAATAGGAAATATAATATATAATATCTTAAGTGATACGATTTAGACAACTTTCGCCTATATGAAACTTAAAGGTGATCGATAAAGATGTGATATAATTTTTTCGCAAGATTTATGAAAAAAGATAACACACACAAAAATTATAATATTAAAAAATGTTAACAAAAAACCTGAAACTTTTGCTATTGTAAATAAAAATATTGTATAATTATAAAAATGCAAATAAATTACTTAGTAAAAATGACTTATTATATTATGCAAAATAAATTATTAAAAGTAAATAAATAAGTTTTATTTTTAATACTTTACCAGGAGCTGTGACTAATCCCTTGCCAAGTGATGATTCAAGAAAATAATATAATATACTTTTATCCAAACAATCTCTGTTTTGCAAAATTGTCTACAACGTTATATAAAATTTTTTAAATACTTCTCTAATACACATCTGTTTGTGTCATTTAGACAATTAACATACACTTCAGAAAATCACTTTGGTTAGATGAGTGATATGGTATAAGGTCAGTGCAGGTAATTACGCCATAGCAGGTAATTACGCCACTTATCTAATTCTTCATTAATATGTACGGATGGCTTTAAATAACGAATGCTAATTGTGAAGGCATAGATACTAAGTTGATATCAACAAACATTTTGCCGTTTTGAACATTCAGTGATTTGTAGTAACAATTAGAACAAAAATTGTTATCAAAAAATTTGCCACTATAAATTTGGCACTACACTCGCCGCTAATTTGCCGGCAGTAATTATTACATTTCAAATATTTACTAGCATTATTTTGGTAGTAAATTCAACGCCTTTTCCGAAAATATAGTCGTTTTTGTCATTCCATTTCATTTAAGTACAAAGAAAGTAATTTATTTACGAAATTTCAGGCTGCTGGTAACTACGCCACTTTAAGAACTCATTAGAATTACTAACGAATTTGCTTCTATATTTGTATTTAGATCCGTTTTAATTGTGGCAGTTTTTTCAATGGAAAAAATAAAACTTATACTTGATAAAAAATAAAAATTAATTCTGCTTATTTTTAAAAAATAAAATTTATAATCAAAACACGTTTGTCTCCCTGTTCCTTTTTTTATGCATTGGAATTGCAAGTAAAATTCACAAAATGTTTGTTGCAAAGCCCTGAGTCGGTTTCTCACATGATTCCACGCCTTAAAATCACTTTATATGAATTTTTTATTAGGTGGCGTAATTACCTGCACGTGTCGGTAAATACGCCACTTTGACGCATTTTTTTGAAACGATTGGTGGAAAAGAAAGAGAGGAGATAAAGCGTTGAAATATTTTTTTTGAGGCAGCCAAAAGATCACTTTTAATTATGGTACACTTAATTTTTTGATTCGATACTCAGCAAAGTGTCCAAAAAATCCAAAAGCTTAAAGTGGCGTAATTACCTGCACTGACCTTATTATAAAAATATAAGAAACAATTTGTTTTAAATAAATTTTTTCTATATAAATATAAATATTCATCTATTTATAGTAAAATATATAAGTAATTTAGTAAAACATAAAAGTGCTGCTTTTTTTCTACCTGTATTTGATCTGGTTTGTTTATTATAATGAATAACTTGTTACCCATCGAAAACCGTAATGGAGTCGAGTATTTTTCCATCAGCTTAATTATAGTATCCAAAAATTCTAAAAAAATATTTTATGATATATTACGCGAAATAATTTATCTACATTTTATTATATTAAACACACCAATGGAATACTAACAATAATTATATTTTATTCTGAAATACTGATATACTTCAAAAAGTTTTATTGCTAATTCATTCATTATTTTCTTATAAATTAAGCACATTATTCTATAATTAAACATATTTCTCTATCTATTTAGTATTACCATCAGGACTCCGCTGCAGAAAATAGAAGGCACTTCCAATAAGCGGAAATGTTTTTGGACCAGGCAGAGTGTTTACTGATTTAAAAGAAGACTGTCGGCGACGGTAATTTAAGATAAAGTAATATGTGGCAATACATGCCAGAAAAATTAGTACCACATTTACAAATGTCATTGTACTGAACAATGATAACAGCGAAATATATATAATAATATGGCTTTATATCTCTATGTTACTACTGATATCATCCATTCGTTAACGCTTTTATTATGTTTCCCCCACTCAAGCAAATAATGAGAATAAATTATAGCTCACGCCACGGATGCCCAACGTCCGGTCCGCGATCGTATTCGAAAATATTTAGATTAATTTTAGATTATAAATTTAGATTACTGTAGAATATCGTAATAGTGCACAAAATCCTTTCTATACTGCTAAACCAGGCCTGTCCAAAACCCGGCTCGCGAGCTAAAGCGCTTCCACCTCTCCGTCGCCTCGATAGCCTCGATAGAACGAGACAGAGGGTAAACAAAAAAGGATAGACGCTAGTCATTATCACACCTCCACGTAGTAATCATTAACCTGCCGAAAATGTTCGATTAAAACGGATTAAAACATAATCCGATTTAATCGGTTTTAATCGGTTCAATCCGCGCCCGGATTAAAAAGTAATCGGTTTTAATTCGGAACAAATTATAATCGGTTTTAATATCGTTTTCGCGGATTATTTCCAATCCGAAATCATTACATTCTAATCCATATTGTTGTCAATCCAAATAAATACGAATAATCGAATGGATATATAATTCAAAATAATCCGCCTAAATCGTATATTTGTCTCAAATTAGGAGTTAATATCTAAATAAACAATAACTACTTGAGGGTTAACGCTCAAATTGTATTTCTTTTGTAAGTGTTATGCAATTGAGAAAGAAATATAGATTTTTAAACAGCTTTTGATCGTGACTCATGATAACAACAAATCCGACTCACACTAGATAAAATCGATTTACTTTTCATCTGCGAAATGATGGAATTTTTTATTAAAAGGGATTATTTTTGCCTATGGATTGACTATAATAAATTCCAATTCAATTGCATTAAAACAGTTTTAATCGTCTATCGCGATGAAATCCGCAAAATCGTGGAATTTCGAATATCGGATTACTTTTGTAGTTTATTCGATTATCGCTACGCGGCGCATTATTCACTTTTTATACCCGTTTTCGAGTTCTTGTCATGAGCTTATATAAAGCCTGCAAAATTCGGGCAATAACATATATAATTATTTATATCAGTTTAATTTCTGATATGATTCCCGTACAGCGGAATTCAGATTGAGTTAATTTTTGGAAAATCGGACAGATAAATATCCGGTTTTCACTTATTCGGACAGAAATTGTCCGAATATATGTTTAATATATATTGAAAATATTTCGTGATTACCTACTTAAGATATAAAATAGAAATTTATCTGACCCGATAGAAATCATATTTCAATTTTTGTTTTGTACTCGCAAATTATTTTACTATATTTATATTATACGAGATTATGTGTGATTATATACGATTATCCATAATTATATATAATCATATATAATTAGTATTCTCATGAAGCCTTTTCTTTATACAGGGTGTCTCACAACCTTCGTACAATACTTTGTTAGCGTGTTCTAGAGGTAAAATAGAGTCAAAAATTCTAATACAAAAATTTTGAGGCTGCAATAGTTTTTGAGTTATAAGCGATGAAAGTTTGCCAATGATATCGCATAGAATTCGCGCGCTCAGGCCCGTAATTACACATACACGCGTACCGATCTGTCATCTGTTATTGATTTTTTCAAGTTAGGTGATATTGATTTTTACTGCACAGCTGATTTTATTTTGTCGTTTCCTATGTACAAGGTGTGTTACACGTATATCGTACATTATGGTGACAGGCTAATATTAACAAATTATAAATAACGGAAAACATTTAATTCTTAAATAATTTAATTAATGAATTTAATTATTAAATAAAAATTAAAAATAATAATTATAAATATTTATGACTATTTTTATTAAGATTTATATTTATATTAATTTTTATTTAATAATTAAATTTATTAATTAAATTATTTATTTTCCATTATTTATAATTTGTTAATATTAGCCTGTCATCATAATGTACGATATACGTGTAACACACATTGTATATAGAAAACGACAAAATAAAATCAGCTGTGCAGTAAAAATCAATATCACTTAACTTGAAAAAATCAATAACAGATGACAGATTGGTACGCGTGTATGTGTAATTACAGGCCTGAGCGCGCGAATTCTATGCGATAGCATTGGCAAATTTTCATCGCTTATAACTCGAAAACTATTGCAGCCTCAAAATTTTTGTATTAGAATTTTTGACTCTATTCAATCTCTAGAACACGCTGACAAAGTATTGTACGGAGGTTGTGAGACCCTGTATAATAACTGACGAAATTTGTTATGGAAACATACATATAAAATACGTTGTATCATCAAATCTTTTTCTACGTGTGGGAAATCAGTATAACTGCAACAGAAAATTTTTTTACAGTTACCGCATAGAAAAGGCAATAAATATGGGGAACAATATTTGCCCAAAGAATGAAATTATAATGCATAAAGAAATAACTTTTGCCATAGATATTCATCGTACAGTTATAGAGTTAGTACTTATCTAATAATAATTATATGAAATACATGGATATAATAATATTTTATATACACATATATACACATTTCTATTTTCCTATCTTCACTTATCACATTTCTATTTAATAGTAGTTGGTGTGCTTTGTTTGAGTCTGAATCTTTACGCAGTGAGTTTTTCTCGCGTTATGAAGTTTATTACTAAAACTAACAATATAGCATTTCCTAATAACCTTTGTTTGAAAAAAAACTTTTTGCAAAATCTCATCATGTATAAACTGAAAGGAAATTTCGTGATCTTGTCTATATAAATAATTTTAATTCCTTATCTATTCTTTCTGATATATGTAAAATGTTACTCGCAACATTGTGTTTTAGATATCTGAGATTGCATTGCATGGAGATGACGTCGAACAATTTTTGCTGCATTTCGTAATTATATCTATCATTTTTTTATATTTGTTTTTTGCTAACTACGCCGGTTAAGAACTTACCGATCACAATAACGACGTATTTTTCACCGCGTAAGAAATATATGATGCTCACAAATATAATATATACCATTACATTTTTTGCAAAGTCAGATCATTACCCGATATATTCATTAATATAAATCGATACCATAATGGCAGAAGGTCGTATGTAACATTTATAAAAAACACCAATATATTCATATCAAGCGACGCGGTAGCGGTGCGACGTTAAGTATAAAAAAAAGGTGTAAAAAAATTTATGAATCATAATAACGTCCGGGGTACCGCGGGTACCGCGCCGCTACTAAGCTTATCCGGAATTCTTGTCATAAACGAGCTTTCTGTCAAGATATTTCTTGAACTAAAGCCATAATAAAAAATCTAACGGCATTTTGCTTATGTAATGTTAATATAAGCTTTCGATTGCGACTAGTTCGAAGATGATTGGTGCAGTCAATCCCGCGGTCTCGAAAATTCATACCCAAGAAAGTTATATAATTTTCACGTTTTAAGACTTTCAACTTTCAGTCACTCACGTACATACTCACGCACACACGCAAATCGATTTTGTCCCTCAAGGCATATTTGCAATGCGCAAATATAAAATATTTCGTTTGTGTGACTTGTTTCACTCGTGTCGTTTGACAGTTTGACAGTTTATGTCAAACTGTCAAAGTAAACTCTTAAAGTAAATAAAGTTAAAAAAAAAGAAGAAATAAAGTTACTGAAGAAGGGATAAAGAGGAAGAAGGAAAGACGAGAGAATATAAAGAGGTATGTATGTATATATGTATTTAGGTATACATATATATATGTATGTATGTATGTATATTTATGATATATATATTAATATATATATGTACATATATTTTTATTATATATATCACAACAAAATCTTTACAAAAGAAAAAAACACGCCAAGTATAAAAATGTTTGACATTGCTAGCAAAATTTTAGAAATATACAACTCAAAAATAAATATAAGATCATAGCTACTCAGCCAAGTATAAATGGTTTATCAATTTTGCAAATTAATATCCGATCTAATAGAAAATTTATCACAGAATCACCTTTGTATTTTTAAGAATAATATTATCATCTGTATAATCAAAACGATTTAGACCCGGCATTGAAAGGATTAAAACTAAAGTGACGAACAAAAACTTGGCGTGCCCGGGTCGGGGCATTAAAATTAGATAAATTTTCTAATAAGATTGTTTAAAAATTAATCTATAAAATTGATTTGTGTAGAATAATAAATAAGATTTCGTGTTTTAAAATATACCATATTGTACGATATAATTATGCTATTCTTTTCTTATATTTTTATACTTTCTTCACAATTTATTTGTTAAACTTGTAATATAATCTTAAAATAAATTTTAAATTATAATTAATAATTGTAATTATATAATTTGATTATATTTTACATTTTATGTTAAAACAGTACATTTTTAATTAATGTTATTTATATTTATTTTTTTTATATACAGATAATTCAAGATAATTTTATTTATTAAACACATAAATTTGCTAATGCATATACAGTTCATTGCATGTCAGATTTTAAAGTGTATTTTATTATTTATTCTAATGTATTTTTATCATTAATTCTAGTGTATTTTTAATTAATTTTATTTATATTTGATTTATTTATATACAGATAATTGAAGCTAATTTTATTTATCATATATATGTATTTGCTAATGCATATATCGTTCATTGCACGTCAGATTTTAATGCCCCGACCCGGGCACGCCAAGTTTTTGTTCGTCACTTTAGTTTTAATCCTTTCAATGCCGGGTCTAAATCGTTTTGATTATACAGATGATATTATTATTCTTAAAAATACAAAGGTGATTCTGTGATAAACTTTCTATCAGATCAGATATTAATTTGCAAAAATTGATGAACCATTTATACTTGGCTGAGTAGCTATGATCTTATATTTATTTTTGAGCTTTACATTTCTAAAATTTTGCATACAATGTCGAATTTTTTTATACTTGGCGTGTTTTTTTCTTTTGTAAAGATTTTGTTGTGATTTCACTGTTTTTTGTAAAAATTATAAAAGAAAAAAATTATAAAAAGTTTTTTATGTAACAATAAAAGTATATAGTAACCTGTATACTGTAGATTCTGAAGATGGTCCGAAACATAGGACCGAAGCGTACCAATAAAAAAATTTACTTTTAAATAAATTATAATATAAATAATATATATATATATATATATATATATAATAGAGATATATCAGTCTACCTAAATACATATATATATATATACATACCTTTTTATATTCTCTTGTCTTTCCTTCTTCCTCTTTATCCCTTTTTCATTATTATTTCCTTATTCATTATTTTATTATTATTTAACTATTATTTAATTCTTTTTAATTTTATTTACTTTAACAGTTTACTTTGACAGTTATTTACTTTGACAGTTTGACATAAACTGTCAAACTGTCAAACGACACGAGTGAAACAAGTCACACAAACGATATATTTTATATTTGCGCATTGCAAATATGCCTTGAGGGACAAAATCGATTTGCGTGTGTGCGTGAGTATGTACGTGAGTGACTGAAAGTTGAAAGTCTTAAAAAAACGTGAGAATTATAACTTTTTTGGGTACGAATTTTCGAGACCTCGGGATTGACTGCACCAATCATCTTCGAACTGGTCGCAATCGAAAGCTTATATTAACATTACATAAGCAAAATGCCGTTAGATTTTTGATTATGGCTTTAGTTCAAGAAATATCTAGACAGAAAGCTCGTATATGACAAGAATTCCGGATAAGTTTAGTAGCGGCGCGGTATCCGCGGTACCCCGGACGTTATTATGACATAAATTTTTTTACTTTTATTTTTTTTATACTTGGCGTCGCGCCGCTACCGCGTCGCTTGATCACAAATATCACATTCCGTTTGATTGTTTTCTAGCATAGAAAAGGGCCACTTTTTATTTCCTTGTAGGTTTTTTGATAAAAAAAATATCAAAATTAAAATATCAAAATATCAAAATTAAAATATCAAAATTCATGTATAGTAGACATTACGTAGCATATTACCGTGTTAACCTTTTTCTTTATTATTTACTTACTTGTCACTTTGTTGTCAAATCTCAGAGCGCCGCTAGCACAATCTTCTGTCAAGCGCGTGAACAGTACAAAACTAATACACGTTTGCATGTTGCATGTGTTGTGTACGTGTATATGCGTGTAGCGTGATACCACTATATTTCTTTGCATGTGTTGTGTACGTGTATAGTACGTATAGGGCGATGACGGTGGTGACGTTTCTTAAAATGAAAATTCCACATTTCGACTTTGCATCGTAATACCTCAGCTTATAGAATATGTAGAGCAAAAATAAAGACACTATCCTTATATAATTTTAACCCAAGCTATCGATTAAGCCTAGTAAGAACTCAATCCGTTCAGCGGTTATTGAGGTCTGATAATCTCAAGTACTCTCAACTGGCCAGCTCGCGTATAGATACACGGGGTGCCTCGCTGCTGCTGCGCGGTACTTGGCGCGAGACACTACCGTGTCTCTTGATAGATACACGGAGTGCCTCGCTGCTGCTGCGCGGTACTTGGCGCGAGACACTACCGTGTCTCTTGATTTGTCATCTATCTGATCATATAGGGCATGAAATATAAAATACACATTATATCAGATATATTGAACTAATAATGAATTTTTTACATTTTTTTAACTAGATATTATGGATACCGTTTTGTATAGATAAACTATAAGAAGATAACTTTGAAAATAAATTTTAATGAAAATAATTTTTTAAAGAATTTAATGGAATGTGATATTAATGTGGATTACATTATTCGAATTTGTCAATCTGAAGCACATATTCTGTTGATTATTTTGTTTACATTTCGGACTTACCATTAATTTACACTTTGTGATATGCATATATATTAGAATTACAACTTATTGTGTCATTTTTGTCATTTTAAGTAATAGTGGCTTTTTTTCTTTAAGTGACAGAATTAAAACAATATGATATATAAATACAGGGTGTGCCAGGAGGAAAGGTAACTACTCTAGGAGGTGATAGTATCGATCGTTTTAAGCAAAAAAGTTCATATAAACGAGTGTCCTATTCCGAACGATTTCCGAGATAGACCTCCTAGAGTAGTGACCTTTCCTTCTGGGACACCCTGTATATACATAATTGTTTTTTGACAAACATTTATTTTGTATTTTTCCAAAATACCGATGTCATAGTGTGCTTTGAAGAATGTCTAATGAGTGGCAAAAAATTATTCGTAAGATTACCAAACAAAAAATAATTTTGTTAAATTATACATTTTACATTCTATAATTAATTAAATATTAATTCTACCTACCGATGGAACGCACGTAACAACATAAATAAAAATAATTAAATCATACTTTTTACTTTTTGAGAGAAATGACAAAGTTGAAACTAAGTCCGATTAATTTTAATTATTCTCAAATGTATTCCATCCTTTGGAGCTAATAGGAACGCTTTAGGATCAATTACATAGGATATTTGTGTTTTATCACAAGTTTCGAATTTATAGTTTTGTAGTATCTTTATAAGACCAATCTTTGTCTCATAAACAGCGAAGTGAGCACCTGAAAATAAAAAAATAATTATTACAAGAAAAGTTCCTCGATTAAAATAGATTTTTGTGTAAAAGCAAAACGAACAGAACTTGAAGGAAATATATTTAAATCTACACATTTCACACTTTACCAATGCAATTTCTTGGTCCATCACCAAAAGGTAGATAATGCATCGCATGTCTGGTTTGCACTGCTTCGTCAGCAAATCTTTCTGGATCGAAAATATCTGGCTTCGGATAAATATTCGGATCTCGATGAATCGCGAAAGTCGGAATCCATACCTTCTGATTTTTTGGTATATTAATTGTGGTACCATCGAAAGTATAACTTGACGTCGATTGTCTCATAAGAAATGTCACTGGCGGATATTTTCGTAAAGTCTCTGCATGTATTAAGAAAGAATTACTTGAAGAGTTATTTGTGAAATATAAGTTAATAGAAATGAATGTATATGTATTAAAAGTTAATTTATTAGCAATAAAATTATTGATATTCTAATGGCGATGAAAATCAACAGCACACCTTTTTTTATTAATTTTTTTCTTCGAATGACGTACCTTTGAAAACTTTGTCCAAGTAATTCATCTTTTTTACGTTCTCATATATTAAATTACTACCGTGCTTAGTGTACTCTTCGTCAATTTTCTTACGTAGTTTGTCTTGTATTTCTTGATGTAATGCCAATTCATAGAGCGCATGGCTCATGGTCGTCGATGAAGTTTCAAAGCCGGCAAGGAAAAATACGAATGCTTGAGCAGTTATCAAGTTATCGGTCAAATCTAAAATGTTATATTTTTCTGTTACAAATAATCTTATTAGTGTTCCAGTATCAAAAATTATAATATTTCTATCCTTTTAATAGTAAATATAATATAATGTGTGATGCACTGACATTTCGTATACTCATATTCGTATTTTTTATCTAAGAAACAGTTACATGATAAAAAATATTTATAAGGTCAAATAGTTGTCACTTACCGATATCACCCACTTTATCTGGATGTTTTTTTAATTCGCACAGCATATCAATGAAATCGTGTCTTATGATATTATTCGTTTCTCTATAGTTCATGGTTTCTACGACAACGCGTGTGAAAAATTTGGTGACCTCCGATTGTGGCATGATATAACTGAGCATGTCGTAGAGCCACGGCAGGGATTGTCTCATTCTCATCCATAGAATATTTTTCCAGGTTCGCGTAAAGATCTGTCTTCCCATCTTACGGAATTCGCTGTCTTCGTCCGACAGAGCATTCATCTCAATGCCGAAAGCGCAAGTACCGATTACATCGGTCGTATATTTGGCCGTCAACTCGCGACATTCTATATCTATAGGCTCGTTTTTGCTCGTTAGTTTTGCTATGTATTGTTCAAGATGATCGGCGCATTCCGATATTAAAAAGAACATCTCCTTTAATTTACCGGATGTAAAAACGGGCGACAGCCGTATCCTTAAAGGTCGCCATCTTTTAGGCTCCAAAGCGAAAAGATGTTGGGACAATGGTTGAGTCTGCAATGTAATAAAAAACGTAATTATAATCGAGTAAATTTTCCAAATTTAAGATTACTAGATTATACGAAATTGACTGAAGGAGTTCAAGACTATTTGAAACTAATGTCATGATTTTCAATAATTCTAATTATTGGAAAAATATAGTAGCGTTCCAAAGTTAGATATATCAAAACGCATTTATATAATTCGAATATTATAATATAGTTTAAAATATTTTTGCACATACTCTTTCATTAACAGGAAGTCCTCTGTCGGCGAACTTTGTAAAATCTTTGATAAGAATATCCTTGATTAAATCTGCATCTTTTACAATAAGTATGGGTGTTTTCCTAGCGAATATTCCAATCACAGATTCATCTTTGTACTCGTTATATTAAATAATCGTCCATTAAATAATCACCCATGGCCTTTTTATTAAGCATAACATCTTTAAAATTACCAAGACCCGGCATCGGTCGTGGACCGCGAATGCCACGTGACTTCCAAAAATCGTAGGTCGATGTCAAGTAATAATAAACAGCGAGAAGTACGGCAGCAATGCCGCACAGTATTTCAAAAGGTCCCATTGTCTTGCAGCTGTCGATCAATTATCTCGAACGATGTTGGCTAAAAAAGAAAAAATCGTATTTCGTCAGAAAAAGCTTGTTTTAAGAAATTCAAAATTTAATACGAAAAGTTTGTTAAATCAAATACATACATATTTAACGAAATATAAATTTATGACAATTGAATTTAAGCGGATTTTATCGATATCAGAATAATCGAGAGATAGCTTATATAGGTATAAGCCTTATATAAGCTTATACTTATACTATATAAACTTTTATTCACTAATCTTTTCACGAGAATCTTTGATTTAAGTTCACTAATCTTTTCACGAGAATCTTTGATTTAATAAATTAGAAAGGATTTATATCAAGCGACGCGGTAGCGGCGCGACGCCAAGTATAAAAAAATTCATAACGTTCAGGGTACCGCTGGTACCGCGCCGCTACTAAGTAGCTTATCCGGAATTCTTGTCATATACAAGCTTTCTGTCAAGATATTTCTCGAACTAAAGCCATAATCAAAAATCTAACGGCATTTTGCTTGTGTAATGTTAATATAAGCTTTCGATTGCGACCAGTTCGAAGATGATTGGTGCAGTCAATCCCGAGGTCTCAAAAATTCGTACCCAAAAAAGTATATATAATTCTCGCGTTTTAAGACTTTCAACTTTCAGTCTCTCACGTACATACTCACGCACACACGCAAATCGATTTTGTCCCTCAAGGCATATTTGCAATGCGCAAATATAAAATATTTCGTTTGTGTGACTTGTTTCACTCGTGTCGTTTGACAGTTTGACAGTTTATGTCCCGACCCGGAAACTTTATTTAGACTTGAAAGTGTTAATAAAACGCGTCACGCACGTGTTTGGTTGTACAATACAAAAAGTATACAAAAAGTGTGGCAGTTTTCTTCTGGTAATTTTTCATCAGGTAATTATTTCATATTCATACACACATTATAAATAATAAGTCATTTATAGTGCGTATGCTTTTAAATCATTGTGTATGCAAGATAATTTGTACAATATATGCATCTTTATTACAAATAACTTGATTCATTAAAAAATAGAAAGAATTGTATGTAGAAAATATTTATAAAATATATTGTTTCTTTAGTTTTTTTAACCAACCAAATTATATTTGTAAAAATGAATGTATTATACGAGTTATCTTGCATACGTACTGATTTAAGTGATGTATTTACAAATTTTTAAAAAATAAAAATATTTTTTTTAGACTGGAAAGTGTTAATAAAACGCGTCACGCACGTGTTTGATTGTACAAAAAGTATACAAAAAATGTAGCAGTTTTCTTTTGGTAATCAGGTAATTATTTTATACACACATTATAAATAAATCATTTATAGTGCGTATGCTTTTAAATCATTGTGTATGCAAGATAACTCGTATAATATATGCATCTTTAGTACAAATAACTTGGTTCATTAAAAAATATAAAGAATTGTATGTAGGAAATATTTATAAAATATATTGTTTCTTTATTTTTTTCAATCAACCAAATTATATTTGTAAAAATGAATGTATTATATGAGTTATCTTGCATGCGTAATTTAAATAATTTTAATGACTAAACAATAAATAAATAATAAACATATATTTATATATATATTTATAAATTATATATATATAATATATATATTTATATATATATATTATTTATGTGATAATTACATGTTATTGTTTTGTCAAAATACAACTCTTTTACAAACAAAGACCAGTCACAAATTTATCGACATGTCTAAAAATCCAATCATGAGACTGTATTACACAGACCGCTTAGTACTATTCTTCATGTGTGCTGGTAACGAAGCATTTTACACTGGTTTATACCTCTTACACTTTACTGAGGGACCTATCTGTGAGTACTATAAAATATTTTTTATAAATCGAAAATAACGGGCTAAATAAGAGCCAAGGCGCTGTTAGGGGTGCGCAAATAATTCATTTTTTGGTGGTTATTGTAAAAAAAAAAACCTTTTATTCAAGACGTACGTTTGGGTCCTCCTATCGGACCATCATCAGCGGTGTCAAAATTAACTGTTAATGCACAAAGAAATAATATAAAAAAATATTACAAAATTATAGTTTTACAAATTAGTCTTTGACGGTTAAAATCTCGTGGATAATTAGTTTTTTGTCGGCATTAGTGTTGCGGATATATTTTTTATTTTACAACATAAACATGAAAGTATATTGCATAACATTTTATTTTTTAGTGGCTGGTATTGGTCTGTACAGATTAATTGTATATCTGAGTGCTCCAATAGCGCTTGTTAAAGCTGCTATTTCTGTACTACATTATTAAAAAATTGGAATAATAATAATAATTGTAATTAATAATAGAAATTTTTTTTAAGAATCAGTTTTTAAGTTAATTTTGATATAATTTTCATTTTCTTTTTCTCACTCTCACTCTCCTGCTCACTATCTCTCTTCTGCTCTCTCTCTCTCTCTCTCTCTCTCTCCCGCTTTCACTCTTTTTTTCTCTCTGCCGCACTCTCTCTCTTTCTCTCTTTCTCTCTCTCTCTCCCGCTCACTCTCTCTCCCGCTCACCCTCTCTCCCGCTCACCCTCTCTCCCGCTTTCTCCCTCTTTCTCTCTCTGCCGCTCTCTCTCTCTCCCTCCCCCCTCCCCGTTCACTCTCTCCCTCTCCCTCTCTTTCTCCCTCTCCCTCTCCCCCTCCCTCTCTCCCCCGCTCCCCACCTCTCTCTCTTTCTCTCGCTCTCTCTCCCCCTCCCCCGTTCTCTCTCTCTCTTTCTTTATCTCTCTCTCTCACTCTCTTTCCCCCTCCCCCCGCTCACTCACTCTTTTTCTCTCTCCCGCTCACTCTCTCTATCCCGCTCTCTCTATTTTTCTCTCTCTCTCTCTTGCTCTCTCTTTCTCTCCCGCTCTCTCTCTTCCGCTGTTTCTCCCGCTCTCTTTCCCGCTCACTCTCTCTCTCTCCCTCCTATTTTTTCTCTATCTTAAATTATAAGTTTTCTCATATTTTTATTTATTTATTTATTTTTTTATTTAATAATAACATAATAACTAGAAACATAAACAAACTAATTAGAATATAATTAATATTGTAAATATAACTGCATAATATTATAATTATCGAGTAACTTAAAACAATAATACAATAATTTGTATTTGTTGGTCGTGATGATTTTAGTTTTTTTCGTCGGGATGGTCCTTTTAGTTCCACAGAGAGTACCTTAAATAAAATTATGAAAATAAATTATTAATTTGAATAAAATTATTATTTATAATTATTATTTATTATTAGCTATTATTAACTATTATATAATTAATAATAATATAAATAATAATAATAATAATTATTATTATATTTTATTATTTATTATTATTATTATTTGTTTTTGCATTATTTATTATTTAAGGTAGTTATAAATATACCTTTGTGGGTTGCCTCTTCCTCTGCCTCTTTCTCTGTCTCCTCCTCTGCCTCTTCCCCTGCCTCTTCTGTTTCCAAAATGGTATTTCGGGGACAATAATTTGTATAGAAAATAAAAAAACTTGTTTTCCCGGTAGCGGACGCCTGCTTTCGTTCCTCTCTCGGGTGCCAATCTGTAATTATAAAAATTTTATTTTAATTGGCTCTGCATATTACAGTAGTGTTGTGAAAAATGCGTGTTAAAAAAATGTTGATAACATAAAATATAATTGTTGATGGTATTTTTTGTATGAAGATTCAAAGAAAGAATCAAAGATTATTTATATTATGTTAAGATTTACGTGGAGCGTCTCCAGTAGGATAATTTATTCTTGTGGCAGGTCCTGGCTCAGGCCCATGCTTGGCGGCAGATCCAGGCTCGGCGGCAGGTCCGTCAGGCTTGGCAGCAGGTCCAAGGATGGCATGTTCACCACTGATTCAATGTCTAACATCAATTGGTCCATAATTATCTGAGAAAAGAATAAAATTTTAATAATGCAGAATATTTCTGCAAATATTTTTTAATTAAATACTCACATCACGTTGTGTTCCTTGCTCTTCCACCATTGTATCGATGTATACCGATGTATGTCTTCAACTTTTTTGAACAAATGAATCGTGTAGTCATTCAAGATTTATTACTTCGTTTGGTATAATTTTTATTGCTTTCGTCATTGCGTATACTTAGTACTTAGTTACTTTAGTACAAAAATCGATGGTGTTTCTTTAGCAAGTATGGAAATATATATGCTAATTATTTAATGTTAATAGTAATAATCATTGTTATTATACAGTTACTATTAAAATGTCCCTCTCATATTAAATCGATACTCAAAATTCTCGAAGTGTATTGATTTTCTTTTCTGCGATGCTAATTAGCTGTCTCGCTTGTGCGCTGCGACTTGCTTCACTTGTGTTATTTGCGGCTGTCAAATCATTCAAATTTTGACAGTTCGTGAAAAAAATAAAGTTAAAGATAATTAAAGAAAAAAGTTTAAGAAAGAAAAGTAAAACTTAAGATTAAATAAGTTAAAGTTTAGAAATTAAAGTTTAGAAGTTAAAGTTAAAGAAGAGAGAGAGAGAAGAAGATAAAGAAGGGAAGTAGAAAGTAGTGACGAATAAAGAAAGGTATGTATATTATATTGCGTGTAATATTAATGTTATATATGTTTTATATTTAAAATCACATCATGATTTAATTTTTATTGCAACTGTTAAACGTACTTTAAATTTTAAATTTATCAAATTTATTTTATCGTCTTTCCGTCTCATTTTCTCTCCGTTTCACCATTTCATCGTCTCTCCCGTCTCATCGTTTTTGTATGCCTTACCGTTTTATAATTTATTCGTTTATTAGCCTTTTCGTTTGTGGTTTCCGCAATCGGCCAAAAAC
>OZ020549.1:6678597-6804459 GCA_963971435.1 Lasius platythorax
CATGACTTATAGAACTGACTTTTGAAAGATGTCATTTTGACTTATGTGTTCTTCTTGGGTATTGAGGTCCATGTTTTTTGAAGGTGTTACTGTATATACGAATGTATGAAAAAAATTTCGCTTAACGTGATGCAACACATGCAGTGACAAAGAAGAAAGGGAGGTCATATCGCGAGTTGACTAATTCCAAACATTTAAGCGCAAAAAATAATAATTTACTGTACTGTTTCTTGATGCAATTTATATCTTGCACAATTAGTATTTATTATTGCTTTATTTGATTCATACTAACAAAGTTTTTTATGATATTAAATGTTATATTGTTATAAATGTGACACTTGAAGAAAAATTAAAGTCTTGAAGCCAAGTTCTAAAAGTCTTTAGAAGCTACATATTATGCAAACATGAGAATGTAATAAATAAAATAGAATGTAATAAATAAAGTAGATATATTAAATGCAAAATGTGAAAATAATAAATAATTGTGATGTGATGTAAGGCACCTTTGATATTACAAGACATTTTTTATGTATTATAACAAATTTATAATCCCAAATAGAGAAATTTTTTACAATTGACCAATACCAGCAAATAAACGGGCGAAATTGGAAGAATATTTTTTAGGGAGAACGTATCTCTTGGTTTGAGATTACAAGATTCCCTTAATCTTCCTCCAACCATACCGTGAATAAATAGGCTAGAAAAATATAGGTCCGAAAAGTCGCTGAAGCAGGAATCGAACCTGCGTCTTTCGCTTGCCGGGCGACTGCTTTAACCATCTAAGCTATTCAGACCCTTTCGATCCTATATTAAGGGAATCTTGTAATCTCAAACCAAGAGATACGTTCTCCCTAAAAAATATTCTTCCAATTTCGCCCGTTTATTTGCTGGTATTGGTCAATTGTAAAAAATTTCTCTATTTGAATTTATTTGACTAGCGATAAAAAAAAAAAAATTACCAATTACTAAATTTATAATCGTTAAACATTCTGCTTCTTTTCACATCCTTTTCAGTAATGCTGTCAACTATAATTATAGACATTAATCTTATGCGACATTGTAATCGTAAATGTATGTATCAGTATTATTTAAATTCTGTACAAATATTATAATTTTAGTCACTCTTTATCTTTACAATATTATAAAAGAAAACGATTTAATAACGCTATTTAAATATTGTTTTATCAAATATCGTATAATTTTGCACATTGAAAGAGAATGGGAAAGAGAGAAAGAAAGAAAGAATTAAGGCAAGCAAATGTGAAATATTATGTACTTTGTAGCCGTACACATTAGCTTAAAATATAAATAATATTTATTTAGAAATTAAAGTGCACGCGAAAAACTGCAAATTTATATACTTTATACAGGGTGAATCATTTTAATTGACGCACGCAAATATTTCCCGAACTATGCGTTGTTTGAAAAAATGTTTCAAATAGAACTTACTCTGTTTCAAGGGGGACATTTTATTATGGATACAAGTTCTATCTAGGTGGAGATGCCTCCGAGATTTCAAGGTGATCTTTGTTTTTTTAAATGGAACGATCCTAATTTTTTACTATAAATAGATTCCTCGCAATTTTTGACATAAAAAGTTATAAGAATAGGATGACCAAAAAGTGACTAGTTTACGAGATATTTTATACTTTAATTTGGCATAATTTTACATAAACTATGAAAGATCTCGTCAAATATTCACTTTTCGATGACCTTACCTCAATACTTTTATGCACAAAATAATAAGAGAAATCAATTGATGTAAAGAAAACACATAGTTGTTTTTAAGAAAAAATATGTAATTTGTAAATAGCTACTATGTACATATTTTTTCTTAAAAAAACTTGGCGCTGCTAAACCAATACTTATGCTTTGGACTATTGGAAAACTTTAATAGAATATAGATCTCTCCGTTTCGAAAATCGGGATGTGTGGCTTTTTATTTTATTTTAATAAATAAATATCAAATTTTGACGATATTAAGCAGGCGATTTTACAATCAACGTATTGCTTCTAATATTTTGAATATTTCAAATCATTTTAGAAAATATTAGGCATATATTCGTTATCATTATTTTCATAATAATAATTTTAATATTTTGGTATTTAAACTTTTGTCGCGATTACAATGAAATTTATTGCTTTATTTTTAGCGGAATATGTGCATATGGATTAGAATTATTCTCAATGTGTTAGTGTTTCACGATGTTTCAGCATATTCAATGACAAATGTAATTGGAAAAGAAATATAGATACGACTAGATAATTAAAATAATCGATATAATTAAAATAATCGATATAATTTAAATAATCGAAATAATTAAAATAATCGAAATAATTATAATAATCGAAATAATTATGTTCACGATCTTCGATATTTCGTAAACTCCGAATTTAATATAATTTTTAAAGCCGGTCCAAAGAGCGGGAAAGCGGAGGTTAAAGGGCACAAGAAAAAACTCCGGTTTGAAATTTTCTTCACTTTATCTATCACTGTGTCTTTTGCTCTGCTTCGTGCGGAGTTATGATACAATTCGCCCGTATTTCACGCTTCTTAGTAATAAGAAGCGTGAAATACGGGCGAATTGTATCGCGAATTGTATCTTCTTAGTAATAAGAAGCGTGAAATACGGCAAAGCAGCTTGCCGTGTGCTCGCTTTGAATAGAGTATTCCGACTTACTCTCGAAAGAAAAGAATTTTGTTTGTCAGCGGTTTAAGCCGGGCTCGACCTACATATCAGTGAGTTGAAAGGCTCGTATGATTCTTAGACCCGGTATGCGATGATCAACAAGCATGACCTCGAATTCGCAAATATAATGATTCGCGAAATAGCTAGAATATCGTGCAGGGTCGTGTTATGATCGTCCAGTCTCCAACAAATTAAAATAATCGAAGTATTTCAAATAATCGAAATAATTAAAATAATCGAAGTAATCATGAGATACGGTAGTGTCTCGCGCCAAGTCACGCGCAGCAACAGCGAGGCGCCTCGTGTATCTACACGCGAGTCGGCTAGTTGAGAGTACCAAAAGCCGGCGTCACACAATGTACGTTTTTTTGTATAATTAGCTTGTATGCTAGCTTGTATACTGTACGTTGCTTGGTTTGCTGTATGGAGCGTTGTATGAAAACGTCACACGAAGTTGGTTTGCTGTATGGAGCATTGTATGAAGACGTCAGACGAAAGAAAATGTCAAACGTCAAACGTAACTGGTTGATAGGTTTTGATAGGTTAAATGAAACATTTGTAAAAGATTCACGGTTTGGCTGAGAGAAATTGTATCCGGGAGTTAATTGTACAATATGGACGAACAACAACTCCTGTATGTAATAAATGAAATTTTGCGACGACGGAGATTGGCTGCATTCGCGCTATTACTGGATCGTGAAATAAATAGAAGAAATCATAGACGTAGAAGAATATGGGTTCGAAATTGACTACAAAGAAAGAACGAGGTTAGAACTAATTTAGTATATAAAATAAACTGCCAAAATTGTACTAAGTCATACATTGGCCAAACAAAAAGATATTTAAATACTCGTGTAAAAGAACATTTTAATAATATTAAATTGCATGCGTCTAATCATTCAGTTATCAGTAAACATAAATTAGATTTTAATCATGATTTTGACTGGGCTAAACCGATGATATTACATAGCGAGAAACATACGAAGAAGAGAGAAATAGCCGAAATGTTTTTTATCAAAAAAACTAAAAACACAATTAACCTACAAAAAGATACAGAAAATCTAAACAATGTCTATGACAATATATTAAACGTTGTTTAGTCCCCTTCCCAGTTCGTTGGCTACCTTACTATTGACAAGATGTGACATTCGCACAGCACTAATTTTAAACGTAAGATAAAAATTCTAATAATTATTTAACTTCTCTTCCATATTTAGTTGCGCATTACTATAGATCGAATTTAACTTTTGTATAATTGTAACATATTTGAATCTTTGTAATTTTTATAGTACACTTGAAAAAAACCGAAACCCATGGTCGAAACGTCGTGTTACATTAAATGATAACTTAGCCAGTATTGGTCGTCCAAATTATTTATCCCGTTAATTAACGACTGGCAATATTAAGAATTAAATTATTAAAAATTAAAAATTAATACAAATAAAAAAAATTAAAAAATTTTTATTAAAAAAACTTGGCGCTGCTAAACTAAACACTATGCTACAATTAACGTATTCTTAAATATGTATTTACAGTGCAGTTGATTGATGTAACTAAATTAAATATAGTTTTATAAATTTACATCTAAATTAAATTTATTATTTGTTGGGATACTTTGAAATTTAGCAGTGCCAAGTTTTTTAATTAAAATTTTTTAATTTATATTAATTTTTAATTTTTGTATAAATGTTTAATTTTTTGTATCAATTTCTAATTTTTAATTCTTCTATTAATTTTTAATTTAATTTAATATTATTTTTTAATAAATACATATATTTAAAAGTTTATATTTTCAATTGGCGCAATTTTTTTGATTCTTTTGATTCATTATTTTTGTAGGTTAATATAACATATTTGTGAGATACTATAGATAAAGGAAGTCTCGCGTAAGAGACTTCGGAACTCTTTGATCATACGTTTTCTCGCTCGCTCTTTACTCGTTTTCGCTCTCGTTTTCGACGACATCTGAGAAGTTTTCGACTTTTCCTTATCTATAATAATTTATGAATTTAAATATCTTCTGAAATAAAAACTAACTTTTATTTTTTATTTTATCTTTTTGAAAGTAATTGTAATAAACTAATGAGATGTTTACGGTTAAAATGACATCAAACACGATATAATTCGAATAATTTTTACTTACAAGGGAACGGTCGGAAGTGTCCCTCACCGATATTGATGGGCTTTGGATATGTTGTAGAGCATAAAAAAATATAAGACCCATATTTTTTATAGCTGCGTATCTCAACGTTTAGGGGTTGAAACAACCCCTCGAAAATAATGGATTTTTTCATTTTTAGCGAATATCTTCAAAAATATAAGTTATATGAAAAAATGTTTTATACAAAAATTTTATGGTATTTTATACTCTTTAAAATAATGTAATCACATTTTTCGAAAATGTCAAATTTTATAATTTACCCCACCTTCACCCATTATTTTTGCAAAATTTAAGAATTTTGTAAAGACAAAAATTGAAGAGCAAGGTTTGTTAAATTTATTTCATTGCACATACGGATATACGTAAAAATACTTTAGTACAAATTTATATCGCTGTATTTATATCGTAGGTAGTATATATGTATACTAGAATGCCAAAATGTTAATAAAACATTAATAAATCCATGGTTTTATTTTTGATCCACAATTATAAGGATGTAGCACGGACATGAACCAAATGACCGACAGTATCAAGTGGATGTGGATAAGTGTTTCCAATTCCTAAAAGTGAATGTATGGCGCTGCTGTACGGCTTAGAAAAAGCGTCCCACGAAAAACGCCGGTAACGTCTCTCAGGCTTTTCTCTGATAGTACAGAGTTTGCTGTTGGCAGCAGTTCAGCAATGGCATGCTCCGTTTATTTTTATGTTTATAGTTCCGATATGTTGCAACGAGTTGCGTGAAGTCTTGACGCTACAAGTGCTGAAAGAATTTCATCGACCAATCAAAGATTTCTTCTTTGTTCTGATGGGGGCAAAGATTTCTTCTTTGTTCTGATTAGTTAATTCAAATGTTTAACATTCGTTTATAAATAAATTTATCGATTTTAGGTACATTTCTTTACTTGAAAACTTATCGACTTTAGATACACTTCTTCTCAGTTTCAATTCGTTTATTGATTTTATCGACTCGATATTTGTTTTACCTTATTCGCGTTTGACTCTCTCTCTCTCTCTCTCTCTCTCTCTCTCTCTCTCTCTCTCTCTCTCTCTCTCTGTACTTGTTTTAATCTTTTTTTTTAAACAATATTATTTTCTGATGTTTTATTTGAATTTCATACGCAGCAAAAATTCTTTAAACTAGTTGAGAATTTCTTAAATTAAATAATTAATTAAATTAATTAATTCAATTAATTCAAAGAATTAATTCAATTAATTAAGATTTTCACAAACTTAGAGAACTATTGGATTATAGAAAAAAACGTCACAAAATATTGATCCAATTTCGAAGATATATGTATTCAAAGCTAAAAAATGTGATTTTACAAGAGAGCGTTTCGACGAAACAAATTAACTATGCATTATGTGTGATTGTAGAGAAGCAATACTTTGACGTTAATACACAAATAATGTAATGACCATAGTCAAGAGAAAAGTGACTCAGAATCACGATGAATCATCGATCACTCTAACAGAAAGTAGACTTTTTCCCTGAATTGATAATCTCGAAGGAATCTTGAGGCTTTTGGTATTTCCTATTTAAATACTTTTACTTTTTTTTCCTTCTTTTCTTCTTTTCCTTTACGCAAATTTTTTTTCTCTTTTACGCGTTAAGTTCTATGGCGACATCTATGTAGCAGTCAATAATAATCTAATTCATTGCACAATTAATTAATTTTAAGCGATTAATTAGTTCCAATCAATTAAAATGGTTTGTCATTAATTATATTTAATTAGATAATTATAATTAATTACATTTTATTCAATAATTAATTAACTCGATGAAAAGATTATGTGCAAAACGAAAAGTAATAGAAGTAAAGAAAAAAAAGATTTTTTGCATTTTAAACGGAATCGGAAAGTTTACATTTTAGAGGAGAATGAGAAAAGAACAAAGAGCATAAAAAATATCTGCAACTAAATCGTATACAAACTGTCGTTGATCAAAAATCCGTGATAATATTTGAGCAACTGCAACTTTTACAAGTTTTACTAATAGTTTAAATTAATAAAGAGGCTCCGATGATAAAATCAAGAATAAAAGTGAGCTGAAGGAATAAGTGACGCTTGTGACGTAAGAATTAGCATAACGCAAATCGCTTTTAACGCAAAATTATTGATATCGCGTATTTTGTTTGTGAAATAAAAAAATACAAATGTTTCGGTCCTCAAGCGGAACCTCTTTAGTGACGTGAAGCGCAAAAATTGTCAAATATAATGTCTCAAAGTATAAAATATATATAAATTATAGGTGCAGAGAGGTATAATTAACCTAAACATTTTCAAAATCGTCACGGTAACGATCACCACGTTACCGTGACGAATTTCTCCAGCAGGATTATACCTCTCTGCACCTATGATTTATTTTATATTTTGACGGATTATATTTGAAAATTTCTGCGCTTCACAGGCAATTTGTTGTATTATGTAAATTTACGCTGTATTTGTTAATATGTACACGTCAAATCGTAATTTCTTTTGCTCTTTAAACCTACTTTTATTTTTTTTTATCTAATAATTCAATCACGTATCCTTAATACGTATCCTTGATACGTTCTTATGCACGCAGAACGAGAACGGATTTCACTGTCAAAAAAAAACAAAAAACGAACGCAATATTATTATTTGCGATATACAAGAGCGTTTAAATGACGGCTTGAAAGTTTTTCGCGATTTTATTTTTCCCTGTCATAGTTCCGATAGAGAGGGGGGGGAGAGAGAGAGAGAGAGAGAGAGAGAGAGAGAGAGAGAGAGAGAGAGAGAGAGAGAGAGAGAGAGAGAGAGAAAAACTTGTTCTTAAGTAAGGAAATTTTGTGAATTTTTCCGAAGTAGATTTCAATTTGCCATCTATACTCAACGTCAGTGAACCTCTTGCAGGTACTCAATCTAAAATTCTCATACAGATCTAGTAGAATCAGGAATCTGGAGGAGAGTCGCCGTAAGATATTCCCGACGAACATCGTTGTCGGGAATATCCTACGGCGACTCTCTCGGAACACGTCGACGAACATCGTAGGATATTCCCGACGAACATCGTCGAGAATATCCCACGGAGACTCTCCTCCAGATTCCCGATTCTACTAGATCTGTATGAGGATTAGTGATGGAATTAAGTATCTTACAAGTAGGTTCGAATTTGTTTGCATGGTCTCTATAATTACATCGGAAAAAACAGCAATACTTTCAAGTAGACTCGAATCCGAACGAGATAGGTTCGAATCCTCTATAAGTACCTCGAAAAAGAGCAGTACTTCCAAGTACAATACATTCGAACCTTGATCAAGTATGTTCGAATCTTTTATGAGTACTTATGAGAAATTGTGGAGGTATGTGAATGGGTGTTTGGGTGGGGATGAGAAATGTCCGTGCACGCGTGTGTGGATGTGTAGTAAGTATTATAAATAAATTCCTTTTATCTTAGAGTTCGAGTACTACTTGCAAAAGATTCGATTCTTTACAAGTACTACTTCGAACCTTGCAGGTATTCAATCTAAAATTCGAATGTAACTGTTCTAGATTCGATTACTTCGCAAGTACAATATATGAAATATTATTTCTTATGAGTATTATTCGAATCCTAGAAAATGAAACTTGATTGGATTTGACTCGAATTTGTAAGTACATATTGAACTTGATCTCATCACTAATTATAAATAGATTTTTCTTTATCTTAGGGTTCGAGTACTATTTGTAAAAGATTCGGTTCTTTATAAGTACTATTTCGAACTATGCAGGTACTCAATCTAAAATTCGAATATAACTGTTCTAGATTCGATTATTTCGCAAATACAATATATGAAATATTATTTCTTATGAGTATTATTCGAATCCTAGAAAATGAAACTTGATTGGATTCGACTCGGATTTGTAAGTACATATTGAACTAATCTCATCACTAATTATAAATAGATTTTTCTTTATCTTAGGGTTCGAGTACTACTTATAAAAGATTCGATCCTTTATAAGTACTATTTCGAACCTTGCAGGCACTCAATCTAAAATTCGAATATAACTGTTCTAGATTCGATTACTTCGCAAGTACAATATATGAAATATTATTTCTTATATGAATATTATTCAAATCCTAGAAAATGAAACTTGATTGGAGTCGACTCGGATTTTTAAGTACATATTGAACTTGATCCCATCGCTAATGAGGATGTGTCTGTCCGTGCGAAAGCGAACGCGGCGAATGAACACACGGCGAGGAATCGCGAACAGAAACTCTTCGCGAAAAAGAGTCGGTGCACTGGAGGGAGACGTCCTTGATTGACGCGGCCGGCGTTATAAAACGTATAAAGGAAACCGCCGTCGTTGTCGCAGACCCAGATCGCGACCTGTCCGAGCCCAGCCTAGTCATGCCCGCCAACGAAGACACCTCCTCCGACGACTTCGTTGCGCTGACGCGAATCAAGCCCGGAAGGACGAATCCTCCTGCGGGAACCCAGGTTAAGATGCCTGGGACGGACGAGTCATCCTCCAGCCCGGTTCTTTCGAGTTTCACCGCGTCAACGGAGGAACAAAAGGGATTCGAAAAGGGGGATTTCCGCAGCATGCCGTATCGGAACGTTCACGAGAAGCTCTTCAGGGACTTTTTCGAGCTGGTGTTGCAGCGAGCGGTATTTCAGGTGTGTATGTGAGCTCTTGGTCCTCATTCATTTATTTATTTGTTTGCACGAGAAAAGTTTAATCTTGCACGAGATTGTATATACTCTCGATCTTGCGCGAGCAAGTATGTCCGAGAATGTTAAGAAACACGCACAAATGTTTTAATTAGATAATAATTGCGCGATACACGCGCATGGTCGCGAAAAAAGGCTTGTCACGGAAGAAAATACTTACGATAATTGTGAAATAACGATAGCGTGGATTACACAACTGTGGTAAAGGCAACCTTTAACTCGGTAATTATTTCTATATTATTTTTCATACTTGTAATATCTACAGACATTCTCTCTCTCGCTCTCTCTCTCTCTCTTTCTCTCCCTCTTTCTCCCTCCCTCTCTCTCTCTCTCTCTCTCTCTCTCTCTTCTCTCTATCTGTATTTCTCTCTTGTAGTCTATAATTTCATGTAGTTCCTTGTAGTATAATTTCTACTCTACGTATTACAAATACCTACGCCATACATTTCAGCGTACTGTGCCGCGATACAGATCTTTTTTATTGATTGCACCTTCTTTATTGATTGCGCCGTTTGTGACATGAAACATTCTTTCTGTTCTAGCCGCCGGGGCGGAATTCGAACGTTTACCATTTAATTATTTACTTACATTTGCAGAGACCGTTCCTTCGCATATTCTTTTTACGGTTTCTTTATCAATTATCTTTTTTTATTGACTTTCAATGTTATTAATTTTTATATGATTCATACGTTCCACTTGTTATACATTGCCATTACATCCAACAACGATAAAGCATTATTTCATCCTATTTTACTTGCATATGTCGATATCCGCGGATTTACATTATCTCGCGCTATTATCATTATTATGGCGATACTAGAAGCGATACCACGAAATCACAATTTCGCGATGTCACAAAAGAAGAGTGAGTCACTGATAAAATAGATTACCCGATACACCCCTGGTACAAATTCGTGCTCATGTTAATAGGACAAATTCTTAATGAGCACGAACGATAGATGTCGTAGATATCGTGCGCGTAGCATATTATGATAGCGCGATGATTGCATTTTTATGCTAATGTAATGTAGTATATTTATCACGAATGCAGCGGGATGTTGGAATTTACATCGCCCCTGGCGATATATAATAAGCGGTAGTAATGATAATTATGGTGGTAATTGCGAGTGACAAAGCGGCAATTAAAGCGCTACCTATTGATCTCATTATCATGCGCTATTACACGGAAATTAAACGCAAATTGCATACATTATAAATGGAAGCGTCCCGTTTGACCACGTTGCTTTTGACCACAGCCAATTATATTGACCGGTGTATAGGGTTTTTTACTAGGTCTACCTATCAGAGGGTTCTGTGGTCAAAAGCAACGTGGTCAATCGAATCCCACTCATTATAAATTATATGCTCGACCAGACTCGACGTAAGAAGAAGAAATAAGATCCTCTGTAAGAACTCGTTATTTTCGACAAACTCTCAATAGAAACGTAAAGTCTTCTGCCACGATTTTTCGATTTTTCTTCTAACTTTTAGATTTTTTGAAAAATTAAAAAGTTAAAGAGAAAGAGAGAGAGAGGGAGAGAGAGAGGGAGAGGGAGAGGGGGAGAGAGAGAGAGAGAGAGAGAGAGAGAGAGAGAGAGTTTCAATTCTCAAAAATCAAAATTACTTTAAACAGAAAATCAATTGTTCAAAAAATCGAAAAATTACTAGATTTTTTATTTTCGCAATTCCAGTAACTTTTAGATTGTTGAAAATTTGAGAATTTGTTTTTTTAAGACTTCTTTTTGAAGAGATAATTATTTAACGGTTAAAAATATATTACATTATATCACGGTCTTACATACAGGTCTTGAAACTCAGGTCAATTTTGGTGGGGGGTAGTTTCCAAATGCAGTAAAATTATAGCTTTACGGCGCTGTCACCATGCGTCGCTGCTATTATAAAGTGCTGTGTTTTAAGAGAAAATACACAGAAAATACACAGTTCAAGCAGCACAATTCGTTTATGCTTATAGCACCGGCTTGGAGTAACACTCACGGTTTTGGACTGCAGTGTCAGTTTTATACGAAAACACTGTAATAAACTTTGATGGTTAGGTTAGGGCTAACTTGCATCCATGAAGTAAGAGTAAGGAGAGTTATCTACCTAAATTGGAAGTGGTCACGAAAAATGTTCCGTATGTGGCCAGGTTTGCCAAATGGAATTACTTGGACCATTTCGTCGCCATCTTGAATTATATTCGTATATAGTGTTACGTTTAGTTGTGTTAGTAAATACTAAAGTAGTATTTAGTAAATACTAACACAACTAAACGTAACCGTGAACGTAACACTATATATACGAATATAATTCAAGATGGCGACGAAATGGTCCAAGTTATTCTATTTGGCAAACCTGGCCACATACGGAACATTTTTCATGACCAACTTTTTCCTCTCTATACTATCGAGATAATTCTCCTTACTCTTACTTCATGCTTGCATCTATTTACTATTATTTCCGTCTTTGTCCCACACAGTACACTGCCAGACTGCAGCGACTCACAAAGCGAACTATACTTTTTATTAAAGAAGAAAGCCTCCTCCACCACTAGAGTTTTAGGACTTGTATGTAAGACTGTGCATTATGTACGCGAGCAATCGTTTTTTGTTTTTTTTAAATTTTCGTCCACGCGTTTCGCATTTTGCAGTCCACTTCCGGGGAGGATCGCGTGGTCGAGTGGGTTGATCCTCACAATCTGCGATCTGTGGTCGATCTTTCGCTCCCGACTGAGGGTGTCGGCCACAAGGAGCTGCTGACGTTAACGCGCGATATCATCAAGTACAGCGTGAAGACGGGCCATCCGCACTTCGTGAACCAGCTGTTCTCCGGTCTGGACCCATACGGATTGCTGGGCCAATGGCTCACTGACGCGCTCAATCCTTCTGTCTATACTTACGAGGTGTCCCCGGTGTTCTCTCTGATGGAGGAGGACGTGCTGCGAGAGATGCGCGCCATAATCGGCTGGCAGGGCGGCGAGGGACTCTTTTGTCCTGGAGGTTCGATGGCGAACGGATATGCCATCAACCTGGCTCGTCACCATAGGTGATTATTTCTCTCCCTCTCTCTCTCTCTCTCTCTCTCTCTCTCTCTCTCTCACCTTCAATTATCTCTTAAGATAAATTACTAGAGAATTATCTATTGATTTTTTTGTTATTTTGTTAATTAAAATAATTTTGTTTATTCATTATTTTTAATATAATTTAGTTGTATTATTTATTTATTATTTTTCTATATTTCGATTTATTATTATTATTATATTTATTTATTATTTTCATTTATACTTCAAATTATAATATTATATGTATTATTATATAATTTATATTCGTGCTACATCATTACCAATATCATAATCATTATTAGATACACACACGCACTATATTGACACTTGAACAAAAGCTCGTTATTAACTTTAGATACCCGAATTTGAAGCAATCCGGATTATCGCAGATGCCGCGGCTGGTGGTGTTCACGTCGGAGGACGCGCACTATTCCGTAAAGAAACTCGCAGCCTTTTTGGGTATCGGTTATGACAACGTTTACTTGGTCAAAGTCGATTCGCGAGGCAAGATGGTGGTCACCGATCTGGAGACTCAGATCGCCCGAGCCGTTGAGGAGGGCGCCGTGCCGCTCATGGTGTCCGCCACCGCGGGCACAACCGTGATGGGTGCCTTCGATCCCCTCAGGGAGATCGCCGAGGTTTGCAGGAAGCGCGAATTGTGGTTCCACGTGGATGCCGCGTGGGGCGGTGGCGCCCTCGTCTCCAGGACGTATCGCCGTCTTCTAGACGGCGTCCAGCTCGCCGACTCTGTCACCTGGAATCCCCACAAACTGCTCGCCGCGCCGCAGCAGTGTTCCACTCTGCTGCTCCGTCACAAAGGTCTCTTTTTATCTAACTTGTATTTTTACATTTCTTTTACATTTTATCTCTTATTTATTTTTAATAGAATAATTCATTTTAATATTTTTATTAACCTTTTAACGCGTAAGCCCGAGTTAACTCGGGCAAGCGATACTGGCAAAATTGTGCAAGCCCGAGTTAACTCAGACAAGCGGTACTAGCAGGATAGTGCAAGCCCGAGTTAACTCGGGCAAGCAGTACTAGCAGAGTTGTGCAAGCCCGAGTTAATTCGGGCAAGCAATACTAGCAGAATTGTGCAATCCCAAATTGACTCGGGCAAGCGATACTGGCAGAATTGTGCAAGCCCGAGTTAACTCGGCAGCGCTTTATATCATATTACCATGAAAAGAATGATTTTTTTGCCATTTTGCTGCAAAAGACCGTGTGTTAAAAGATTAAGTAGTATTTCTATTTTATTGTATACTACTATATATATATATTAAAAGTTTCAAAAAAAGGAGACCGAAACGTTCGTTTTTTATCAACTTTGTAATTTATATTATTTCTTAAACATTTTGTACCGATTAATAATAACTTATAAATTATATTTGCGCCTCAATTACCGCGCTGGCTTCTATTGCCGTTTTTTAGATCTATTTATATTATATATATATATTTTTTAATTTATACATATATTATAATTTTATTTTATTTTATAGAAATTATTTTAGTATTTTTCAATTTATATATTAATCGATATTCTCAAAATTATATTCTCATAATAATTATATTTTGCAAAATCGAAATGTTGGGATTGGTATAAATTTTAATAATTTTATCTAATATTCGCTATTTTATTTTTCAGCTTATATCCAAAATACTTTAATTAGTATCTAATTTTAATGAACATTTTTTTAACTATAACTGAAGAAAAATATACTTTTAATGTGAAAATTACGAAATAATGTCCTCTTTAATTTACAAAATAGGTTATAATAATTTATATGTTATCGAAATTCTATTTATATTTCTAGGTTTATTACAAGCGGCGCATGGCTGCGGCGCGAGCTACCTCTTTCAGAACGACAAGTTCTACGATGCGGCGTTCGACGGCGGCGACCGGCACGTGCAGTGCGGCCGCCGCGCCGATGTCGTCAAGTTCTGGTACATGTGGAAGGCGAAGGGCACGCGCGGTCTCGAGGCCCACGTCGACCGCGTGTTCGCGCTGTCGCGCCACTTCGCCGATCTCATCAGGACGCGCGACGGCTGGCGCCTGCTCGCCGAGCCGGAGTGCACCAACGTCTGCTTCCGCTACGTCCCGCCGTCGAGAAGACACTTGACCGGTCGAGAACTTGATCAGGCGCTGCACAAGGTGCGCGAAGAATTTATTATTTTCCAGTAATACCTCCATTTCGCGTATTTATTTTTATTCGAATTTATATTTCTATATTTCTTGCTACTTTATTTTCTGTCCTGATTTTATTCCGAAATGGAATCGCATGCAGATCGCGCCGATGATCAAGGAGCGTATGGTGCGAGCGGGAACGATGCTGATGACGTATCAGACGCTAAGAGACATGCCGAATTTCTTCAGACTGGTGCTGCAGAACTCGGGATTGACGGAGGCCGACATGAAATTCTTCGTCGAGGAGATAGAAAGGCTAGCTGTAGATCTTTGATTCGACTTAAATTGCATATTGTAAATAGCGATAAATCGTGTATTTTATGTATTTTATTAGTGTAAGAAATAGTTGCATTTTTTGTGGTAAATCATTAATGTAATATTTAAAAAAAAAACGATGAGTAAAAAAGTGTTTCTCTTCCTTATTCAATTTATCATTATCTTTATAAAAGTAACTCGTTACCGTTAAGGCTCCTGCATACTCGATTGCCAAGTCCACCAGATTCGTGCGACAGCGTCACACCTGGCAAAATTATGAACTAAAAGGCGTGGAAATGACACTCCACAAGCTAAATTATTCTTGCGAAATACAGCGTCATTTTTCGTTTTAGTGCAGTGTTTTTATGTTTAAATTAATTGTCGTATTGTTAAAATATACCGAAGACTCCCATTTTGTTATAATTTAATATGTGAAAGCAAATATTTATCTCAATTCGACACCTGTCAAACAGCAGTTTTCGTCCCTGATTAGGCTCAATTCAATTCGACATATATATGTTATTTATTGATTACCCAAACAAAAGGAGAGTTTTCGGTATATTTTACAAGTCGGGTCTATCGATTACAAACGCTATTTTATTGAAAAACATTTTTATCTTAACGTATTTCGCAAGAATTTTCATGGTATATTTTCTCGCTTCTGACGTCACAATCCAAGATGGCTGCAGTGAGTATGCAGGAGCCTTAATATTATTCAAAAAGTAACGAATCCTTACAATTTTCTCATTACTTTTTGAGCTTTTTATCTATTACAAGGCCAAATTATATGCATATAAAACGCATATACATATTTACATACATAATATTTTAATCTTTTGTATTAAAATATGTATAACAAAAGCGATATAATTTCGATATTGATATTGCTATCGACATAAAGCAGGAATGTCCAACCTTTTTGGTTGCCTGGGCCGCATTGAGTGAAGAGGAATTGTCTTGGGCCGCATACAAAAAATAAAAAATAAAATATAGTAATTATATATAAGTAACAAAACTTCGTTTATTTATATATATATATTTTCTATTATAACATTAAAAAAAAGGGGGCAACATAAACATAAGACTAATGGGATATTTAACCTTATTTTCGACTCACGCAATCGAGTCATGAAAAATATCGCTAAAAATCACATAATAATGTTAAAAGTTTACGATCTTGTGGGCCACATTACTGGCTCTACTGGGCCGCATGCGGCCCGCGGGTTGGACACCCCTGACATAAAGTGTATGATAATTTTGGTAATAATTTTGAATCTTAATAAGTTAATCAGAAAAAACTTCTTTCAAAAACACAATGCAAAGAAAATTTTTGTCTTAAAATCTTCAAATCCTTTAAGTGTATGTAAATAAAAATTTTTTTTTAGTTTTTTCTTTTAATAGATTCGTAAATATGACCAAAATTTCCTTTAATTTCATGCAATTTTAAAATCTTAATATGACACGCTAATTTACGAGTCAAATTTGCTTTTAATATGCAAAAGTTTCGAAGAGTTACATATATATGTATATGATTTGGTTAAAAATAAAATTTTATCGAGATTGTTTATTAATTTTTAAAAGAATTTAATGCTCTTTATGTATTTGTTTACATGGAAATCATGTCGAGTATTTAGGTTAAAAAAGTAACTTTTGAATTCGTTATTTGTTACCAAAAAAATGTATCAAAGTTATTTTTCATTACAGATGAAAATTGTAACGCCGTTACCGTTACATTTATTGAAAAAAGTAATGATAACGATAATAGTAACGTATTACAAATAACGCGTTACTTTTCAACCATGAAATTTACATAACACGTTATTCAATTTAATAATTACATATCACACAAAATCGAACTTCTATATTTTTTTATCTGAATTTCTCTATTTTTTTCCTTTAATCTCTATTCATATTCCACGCATATGCATAAATTGAAAATAATTAAATCGAAGTAAAAAATAGCAATAAAAGCCAAGCGCAGTAAGTAGGGTGCATACACTTTATTATAAGTCTAAATATACGTCATATGTATAAAAAGCTACGTTTTGATCCTTTTTTTTGGGCCATCTTCAGCACAATTTTAAAAAGTAATTATAAACATAGATTACATAAATAAATTCGCAACGCAGTCAAACGAGTAAAAACTAATAAATAAAAAAATTGTTGTTAATGTATTTTTATGCCGGAAACGCTCAAGTTTTAAAGTATGAATTTTTACAATAACAATTTTTTTATTTATAATTTTTTACTCGTTTGACTCATATTCGCGCCGCGAACTTATTTATGTAATCTATGTTTATAATTATTTTTTAACTGCTGAAGATGTCCAAAAAAAGGAACCGAAACGTGCGTTTTTTATACTTATAATGCATATTTAGATTTACAATAAAGTATATACGCCCTACTTATTGCGCTTGGCTCTTATTGCCATTTTTTACTTCGATTTGATTATATTCAGAAGTCTTATAATTGTATTGCTTAAATTGAAAATGTTGCATGCGCAATCCATGAATTTAGACTGATAAAATAAAAAAGCGACGAAAGATATATACATATATCATTATTCCCTCTGTAATGCGTTAAACAAGAAAACAATGGAAAAGCAGCATAAAAGAAAAAATTTCGTTATTGTTGAAAATAAGAAACCCTGTAAGAAAATGAGAAAGAAAAGAATATAGAAGCCTGATTGCAATGTGTATATATATATATAACATTCATTTTTTTTCTATTGTATAATATGTGTCATATTGGCATAACAATAATTATGATATATTTACAAATATTTGTAAATCTTCACAGTGTGATTTACATTCAAGAAATTTTGATTTTCATTACATACTCTATACAATTCAATAACAACTCTGTATACAGTAATTCTTAATAGTGAGTCATTAATCGTAACAAAAATATTTTACATTCGCCACGTTTGGACTGTAAATTAGTCTTCACGCAGATATGCATGATCCCCTCGTTAATTCATTCCTTCGTAATGGCAACTTTCTCTGTCGGGAGCTTATAGAAGGATTTAGCTGTACTCCTTGAGAAACTTGATGTGAAATTGCTTCAACTCTTCGAGCATCGTTTTCATCTTTTCTTTCTGCGGCAGTATTGTAGTCCGGAAGTGATACGTGCCGGGTCTTTGGCCAAAACCCGAGCCCGGAATCAGGCAGATTCCAGTGCTTTCCAGCAGCTTGAACGCGTAGAAGACGTCCGGCTCTTGGCCTTTCGCTCGCGCCGTCTCGATCGCCTTCGGCGGCAGGTCGAAGCGCGGGAACACGTACATTGCGCCCATCGCTGGATTCGCCTAAAAAAGGAAGGAATATTATAAGAATGTAAAATTTTAAGCGCGATCTCTAGAGCAGTTTCGCAGAAAGATTAAATCACCTTATATCCCGGAATACTGTTGAGCGTATCGACGACGAGCTGCGATCTCTCCGCCAGGGACCGCAGTGTCTCTTTCTTCTCTTTCTGAAATTCCTTGTACGATGGCTCGTTTGGCTGCGGCGGATTCACCACGACATCCAACACGACCTGGCCGAGTACGCTCGGGCATAGCATCGCGGAAATCGATTTCAGCAGCACCTTCATCACCTCCGAATCCATGTTGATGATCTCGGCGTAACCACCGCGGATCCCGCACTCGCCCATGTATCCTAAAAACGAGACATATTTTAGTTCTGAAATTTCCTGAGAAATATTTCTGAATCTGATTTAGGTTCAATATCTTCTAATTAAATTGTTCAGTGTTGCGAACCTTTGTGATAAAATCAACAAACTCGCAAATGTAGCTTAAAACGGAATGCTCTTTAAATTGCAAAGTTGAATGTTTTAATTATTGTTAACGATTCTAACAATTTCTAACTGATTTCATATTCCGACTCCATTCGTTCTTTCTTACGCACCTTTCGAGATGGACATAAACGACGCGAGCTCCATTTTAGAATACGGCTCGCCCATCTCCGTCATGACTTTCTTGAAAGAATGAAACGCGCTGTCTTTATCATATATATTGTCCTGGTAAACTTCGTCGGCTAGCAGAAACAGGTGATTCTTGTGGGCGAAGCGAATGACACTTTCGATGTTCGCGCGAGTCAGTACTTGGCCGGTTGGATTACCAGGGTTGATCACCACTAATACCCGTGGATTGCACGTGCCTTTGCACTCCCCCAGTGCTCGTTCCAACTCACTAATTTCCAGCGACCACTTGTTGTCTTCATCGAGGTAGTATCCGATCTGCGCGAGACCAAATTCAGCCAAGGTCGCCGAATACAGAGGATATTGCGGAATCGGGATCAGCACGCCGGACGGTTTGTCGTCGATTATCTCGTTGAACAGTTTCAGGAATGACTGGAGAAGAAAATCGGAAATTAGATAAAAAAAGACAATCCAGGAAAACAAGATGCAGTATTGGTGGCTAATACGATTAACTTATCCAAAAAACACAAAAGTTTAAAAATATCAATTCTTTAAATCGCGCGTTATTCAGAAATAACTTTTTAATGCATAAACATACATATGTACTTTAATAATATAATTTTTATTCCTACTTTTAATGCATACATACATTTGTCTCCAATATCAAATACTTTTTACCCTTTTTCAAGTATGACAGAATTGTGCAAGCCCGAGTTAACTCGGACAAGCGGTACTGACAGAATTGTGCAAGCCCGAGTTAACTCGGGCAAACGGTACTGGCAGAATTGTGTAAGCCCGAGTTAACTCGGGCAAGCGATACTGACAGAATTGTGCAAGTCCGAGGTAACTCGAGCAAGCGGTACTGACAGAATTGTGCAAGCCCGAGTTAACTCGGGCAAGCAGTACTGGTAGAATTGTGCAAGCCCGAGTTAACTCGGGCAAGCGTTACTGGCAAAATTGTGCAAGCCCGAGTTAACTCGGGCAGCGCTTTATTTTACATTACCATAAACAAAATGTTCTATTTTGCATTTTGTTGCAAAAAAACGTGCGTTAAGGGGTTAATAATGGAAAAAAGTAGCAAGACTTCAAATCCGCGCACACCTTGATGCCGTCAGAAGCGCCATTTGACAGAATGATGTTGCGGTAGTCGCAAGGAATACCGCCGTCGCGTTGTTGAATGTAGTGCGCGACGTGCTTACGGATCACCTCGATGCCGGCTGATTCCGAATACGAGCCCACGCTACCGCCCTTGCAGCCGTTGAGGACTGTCCGGGCACGTTCCTTCGCGTCCTCCGGGTAGCACGGATCGTCCAACAAGTTCGGCGAGACCGTCAAAGTTAGCACCTGTCGCAGAAACGTGATGGGTTGCTGGCCCATCGCGTGAGCGTCGCCCACGTTCGCTTTGATCACCTCTTTGAAAGGTTTCTTGGCACCCTACGAAGAAAATACAGATATTTAACTGCAATTTTATATTTTGATGATTAAACTTCAAATTAAAGATCTATTGAAAAAAAGATTGATTGAAATTGAACAAAAAATAAAAAATTTAATCGCTAAATAATGATTAAATCGCTAATTCGAAGAATGCGTTAAAGATAATATTCTTAAAACTTATTTTTATTCTCGATTTTATTATTATTCTCTTAATTACTATTATTCTCTTTCGCATACATACAAATACACACACAAGATTTTATATATATATATATATATTTTTTTTTTCTTATATACATATATATTTTTTAAATTCAAATTTCGGATTCATCTATCTAAATTAAATAATTATCAAACGGAATTATCAACGGATGAAATTGCGAAACATTTTTGTCTTCCTAAACTAGTTAAGTTTCATATTGTATAAGTGCGTCATTCTCGGATGTTACGCAATTACGTGTGAAACTGATTGTGAGAGAAGCGCGAGAATGCACGTCCAATGACGCGTCTGCGATTCATTAGTGTTATTATTTCAGCGCATAATTGCCTCAATACGCGATAAACAAAATACGTGTCTCTATTTTTTTTCGCAGCAAACCTTTCGTTCACACACATTAGAGTGGTAAGCTGATATTCCTATTTTTAAAACATGCGAAAAACATCTTTTCGAAATACCAGGCGTCTCAAAACCGGATCGGAAGCACGTTTTGAGAAAAAATCATTTCCAAAAAAATATGCTTATCCTGCAACACTCTGTGTTCCTAACGACGAAAGATAAAACCAACAACACATGCATTATCTTTTGACGTTATTTTTTATTTTCTCGATAATTGTGCTTCTTAGTTGTATTGGTTATACAGTCCCTGCAAAAAGTGATTGTATTGATGATATTAATATTTATACTTTCCGGATAAAAATAAATGATGTACATAAACAAAACAGTTGAATAACAACACATTTTTAATTTAATAAGAAATTTTTGTTTATTTCTATTATTTGCTGTCACTTCCGATTTTTCTAATATCCTAGACGGAGGGAAAAATTTTGAAAATTTTAGAATTTTAGGAAAATTTTGGACATAAATATACTTTGTATGTAATTTGAAAAAAATGAACATTTTGACAGCTAAGATACGCACAACTCCAAAAAATTCCACCAAACTTTAATTATTTACAAAATAAAATCTGTAAATAAATTTTTTGCAGAAATTATTTTGAATATTTAAAGTATTTTTACACAAAAAATTGAGATTTTTGTCATTGTTTCTTTTTTTACTATACGTAATTATGTTCCCAATTTCCACATGTAAAAACTTCTACTTCTTATTGGAATAATTTTTTATCATCGTTGTGAATCATCGTCAAATTTTTTTGTGTCACTTTTAGATACAATATAGAAAAATCTATTTTTCATTATTTTCGAGATATGACACAGCAACCTTAACAGAGGTTAGGTTAGATTATTTTATGATATTTCTATATGACTCCACTACTGATTATTCGGTTCCTGATAAAATGAGAGGACCTAATAACACGATAAGCGCTGCCATATGTTCGCCCGACATATGTATGTCATATCAACCGGATTAAAAGAGTAAGAGAGGTAATTTGCGTGAGATAATTGATGAATGACATTACATTTCTCCTGATTCTGTACATTCTGTCATATGTTATAATTCGTTAACCGCAATTGCGTGACTACACACAATAATATATGTATTTATTTATGTACACACCGATACGTTATCATTCATCCTGCTCTTGGATAACAAGTCAGTGTCTGAACAAATAATCATCTGAATCATCATCTTATGATTTTTCTCTTTTGCAAGAAAAATAATTGAGATATATGTGTGTTTCGTACTCTTTTATTTTTAAGAATCATCTGACGAATTATTCAACTATGTATAACTAAAGAGCTCATTTCACTTCAAATGCATGAAAAAAAGAAAGCCAACACAAAAGATATAGTAGTAAGTATTAAAATGATGGAAACTTTCGCGTAATCTCCAGTTGGGAAAATTATGGATTCAATACAAAATTGAGAAGAAAAATATAAATAAATCCTCCTTATTTTCGCAGGGATAGTAATAAAAAAGTTGGAGTTCTTTTCAAAAATTCGAAAATACACTTATCTTATCTCAAATATAGAGAATCAAAGCGCGGCTTTATAAGGTAAACGCATCTTTTACTCATCCGATTTACATCAGATCAATCATCGAATTCCATTCATACTTCGCAGTTAGACAGAGAGAGGCGATCCAATTAGCGATTATTTCCCTTCTCTTTCTCCCCCTCCTCCCCACCTTTGACACTTGGCGTTTCACCATGGCAACCTCGCGTCTGTCACCGAGCGCGCATCCTCTCTCGCCCTCCTTCCACCTCTCATCCACCACTCTCTCAATCAGTTTATATTCATTCTATGTAACTACTGTGTCATCGTGCGTTCTTACGCCATGCATTTGTTTTTATCTGTACTCAAAAAACAAATTAGTCTGAAAGGTGGAATTTTATAGGGTAATAACGTCACTCGCTCGTGTTCACTCTCTCAGTTTCCGACTCAGGTAACCTTACCTTTAGCAGCTCCTTCTCGAGCTCCAGGGCCCTGATAAGTAGCGGTCCGCGCACCGCGTACTCCATTTTACGCAGGTTCACGAAGACGTTGTCCTCGGTGAGGACCTTGCCACACGGGCCCGCCGCTGCATTCGCCGCCATACCGCGACACGGAGTGATCGTTTGCTGGAGTAGCGCGGAGGACACCGGCCCGCCATCCGTCATCCCTACCCCTCTAGCGAGCAGCGCCCCGCCGGCACCCTGTCTCGCCGTCATCGTCGTCGTCGTCATTGTCTTCGTCGGCCAGCCGCCGGCGACCACGGCGTTTCGCAGACGTGCGTGCGACATGATTAGGTAGTCCCGCTTTTTTTCCTCCTACTCCTCTTGATCTCCCTATCTCCCTCCCTTTTCCACCACGAAGATTGTCCTCTTATCACTCGCTGATTTCTTCGTGACGATGGTTATTCGCGTTTTCTTTTTCCTACCTCATCGCTCGATCCAGGATCTGCGGATCGACTCGAGGAGAATCGACGCAGAAAAATCACGCGCACACCACGTCAACTCGACAATTACAGCGGTTGCGTAGCGGGGAAAGGGAAGGGCACGCACGTTTCCGAGCCTTCACAACGATGTTGGAGTTCGATCTAAGCAGCACGCCACCTGGCTCACGCGTCGTCGGAGATGCGTTGGAGATGATGACCCGCGCTAATACGAATGACCGTGGAAAGCGATTCGCTGTCCTGCAAGAATAGACATCCAGAATCACGCGTTTATCGATGGATTTATTCATTTATTAACGGAAAATTGAATCTTGATACAAAACGTAGAAATCCACACGCAAATAGAACATAGAATAAGTTGTATGGAACAAAATATCTCCTACAACTCTTCAACTTTCATCGGAGATTCTTTGATATCGCTTACAATATTGTGAATCAATGAAAATTATGGTTATATCGTTATGTATCTCATCAACGTACAATATTTTAACCCCTTAATGTGCAAACCCGAGTTAACTCGGGCAAGCGGTATTGACAGAATTGTACAAGCCCGAGTTAACTCGAGCAAGCGATATTGACAGAATTGTACAAGCCCGAATTAACTCGGTCAAGCGATATTGACAGAATTGTGCAGGCCCGAGTTAACTCGGGCAAGCGGTACTGACAGAATTGTACAAACCCGAGTTAACTCGAGCAAGCGGTATTGACAGAATTGTACAAGCCCGAGTTAACTCGGGCAAGCGATACTGACAGAATTGTGCAAGCTCGAATTAACTCAGGCAAGTGGTACTGGCAGAATTGTGCAAGCCCGAGTTAACTCGGACAGAGCTTTATTTTATATTATCATAAAAAAATTATTTTTTTGCCATTTTGTTGCAAAAAAACCATGCGTTAGGGGTTAGGAGCGTATTCTGGAGAAGTAAACTGGAGTCATAAATTCTAATACGAAAATACCAAAATTATTATAGTTTCTAATTATAAGCGATCAAAGTTTGTTAATGATATCGAGTAGAATTCGCGCGCTCAGGCCCGTAACTACATTTACACGTGTATTGATCTGTCATCTATTGATTTTCACAATTCAATTCAACTAATATTTATTACTAGCGAGATATAATTGTTATACGCGAAATATTTAAACATTAAGTGTTAAAAAGATTTTTAAAAAATTAAACGTTTTACATACAATAGTTATTACTTGCTATATATATACAGGGTTGGGAAAGTTACTTTATAAAAGTATCTAGTTACAGTTACAGTTTTTTAATTGAAAATGTAACTAGTTATAGTTACAAGTTATCGATTCTGAAAAGTAAATCGTTACAGTTATAGTTACTTAAAAAGTAACGAGTCGTTACTTTGCAGTTACTTTCTTGCAATGAAAATAAAAATATCAAATCTCTCTCTCTACACTTAGTGATAAAAATTTATTGACATTTATTACAAATTTTTACAATGTTATAAACATTATAAACAGCGATTAGAAGCAGTTACAATGATTTAATATCTAAAATTTATCGAATAGAATATCAAATCCTTTTAAAAATTAATAAAAATTTTAATAAAAATTTAAAGTGTCGATAACGATGTTTATGCACAAGCGCAAGGCCGCCCAATGCAATCTGCCAAAAGTTTGAAATATATATAAAATAACTATTAATGTAACTATTAAATTAGTTACTAGTTACCGAAAATATTTAACTGAGTTAAGTTACAGTTACAGATGGGAAAAAAGGAACGAAGTTAAGTTAGAGTTACCGAAAAAATGTAACTGTAACTGTAACTTCGTTACAAGTAACGAGTTACTTCCCAACCCTGTATATATATATATATATATATATATATATATATATAGCATAAACATTAAGTGTTAAAAAGATTTTTAAAAAATTAAACGTTATGCTATATATATATATATATATATATATATATATATATATATATATATATAGCATAAACATTAAGTGTTAAAAAGATTTTTAAAAAATTAAACGTTTTACATACAATAGTTATTACTTGCTATATATATATATATATATATATATATATATAGCAAGTAATAACTATTGTATGTAAAACGTTTAATTTTTTAAAAATCTTTTTAACACTTAATGTTTAAATATTTCGGCAAACAGCTAATATTAACAAGTTGAGCTACTAATATATATATATTAGTAGCTCAACTTGTTAATATTAGCTGTTTGCCAAAGTATATGGAATACCTACATATAAGAAACGACAAAGTAAAATCAGCTGTGCAGTGTGATAATCAATATCAACGAGAAATCAATAAAGATGACAGATTGGTACGCGCATTGTAAATGTAGTTACAGGCCTGAGCGCGCGAATTCTACGCGATATCAAACTTTGATTATTTGTAACTCAAACACTATAGTGACCTCGATATTTTTGTTTTTAGGATTTTTGATTCTATCTTTCTCGACCTTCAGAATACGCTACTGAAGTATATTGTACGATTATTGTGCCATATCCTGTATATATTATATATATTTTGATATATGTATATTCTGTATGTATGTGTCATACACACAGAGTACAATGTACTTCTTTAAGGAATGGGCGAACACGCGGAATAATTTATAATAATTACCGTGACCGGGTTATATGTGTCGCGAATCACACCGATTCTTCACGCCTTTCGCGATGTCACTGGATCGCTCCTTGAAAGCACAGTGAGAGAGTGAACGATCCGTCGCAAAGACGCGCGCAGGCGCGTCTTATTTCTCGTCTTCTATACTTTTCTGCGGGTCACCCGAAATCAGTGATTCTCGAAGCGAATTTATGTAATTCGTAAGATTCACTTCGAATCCTATCTAAGATGGATCTTATAAATAATGAACTTATTGCCTTCTTTTCTTTTAGACCCTTTAATTATTTTCTCATTGTGATTTAAAAAACTTTCTTTTAATAAAATAAAATACAGATTTTCTCGTTTTTTAAAAGAATCTAAGTAAGGAGGCCAATTTTTAATAATCGAGTTTTTGATTATCAATGAATTAGATTAGATTGTTCAGAATGTAAGAGGCATTATACGATAAAGGATAAAGGATGGCAAATTGATATCACCCTCCAATTATCTAATTATATCAATCATATCAATCTGCCGTTAATAATCGCAAATATCAATATTTATCGGTGAGTGAAGACAAGCGCCGCGAAAGAAACTGATTCTAAGTATGAAATATATATTTATTTTGAATACAGGAAGAACAGACAGAAGAAGAATAGAAGAAGGACAGACAGAAAAAAAAGAACAGATAAGTGAAGAACAGTCAGAAGGACAAATAAAAGAAGAACAGACAAAAAGAAAGACACAGTTAAGAAGAACAGATTTCGTATTCTGCCAATCTCGTAACGCCAATCGAGATTAACATTGAGAACCATGAAGTCGACCGAAGGTCGCGGTCTCCGTACTATGAACTTCAAACGATCAACTGTGAAATTACGGCTGATATAGCGCGCGGTCTTATCTTTCATTTCATTAATTTAAAAGAGAAGAGAGAAAAGCTATACACGTATTAATCGCGATGATAAGACACGATAATAAGACGCGCGCGCGTCATCGGCCGTTAATGGCGAAAATAATAAACACTCCGACGATCGTCGATTGATCGCGACCGGGCGATTGACTCCCGGTTGACTGACTATCAGAACGTTCGGAAAACATTATATTCCGAAGGTCGCGGATCTATTTGCGTGTCTTTTATAGCAATATACGCATCTTGGCATGCAACGTACATACAATATTTGTCCAAGTATATATTCGTTCGTAGGTCGAAAAGTTAACCGAGGATTTTTGCGAGACTCACCTGTCTTCACGACGAGCTATTCGCTATCAGCTCTGATGCCACCTTGGCGTAGCAATAAGACTTTAATGCGATTCCGCACTTTTCGCTTATTGCTTCTCTTTTATATTTTTGGAGCAACCGCTATTATGTAAGTGCGTGTGTGGGTGAGTAGGTCGTCGAGATGTACATCTCTTACGCTCGCCCTGGCAACAATGCGTCGTGTATGAAAGAATTTGAGCTCAAGAATATAGTTGAGGATTTAATCTTCCCGTGAATATCTTAATTTTTAGTTTTCAAGTTTTATGACTCAAAAATTATTTGCGGATCGACATTTTTGCAACGCGAAAAATTGACTGGAAGATGGTAAAAAGTCAGCAATAAAGATAATGCTCAATGTGCATTTACGGAAAGATAAAATATCAAATTTACTTTAATTATCTCCGATGATTTAATTCTCTCTTAACAATAGTAGATAATAGTTAAGAAGTAAGATAATTATTAATGTCGAAAAATCACGAGAGATGGTAGCACTTACATAATTGTAGTATTTTCTTTCTTACCTTCATAGAATAAAAAAGTTCTGTCTTATCGACAGTTGATTGATTCAATGTTTTTTATTATGTTTTGATTATTATTATTAGAATACAAAAAAGTAAGAATAAAAAAAAATAGACATTATATACTGTAAAAGAAAATGTCTGTTATATTTTTCGCATTTACTATAAAATAGGTGTGTATTTTTGAGATTTGGAGCGAGAAATAAAATGTGAAAAATGTAGTGGAAATAACAGACAAATCGAAAGATGCATGTAAGATCTAAAAATACGGGCTCTATTATAAATATGTTCTAAAAATTTATAATAATTATATAACTACACACGCACATACTTACACAACAATATTGTGCAGACTTAATTATATTAGACAATATAAAATTTATCTCGCAAATTTTCTTATTTAAAATTTTTTTTGCTTTATTATCTATTATTGTGTAGAACATTCCTAAAAATTACTCAGATTTTACTTAATGGGATGTTTTTGAACTATTTGGTTCGAGTCTAAAATAAAAAAAGACCCGAATTTCTTGTTGTTTATATATTTTTTGTACAGTGGTGTAATAAAATACATATTTTTTAAGAGCAACAGTTTGTTTTCTTGACGAGTTGAAATGAAGGTATCGAAAATATATATCGCAAAACAAGCGCACCTCCGCTGGTGACACGCGAGATTCGACGTGGCGTCGCATCCTCAACGGGATTCCCCGCTCGACACGATAGCGTCGCGACGCAAAAACGTTCGCTCTCCTCGAACAGCCCAACCGATCGCTATTTTTGGCTGGCGTACGTGCCAAGTTCGCGGAACGTTCCGCTCTTTCTCCGCCGTCGGTTATTCGCTGTTGTAACGTACGGCTCGCTGTCTTAAAATTAAAAGAAGTTTATGACTTATTACTCGCAAAAATTCTCATTCGGCACATTGCGCCTCTCTAATTTACGTAATTTGAAATAAATATAATTTTGACCATTAATTGTTTAAAAGAAGATTTTGCGCCGTCTCACCAATTAATGAAAAAAAAAAAAAAAAAAAAACAATTAAGCAACATGTAAGAAAAATCTAAAATAAAGTCGTCCATTTTATCGAACGATAATTTTGAATATAACCTCGTAAAGAAAATCGAAACGCGTATCTTTTCCAAAAAATGTTACATTTTATGCAATATTTTTTCCTTGCGTTCACACACACACACACACACACACACACACATTCGATCATAACTATTTTTGCACTAGCCCCTCTTTTATAATACGCGAAAAATATCAACAATCGCGGATGACTAACGTCAACGTTGTTTCCCTCGCCACATGGTCGAGTGGGATATTCCCAGATGACAGTTAAATCGTTGCGCGTCAAGTGCAAACAATTCGCAGGAATTTGGCAATGGACGAGACAACAGCTGCGTTTGGCGGATGTTGTTATTAGCAGGTCATTGGTATCACGGTTTTCTCGCAAATTGCGCGTAATATCGCAAAAAAAATTTCTATCGAAGTTGAATTACGTGAGGTTAATATCGATAGAACGTCGCGTTAACATTTATTTCACGTACTTGGAATTATCCTCCTCTCTTATAATAAACAGTGGATGTTATATGCAATACTTAACCACACAAAGAGACAAAATTTATAATTTCAAGTACATATATAGAGAAATAAAAATAAAAGAAAAAATAAGAGAGTAGAAAATATATATAGAAAGTAAAATAAGAAAAATGATGACATATATAATATATATTATAATACAATGAAATATGATGTAAAATATTGTTAAAACATATTGCTCCGCGATAACATATGTTGTAGAGATTATTTGGTTTTTACACGGGATTTAAAATTACTCATTCGAAATTAGCTGGAGTACCGTTGCATCGCTTCTGATTTTTGGGGAATAAAACGAGTGGAATGATATAGAGCAGACTTTGTATTATCATTTTCTGATTAATCTCATAAAATAGTCACACACTTTCGCCGTATGTATATACGTATCTTTGTCATACGCTTATTCTTTCTTTCTCTCCCTCTCTCTCTCTCTCTTTTACACACACATCTCACATATCAGAAAAATATGTAAAATTTCCGGTAACCTGAAAAGTAACGTTGGTACAGATGCAAGAGAGAGAACAGAAGACGAAGGTAAACGAGTACGTGTCATCACCACGAACGAGAAACCGAGAGGAATAAGAGACTCTCAAGTTTAGAATCTGGACACTGCTCTGATTTTGGCCAAAAATGGCAGCCAAATATCATAATCATAAGTGCACTCTATATGTACCATTTACAGACTAGTTATGATTTATTTAATATATTTTTGATCAATTTCGCCATTAAAAAAAAGATCTCAGCCGATCAGTAAAAAGTCGAGTATTGGTCAGATTCTGACTTGAGAATCTTTAAGAATGATATACGTCCGTCCTCTATGCGATACTTCGTAAAAGACATTTTTTAAAAGACTTTAGAATATAAGGCTATATATAAAGATTAGGTCTTATAAATATATAGACCTAACCTTTAAGTACAAGAAATTTGAATAGCTGACATTTCGAGTTGATTTTTCTCAAGCATCGCGCATCTCACGCTTTGAGAATTCCAAACTTTTCCTGAGCGAAGACATGATAATGGACGCCTTTATCTTTATTTAATCGCTCGATAATTTCCAATCTTAAATATCTCGATGATAAGTATATCTCAAATTAAAATTAAGTTTATGTTTTCAATCATTTTTACGATTCAAAAACTGTTTAAACGTCTCGTTAAATTAATTTCTTAACAATTTAAGAAATTACACTGTAAATATCTCATGATATCTTTGAGACGGTCAATATTTTTTTTCAGTTACGCGGATATGATTTTAATTACCGTCTGATTAAAATTTGAAAAAATTCTTAAGAAATTAATGTGTATGACACAATTGGTATTTTGATCATATTTTCAGTGAAATACGTTGCGTGGAACTGTTCTGTACAATCCTGGAAAGAAACAAACGAGGGACGTCATCGACTCTAAAGTAATGTACATACGCCTCATATACACACTTCGCGTCGTGACGATGACACGTTGAACGTGCGTGTGATATGCGGCCAATTATTAGCGTCAACAACAAACATACAACTCGCGAACATGAAATTATCTCGCAGACAGGCATACAATAAATTAATAATAGGCATTCCTATTAATCATTAATAGGCGTACAATAAGAAATCAGTATTAACTTATCGTTGTCGTTACGTGTACATTCCACGTAATACTGTACCGATTACAATGCCGTTATATACTTACCGAGCAGACCAATCTGTCATTCGATACACGTGAAGAATATACAGGATGGAAGAAGTCGAAATTTTTTTTTCATATCAAACGTGTTATTTTTTATAGAATACAATCTCTTTTATGCTCTAAAATTTGTGAAAACTAGTATACATATTTTATTTATGTATAGAACTGCGATCTATGTGTGTAGAATCATGCAAGTTATTTCAATTCAACAAATACCTACAATGCAATCTGGTCTGCTTGACGGATGAGTATATAGCGCGCTTCTCTATATAGTGAACTACGTTTCTCTTTCTATATATAAGATGTCCCCGAAGTCACGTGCTCTGGTTTGATTCTTTCTTTTACGTCTATACGAGAGAATATAACGTCTGTGGCGCGACTTTGGCGCGCGATTTCGAGTTCATCTCATCACACAAATCAAGTCTTCCATCTCGTAATCGTTCATCATCAGTCCGCAAACGGTAAATAAGTTAGAAAAAAACGATGAAGACTGTCATCTCGACGGAAAAGAAAAATTCGCTCGCTGCGCGCATAGCTCTGTGAGGATTGCTTCTTCTACGTAGATTCTTCTTTGAAAAAATATAACAGAATACAGACGCAACCATTTCTAGAAAACTCCGTTCTCGAGAAGGCCGTTTCTGTAAGGAAGCTATTCGCGCAAACTTACGGACGGCACCGCTCGCTCGCGTTTATTCCGTTTTATAAAAGAGAGAAGGCCTCATCCTAAGGCAATGACGAGCGACTCGCAGGATTCGTTCATTGCACGACTCGCACGCGACTAGCTTGATCCTAGCTTGGCATCGGAAAAAAAAGGAGAGAAGATAGCTGCCGCGATAGCATTAAACGCCTTTACGCAGTTGTCAGAAGAGAAAAAGTCACTTTGCGATGCAATTATTCGATGTCTTTCGAAATCTCTCCGTCGTCCTTTCAGGACGCACAAAACTCTCTTTTTCAGCGACCCTCATTCTCATTTTTTACTCGACAACTCTTTCTCTTTTTCCCTCGTCGAGTCGTATTCACGTCCAATTACACGACACTTCCTCTACTTCGTGCCCTCCATCGAGGGCGGTGGCAGCGGGATCGCTTGCTCAGACACCGGTGGCTGTTGCTGCTCCTTCTTCTTCGTCTTTTTCACCTTTTTCTGCTGCCCTGGCGATTCCGTCTTTCCCTCCTTCGTTTCCTCTGTCTGCTGTTTCGGCGTCGCGTCCTTGTTTTGTGTTGTCGTATCACCATCTTTTCCGTCGCTCGTCTCTTCCGCGCGCTTTGTCGTTTCGTTCGTCGATGCAACATTGGACTGCTCTGTATTTTCCGCTGCGCGATTCTCTATTTTCTGCTGGCTTCTCGCCTCGATGTTGGTGTTTTGCTGGAAGGCGGGAATCTGATTCGTGGCTTCGATAGCCGTTGCCGCGCTTTCATTTTCCGAAGATTCCACTTTCGTCTACAAAAAAAAAAAAAAAAAAAAAAAAACAAGACGCCAAATTAATAGAACGGCCCATTATAATTTACAATAGAAAAAGTAGTAAAGAAATAAATCGAATCATAGCCCATACAGCACAGAACATTTCAATTACATTGCAGCAATGTTACAATCTTACAAATTGCAACGTAATATTGTAGAGACATTACAGAAACATGTCATTGTAATATTTCATGAGAAATGTTACTGCAACATTCCAAAAACATTACAAAAAAATAGTATTCAGTCGCTATAGCGAAACTATAGTTCGAAACTATAGGACGAACTATAGTTCGTTCGTTTACCGCTATGCGACGTGCGATGCGCTATCTATCTCGTATTTAAGTTTTAGTCATGAGAATTATATAAAGCTTGCAAAGAACGGCTAACAAGATTTGAAATATACTACTTCAGTTTAATTTCTGATACAACCCCAACGCAGGAACACAAAACATTTGGCCCAATGTAATTAATTAAATAATAATATAATTTATCTATTTATTTTATAAAATTTTTAATTGATGTCAATTGTTACTGTGCACATCTGGGACGCTCCCAATGTTTTATATACACATACATATGTATATATGTATATAAAATAATATTTGTGACTACAAATGTGTAAGCCAGTTTGATGGAAATATGAAAATTAAGATGAAAGGCATCTGTACCTCGCATTATTATTAATACATTACGTTGTAATGTTGCTTTCGTTGCAATGTTACTGAGAGCGGACATTTTAATATTGCTGCAATGCTGCAACAACATTGCAGCAACATTTCGCAATATATATGCAATATTCCATTGTTACATTGAAATATTTATGTAATGTTTCTGCAACTTTTCTGTGCTGTATGGGAGAGTTTATTGTTAGAATATAAAGCAAGTTAAAAATAAATTAGAATTAGAAAATTTTATGTACTATCGTATATCGATAATGGAACATTCTGAAGTTTAACGCCATTTGTTTCAAGATTCTCGCGGTTTCTCACCTGCGTCGGTGATAACGGCGCCGGCGGAAGTGGTATCGGCTCGTTGCCCTGCTTCTCCTGCTTCACGTCCACATCCATGAGCTCAGGGACTTGCGAGATCTTTTTTTCCTGCTGATCCTTTTCTTCGGAGCACTCCTCTCCTTCTCGCGTAACGGATTGCTGCTTTTGCTGGGCGGCAAGTGGCGCTTTCGTTTCCAGCAAGCTGATGGTGTCCTGTATACTCTTGATGGTGTTCTTACGTGCCTGCCGCACATTTTCCCGGCCTTCCGTCTCAATATCGTCCAGTTTAAGCAGTTCGCGCGTCAGCATCTCGTCAAGGTAAATGTACTCCTTGTCTTGCCGAGAGCCGCCGACGTAACGTCGCACCTGCTCTGCCAAATTATCCACTTCTTTCTGTACCTGGCCGACTTTCTCCAGAGGATCCTTTGGGACCGGCGGTTTAGACTTTGGTATTTCTTGCTGTTGCTGTTGATATTGTGGCTGTTGAGCCTGTTGTTCCTGTTGATGATGCTGCTGGTGATGATATTGAGGCTGTTGCTGCTGCTGTTGATGATACTGCGGCTGCTGTTGATGGTGCTGCGGCTGCTGTTGATGGTGCTGCGGCTGCTGTTGATGGTGCTGCGGTTGCTGTTGATGGTACTGGGGTTGCTGATGTCGTCGCATCTGCGGCTGCTCAAAGCTCGGTTCGTAGAATGCGTCCTGGAAGTGCTGTGGCGACCATTGCTGTCTGCCAAAGTGTTCATTAAAGTGCGACGGTCTGTGGAAGTGCGGCGGCGACGGTTGTCGCTGGTGATGATGAAAGGCGGGCGGCGGCGTGTCGTCGGTCGCGAGCTTCGACATCACAGGCTCATCGCGGCCCTCTACGAAGATGGGGATGTGCCGAACGTTGCTGGATGGTTTGCCGGGTGACTGGGCGCGCTGTTGCTGATTGTGCTGCGGTGTGATGTCCACTCGGGACACAAATCTCTGTCCTTGGCCGGGTAGCGGTTGTTGCTGCTGATCTTGACCATATTGTTGTTGCTGTTGTTGCTGCTGCCGATTCTCCGGCGGCGCCGACATTGACCGTTGACCGCGCTCGCTCTTCTCCGGACTTGTCTCCATGTTGCGGCGCCGCTGTTGCTGGCCTATGTCTACCGTGTTGCGTAGACCGTATTGCGGTATTGCGGACGACGACGTCAGATTCGGTCCGCCGCTGCTGTGCGAGCTGACAGCGCTCGCGCCACTTGCGGCGCTGCTACCGCTCGCCTGGCTACGCGCGTCCTCGTCCACTTGATGTTGCTGACCGGGTTGCTGCTGTTGCTGTCCGTCGTTGCTGCTACCACCGGAACCGCGGCGTCGATGACGACGATCGCGTAGTAGGGAGCCACCGAACGGCCAGGGCGGGCCGCGCAGATGCTCGGCGAGCTCGGGATGGCGCGTCGCGAGATCGTCCAGGTGCGCGCGGATGCCGTCGCCTCGCGGACGATCAAAGATGTCGGCCTCGTTGTCGAACGGGAAACCCTGCAAGAACAGAGAAAATCGCGTAAAGTCAGTATTGACACACAATTACTCGTGTGAAGTAGTAACTCGAGAATAAACAAATATTTTACAAAAATTATATAAAATTTGTTAATATATAAGGGGAAGAGAGAAAAAGAGAGAGAGTATAAAGCGTGAAAAAAATTAATTGTTTCGTAGCTTATATATCATCACATTCAGCTTCACACATACAGCTGCTGGATATCGTATATATTCCAAATTTCACTAGATACAGACGCACTGAGCATTAATGACGGTAATTATAGCGTGACATTCAATCGTATTCTTCGATCCGACCAGCAAGCAAGCGCGAGCAAGGGCGCCTCGAAGGGGAAATTGCGTGTAATCGGGCACGAGGTGACGAATTCTTCACCTTCTCCTCCTGCGACGAATCGAGGTCACGTCGTCGTTCCACTTAGCGGACCGGCGGACGGACATTATAAGAAAGTCACAGTCTCGAGAGAAAAATGGAGTAGGTAGAGAGAGGAGAGAACGAGAAACGTGCGTTTTATATACGCGCCCGATAATCGGATTTTCCTATTTTCGGCACGACGTTGCCGGCTCGACGTTGCTGGGCAGCACTCACAAAATTCACAAACGCACTGCCGTTGCCGCGTTGATTCTTTTCGTCTGTCAACCGCAAAAATGTGTAACTTTATGATACACAATAACGCCATTCAGTGATTTTTCAGTCTTTAATTCTGAAATCGGTCTGAAAATTTTATTCATCGTCGCTTCGTTTGACACAAGCTAAAGATTCATATCTTTATTCAAAACTACAGTGTATTTAAAAAAAAGGTTACTCTCCTCTCCCCCAGTCTACATTTTCAAAGAAACGTTGAAAGAGGAAGTACGCGGATAAACAAGACACATTTAGAGTATATGTTATATTTTATTAATGTGAACAAAAATTACTGTCTCATTCATTCATCATATATATAATAAAAATCGCTGCAAGACATTCGCCATAGTCGTCAAATAAAATCGAGAAAGATACTTTTTTATACACTTTCGAGGAATCATTCTTATTAATCAAAATAGTCGTATTGACATTTTTTCATTTAAATGGAAGCATTTCATTTCTCATGTTACATAAATTTGTCACGTTATTTGAAATGAAGACTTTAAAGAAAAAAGAAATCAATTCTTTGCAGCAGCTTAGCGCGATTTACAAGTGGACATTAATGTTTATGTAAATATTTCACATCTTTTATTTTTTTTAGAAATAAATTTTATAGAATTGAGGAATTTGTTTGAACTTTCCATTTTTATCAGTAGTATAATTGCATAAAATTTCCATGGATTTCTACATATTTGTGCTTTGTAATGAGCGCATTAAATGAATAAAATCAGAAATATAATCAGAAATAAATCAGAAATATAATTAGCAATATAATCAGGAATAAATCAGAAATATAATCAGCAATATAATCAGAAATAAATCAGAAATATAATCAGAAACAAATAAAAAAATATAAACAGAAATATAATTAGAAATAAATCAGAAATATAATCAGAAATAAATCAGAAATATAATCAGAAATAAATTAAGAATATAATCAGAATATAATCAAAAATAAATCAGAAATATAATCAGAAATATTATCAGAAATATAATCAGAATTAAATCAGAAATATTATCTACACTTAGACAGAGTCGCGAATATACATGTCGCATCGAGGAACTCGCGAGAAACACGCGTTATATCGTTCAATCTGCAAATCTAAATATTGAAAAATATCACGCATACACATACATATACACACGCATCCGAGTAAATATAAATAAGAATCTCGGAAATGTCGAAGAATATTCGAGAAGAAAAAATTCTAGAGATTAAAAAAATTCTCTTTTTTCTGGAAAAATTTCTTATTTCCACCGGATGATTTCATACGTGGACGGGGGGGGGGGGAAAGGAGAGGGAAAGGTGGGGACGATCGTGCTCGGTCCCGTTCTCTTCTTATTCCCGTCTTCGTCTCGTTGGAGCACGCGCAAATACGCCCACGCGAGTCGTTCGTCACGCGTTCCAGAACCGCGGCGTAAACGTCATCCGCGACGTGCGGAAGAACACATTGCCGTGCATAAAGTAGTGCCTTCGTGTCCCTTCGAAACTGTGATCTGGAGCGATCGAGCCCGCCCCCTCACGGAAGGGTGTATAATCCGATAACGCGCCAAAATGACGTCACGCGCGGAATCGCCGCGCCTTGCGACGTAACGTTCGTCGTATCGCGTTAGCGGTTATCGATCACGTTAATAATGGCGAGGCGTCTAAATGGGTTCGTGACGTCATGGTCACTCGGTACTTTTGGCGATCGTACGCGATAATTCCTCGTGTCGGTCTCTTTTTTTTTTTGCTCTTATATGCGCGTGATTTCATAACATTTAATATATGTTAATTTATTCGGACAATTATTATGACGGTGATACCTCGATAATTTAAATTTTCCGAGCCTCTTTCGGCGAATAAGAAATCGAGAATCGCAGTAATATCTCGATTTTTTTTTCGAACTGCGCGTTTTATCGCCGCGAAAAATACGGCACGTTCCACGTAAATGCTATTTCTGATTTCCACGCGATCTCGATGCGGAATGCGAGAAGCAGCAGACTATGAGAGAGAGAGAGAGAGAGAGAGGGGGGGGGAGGGGAACATACATACATATATCGGTGGGAGGAGCAGGAGGACGTTAGCGAGAGAGGAATGAAGCGCGGAACGTATGAAAATATCTCGTGCGCCAATTCCATTTAAAAGGTATGGATTGTCTTCGCATTTACTTCGCAACGTAACTCTATTCGTCAACGATTAACCGATGATCGAACGAGTTCTTCTCCATGAAAGAACCCGAATACCAGCTCCGCGGAGGAGGTTATGATTTTCTTGAAATAAAGATGTACTGAACCACGATTCGAGACTCTGTGCGCAAACCGCGTCATCTTCCGGGTCGCGACTCTTTTCTCATCATTTCCGGTCGCGAGAAAGAAAATAAGGGGGAAAAAAAAAGATGAATATAACGTCACTTACGGGGAACGAGCGGTCCAGATCGATCTCCCGTCCAAATTTGGATGCTGCGTCCACGATGACAGGCGAGTCCATTTTCTGGACTTGTTTTTGAGCCCGCGTCCGTTTTTGGATACGTGACACGCACTCTCTCTCTCTCTCTCTCTCTCTCTCTCTCTCTCTCTCTCTCTCTCTCTCTCTCTCTCTCTCTCTCTCTCTCTCTCTCTCTCTCTCTCTCTCTCTCTCTCTCTCTCTCTCTCTCTCGCTTGCACTATATAAAGCTAATTCTTTTCCTTCTTTTCTTTTTCTCGGGGTATATATTTCGCTCGGGATTATTTCTCTTCTTTCTCTCTGCCTTAGCAACTGTCGCAACTCTTACCGTACGAGTGCATGCACGACTCTCGAAACGCAATTGGAAAGCGTCGAGAAAAAAGCTCTCGCAAGATTTTTCTCGAAATCTCGTGTCCTCTATCTCTCTCACACACTCTCGATCTTTCTCGCTTCTCTCTCTCTCTCTCTCTCTCTCTCTCTCTCTCTCTCTCGCTCTCGCTCGCTCGCAATAACTGACACTCACAAGTCGTTCTTCTTTCTCTCTATCTCAGCTCTTTTCCTCGTCTCCTCCTCGCTCGCTTCTGCCTCCGACCGCGATTACATAAGCGACGAGCCACTATATACTTCGTTGCGTCTCTTTCTCACTTGCCGTCACTGGTATACTTTTTCAAGGTCAACTGTCTCTCTCGCGAGGAAGGAAAACATGCGTACAACACACGTGTTTGCGTTTCAGTGCGCGCGCGCACATACACGACCGTCGCGGACGCGGACGACAGTAAGACTGACAGCAGGCGCGGGCTGCGGCGGGCGACTTTAAATGCGCGATTACGTGTGGGTCGCGTGACCACGTGATCGCCACGGCGAGCGGAGGCGGCCGCGAGAACTTGCTAGAATCTTCTCACGTTTAATCTCTATCTCTATTTCTCTCTTTCTCACTCCCTCTCTCTATCGAGGAAACGCCAAAGATCCGATGACGAGAACCTGGGTACTCGGTTCGTTCTTTCAAATTGGCGCTTTAAAATTTTGTTCGTTTCCTGTTTTTTTCGAAGCGTGAATACGCATTTGCTTTATTTTGAAAATTGCAAAGAGCGCAGCGAAATATGAACGTCAGTATAGATAGGTAAGTAGGTGAAACGAACAGACCCTTCTCGAACAATCGAAAGAGAGAGGCAAGGTGGGAAGGAGAGACGTGACCTATATTTTTAGATAGAAGGGACTCGCGCGCGCACTGCAGTTAAATATTCCGCGTAACAGCGACGCAACGCGTTGCGAGTAACACGAGAAAATCAGAGCAGAGTTCGATATCGTGGCATATTTTCTAGAAAAAACGGATGGCCGGTTAAGGACAACAGACTGGAGAGCGAAATAGCGATGAATGAATTGCGAAGTTATGCGCGGGATAACGAGTTCGGCGAAAATGACTCGGCGCGATGTTCAACGTAACCCCAAATGGCACTTACGTATGTCATATATTAATCGCAAATAAATAACGTATCGCCATTATAATAAACGGTGGTTTTCTTTTTTAAAAGACCACCAGATATACATCGAACGTCGATTTCGAAAGGTGTCGCACGTTGCGTTTGTTTGATCGTTTGCGGGATCATCAATAATGACGATCGATGATCTACAGTGATCGATAGCGGTGCCAGGAGAGCACGAGCCGCGAGAAGGTGGCCGCGAGTCCGCCAAGTCGGTTATTCATACGGAAAAGGGAGGGGGAACAGAGGGCGGCGCGTAGCATGAAATTCGCTTAATCCATTAAGAAACCGAATCTCCAGCGACACCGATAATGTGTTCCGTGACTGCAAAATTGAGTAATTGTTGTCGAAAAAATTATTCGTATACAACGATCTTCTCAAAAGTTTGCGATAGAAACGAAATATTAAATAAATAAATGCGAAACTACACATCGATTGGAGTTGCGATACTTCTCTTCAGAGCATTTGCTAAAATAACAAAATTGAAACATATGATTGTAAATATAATCGCAATACATCTCAATTACATTAATATTCTTATATTCAACATGGATTCAAATTTATAATTAAGAAAAACTATTTTTAATGTGTATTTAAAAGATTTTATAATTTTATTTATTTATTTGTATTTGTTTATTAGTTCTAATTATTTGTTCATTAATTATAAATTTAGTTATGATTTATTAGAAAATTTGAAAAAATTAAACTATGTGATATGATTTTAGATAATTATAGCGTTATAAAATCTAGATAAACTTGTAAAGAAATCCACCCATTCAATGTAAACAATGCCATATCTGCATTCTTTATATTAGATATGTGATTAACATGTGATCAATTGATTCTTCATATGTGGTCGTAAGTATTCTTAGATAAGCTTTAAATTTTATTTTTCACTTAACACACATACTTCAATTAACTCGATATCTTCTTCGATAAAGCGATTTCTTCTTATTTATAAATTAATAATTCCTACGCTCTTCTTAAAATCCCTTTTCACATCAGAACGTGTTAAGGTTGTATTGATGACTGTACAGTCCTCGCAAAAAGTGACTGAATAGAAATTATTAATATTTATACTTTTCAAATAAAAATAATTCCGATTTTTGTATTACTCTCGACAGATAAAATTTTGAAAATTTTCGGAAAATTTTTGGACATGAATATATCTTGTATGTAACTTGAAAAAAATATGAATATTTCAACAGCAAAGATACGCACAACTTCAAAAATTCTTGTCAACTTTAATTATTTACAAAAAAAAAACTAATCTATGAATCGTAATAAAAGTTTGCATAAATCATCTTGAATACTTAACATACTTTTACAAAAAAATAAGATTTTTTACTATTGTTTTCTTTTTTGCTGTTTAACAATATTATATCATAAGAGCATATATAATAATATGTTTTATATAATATAGAATTTATATATTTATATATAAAATTTATATATAAATTTTATAATATTATAAAATTATAATATAATATATAATTTTTATAATATAAAATTTATATATTTATATGTAATATAAAAATTTCTATTTGTTGTTGAAATAACTTTTAATCCACATTGTAAATCACCAATCAAATTTTTGTTGTCACTTTTAAATGCGATATGAAAATATCTATAATTTTTTCATAATTTTTCCATTACTTTCGAGATATGACATATTGGTAGTGTTAGAAATTATCGAATTGTGAAGCTAAACTGTTTGAAAGAGCGAATGACAATCGCGCTCTTTTGTTACGCAAGGCACGTTGTGTAACACGACGAAGTTTAATACGTTAAACGCGTATAAATAACACTAACGTGTGTAAATGCAACTCTCTATTGCCAACCTTACATACAGCTGTGTATAGATTCAAACGACACGCACTTTGTTGCAGGCCGTAAGATCACGAAAATCATACGTTTCTTACAACTTCCACAGATTTGATCTTCCCGAAAATAAACGAACATTTTATTTTATATTTTTTCGTCCCTACATGATACATAGATTCATCCATCTACTGCTTTCACCGATAAAAAATTTCATGCTGAGTCATCTAACGTTTGTACCTGGAGTTACCTTCGCTGTTTTTAAAGATATAAGAGAGAAAGTAAAGAAACATATTATTCTACAATTCGTCTTGATCCAAACTTTCGAAAATTCTTCAAAATGTAAATATTTCACATATTTTCAGACAAACATTAGGTGAATCATCCGTTATCCTTCCTTCCGAGGCAAGATAAAAGAAGACTTAAAGGGGAGATGACGAAGAGAACTATTCGCAACACATACACAGACATACTGACGATACAACAATTCGCTTTACGTAATGAGGCATACTTCTCTCTCTCTCTTTCTCTCTTTCTCTATCGCTGTACACATAACCGAATCATCTGTTCCGCATTGTCAGCGCGCCAATTAGCATACCTCGTGTCGCGAAGATCGTTTCCCGGAATCGTTATCGATCTTGTCACCGGGTCTCTTCTACTGACGATGAATTCGATTGAGCGGCCGATTTTCAGCAATTATTGCGGCGAGAAATATGAGAAGCGAAATAGAGGCATACTTAAAAAGAAGAAAAAGAGAAAAGAGAAACCGAATCGATCGATTACTTTCGAGAATACATAAAGCTGCTAAAGGTTAGGTTTTACAGCTTGAAATTGCGATTAGACGATTCGCTTGTTATTATGAAATTTTAATGCTTACCATTGAACTGGGTGAATGAAAAAACGATAACATTCCAAAATTATGAAAAATAAACTGAGATAGTCAATTTGTAGGTTTATGTACAAGCTTTACATTGAGTGTAAAACGGGGAATATTCTAGTCTCACTTCACTGTAAGAATCGATCTTGAAATTTTCGTTGAGTGGAAGAAGGATAACATTCCGAAAATGTTATCCTTTTTACACCACAGACTGCACATATGGAGCTCCCCCCAGTGTCAAAGCATATGGTAGGAAAGTTGCAATTAATTTCAAAAAGTTACAGAACATCTCCAAAGTCATCTACTACATACCTGAAGATACAAACAATTTTATGATGAAATTCTTAAGTATCCTACTACCAACACAGGGGGCAGTAACAATGATGAATAGAAATTATTGTAATCTTGATCATTTTATGATGTGAAACTATTATTTTGTAATTTTTGATTCATTAATAAATATTTTTTGTCATAAAACTGTTATTATTAGCAATTTTACCCACTGTCAAAGCATTGAATGGTAAAAGGATAGCATTCCGGCACCTTTAATTAATAATAATTAACAAACTAATGAACATTTTACTTTGATATTTTGGGATTGAATACTTATTGACTAGACCTACAATTAAGCTATTAGTAATTTTTCAATTAAACTTATAATTTCATCAGTTTTTTCTTTTCCCCGAAAACTAGGGTATTTGGAATGTTATTCTTTTTCCACTCACCCGTTCAATTTTTGTAATTCGGTTTCGACGTCACGCAATGCATCTCTCGTCATTAAGGGACTCAGAAAATACACACACACACACACACACCCCACACACACACACGCCCCACACACACACACACACACACACGTAGAAGGGTCGGAAATATGCTACTTCTCTCAGCAAGAGCCTAGATCGATAGGGGTGTCCTACCCTCGATATGTGCCGTGGAAACTCATTTCGAGGAGGGTCCAGTTAGACAGGACGCTATTTCTCAGACTTCACGAATGACGATAAAAGGCCCTTTCGTGCGGGATATTGAAGTTAAGGGGTGTCTAGAAAGCGCGCCTACGATCAGTGTATTTCCGTTGTGACGACATTCCCGATAATATCAGAAATTCGTTTCTTTCCTCATTACATATAGGAAGAAAAAAAAGGAAGCTCTCTCCCTTTAATCGCTCCGATAATAATCAAGTGATCCTTCTCTAGAGATGACGCTCACTGCTGGATCAATGCCTTTCAGTGACAAGATATTGGAGTGGATCTGTCATAATGACAGTGTCATTAATTCCTTAGTAATTAATTTCTCAGTATCTTAATTTTTGCGTATATCGATATTAACTCCATTATAACGACACATTTATGCGGTTCTAATTAAATAAGACAGAGAGAGAGGGGGGGAGAGGGGAGAGAGAGAGAGAGAGAGAGAGAGAGAGAGAGAGAGAGAATCTGTATCTCCGCTCGCGAAAACATCGAAAAATATCGCGGATTGTTTTTTAAAATCTCGGGACAAAATCTGAAAATATCGCGACGACAAGAATAACCAGCGAACCAGAGAAAAAACGCCCGTGATATCCACACGCATGGTGAAGATCCCATCGAGATGATCGTCGACAACGATTTTAGAACGGCACTATATATACAAGGTGTCCGGTAATAATCGTTGCACCTCTCGTGTGCAGGTAGAGCAGATTTAACCCGCTCTAACCCTTCTGCACATGAGAGGTGCGACGATTATTACCGGACATCCTGTATATGAAGAATTCGGCCCGTCGCTCCGATTCGTCCGTCGCGATTCAAATGTCGCGCGCGAACATAGCATTGCAGACGTAAATCGACAACATTCTCGCTTAAGCCAGCGGCACACGATGCGTTTTTTCCTGCTGGATTGCTTGCGATCTAGTAAATTACTTTAATTGCACCACACAGCACGCAGAATTTCTAGTAATTTACTAGATCGCGCAAGCAATCCAGTAGGATAAAACGTATCGTGTGCCGCTGGCTTTACTTGCACCGATGTTTATCAATACACGTTGATGTTCGTATATTAATGTTTATATCTCGCTCTAACTGTATATTTCGAAAACTGATTCCCCTTTTTTAAGTACACACATTTTTGTTTAACTGTGAAGAGTAAGAGTAAAAAAGAAAGTAAGAGTAAAAAAGAGTAAGAGTAAAAGCATGAAATGCGTTACGATATTTGTATTCGAGTATCTTTAGTAACGGATAGGATAAAAATGAATATTAAATTGAAAGATTCGCTTCATTCGATCGAGAAAAAAAAGAAATGAAGGGGAAAATAAAAGGGCAAAAGAAAAGGCAAGAGAATAAAGGCGAGAGAGCGTCTTGGCATTCGCGAACAGGTATTCGAACGCGATCGTGAATTCCAAACACGCGCGCGAGAGGAGAAGGGGAAAGGGTAAAGGGAAAACGATCGGCGAATAAATAATGTTAAATACTCACTCTCGGAAAGTGCGAAAAAGGTCGATCGAAGGAGTCACCTCTGGTGCGCCTACCGGACTCCAAGAACGCGTCCTCGTTGTCCTCGTTGAACCTCTGCTTGACCTCCCGCAGCAGCTCGTCGTCAGACATACCGCGTAGCCGGTCCGTGAATTTCGGCGAGTCGCGAAAGTAAAATGACATTGTCGTCGAGGCGACCACGCGACGCGCCTTTTCGATTTCTCAACAACGCGAAGAACAATTCACTTTCTCTTTCTCTCTCTCTCTCTCTCTCGTATAATGACCGTTAAAACATACACCCTTCTTATACGAAGGTTTGCGCGTTACTGAACTGCGCCACGCAGTGCCGACAAACGAGTGGCGTTCAATTCAAAAGAGCGCGCATGCGCGCCCTACTCACTAGTAAGGTTACGTTCGAAAATCTACTCACAGAGTAGCATTCAATTGACTACCAATCAGAATAAAGAGATCTTTTAATATACACAAAAATCTTCTCTATTGCTATCCATTTCGATTTAATTCCATCCAAACAAAGCAAATATACACGAACCCGTTGCAGAGTTGAACTGAAAGATTCTTTTCAAGTCCCATACAGCACAGAAAGGTTGCAGAAACATTACATAGATATTTCAATGTAACAATGGAATATTGCATATACATTGCGCAATGTTGCTGCAATGTTGTTGCAGCATTGCAGCAATATTAAAATGTCCGCCCTCAGTAACATTGCAACGAAAGTAACATTACAACGCAATGTATTAATAATAATGCGAGATACAGATGCCTTTCATCTTAATTTTCATATTTCCATCAAACTGGCTTACATTTGTAGTCACAAATATTATTTTATATATCCATACAGCACCGAAAGATTGCAGAAACATTGCATAGACCTTACATTGAAACATTGTAATATTGCATGGAAATTGCGAAATGTTACTGCAATGTTACTGCAAACTTGCGGCAACGTTGAAATGTCCGCCAAGTCTTACATTGTAATATTAGAAATATTACAATGTAAGACTTCAGTAATGTTACGGTGCAATGTAATATTGAAACGCGTTGCTAATATGCAGAACGCTTCAAATTTAATAGATAAACATTGAGAATATATAAAGACATCCAAGAGAGATAAGAAAAAACTCATTGCAATTGCGTAAATTCACAATTGCAATGAGTTTCTTTTCATCTCTTTTGGATGCCTTTATTCTCAAAGTTTATCTATTAAAATCTGAAGTATCCTGCATTAGAAAATTATTATCAAATTTTTTGTTTTATATAGGAATGGGAACTAATACATACATACATATATGTATATATGTATGTATATAAAATATTTGGCCCAACGTAATTGATTAAATAATAATATAATTTATCTATTTATTTCACAAAATTAAAAATTTTATTTATATTTATATGCATATTGAACTCTACATCTTAAGATAATGAACGGACGATTTTCGTTTATTCGCCGGACATTTATCTCTCTGTCCGATTTATAAAAAATCAATTTAATATCTAAAGTTCCTGCATGCATTGGGGTTGTATCAGAAATTAAACTGAAATAGTATATCTTTATTATGAATTTTGTAATAATCATCTTTAAATTATATTCGATGCTTTCTTATAAAAAAGGGCTACATTTGATATAATGATACTGTCTTTTATTATTTGAATGCAATCTTCCTTCAGATTTTCAGATTTTCATTGTATGCATAACTTCATAAGTTCTGTAACAAAGTATTGCTTTATTGTTTAAATTAAAAAAAAAAATATAATTTGTGAACTTATTTAACTCACCTAATACCTCCTCTAAAGGCAGATCGATTACACCAGAGTATACAAATATTTCAAGAAAGCTTTTTAATATAGGAGAACTGATTGTGCATATACATATAGCAGAATCAGTGATACTATGCTATTAGAAACATATATGTGTGTAAATATGCAATAAAATAAACTTATTAAGAAACTCGCCTGAATAAAAATGTAATTGATTTTTTTGGGAAATACTAACCTTTGACCATTTACCAACCAATCATAGTAGAACATGTTTCTGAAAAACTGACAACGAATCCTCAGAATAGTCTTATAAACGTGGATAAGTTGTAGATCTGTGTCATCTCTGTATCGTAAGATCGCTCGTTGACTGCAACAAACGAGAGATTTCATAAATGAAATCGTTAGATATAAATACATGTAATATGAAATTAATATAAACATTTGTCGAATAAAGTAAAAAACTAAGTATACTAAAACTAAGTATTGTTGCGCCCCTGGACTTTATTTACGAGCGTAAATATAAATTAGATATATATAGTAAACGTGTGCGCGAGTTTCGATATATCTCGAATCAGTGGACGCAACAATATGTATTAATCAAAGTAATTAGTACTTTTTTCTCTCTTTAATATCTTGATCTATTTTGTTTTATATCTTGTAGAAAAAAAAATTGTTTGCAGAATAAACACGGTGGCTCATTTTAATCAATCCACGCAATTATCTCCCCCCACTATTCGTTGTTCGAAAAAATGTTTCAAATAGAACTTACTCTGTTTCGAGGGGGACATCTCATTATCAATACAAATCTTGTCTAGGTGGAGGTGCCTCCGAGATTTTATAATGTGACCTGTTTTTTTAAATTTGTGAATCACCCTAATTTTTTTATACAAATCGATTCCTCGCAATATTTGGCACAAAAAGTTATAACGGTAGGATGGCCAAAAAGTGAATAGTTTACGAGATACTTAATACTTTAATTTTACATAAACTATAAAAGATCTCGTAAAATATTCATTTTTCGATTATCTTATCTCAATACTTTTATGCACAAAATAACTAAATAATAAATTATGCACGAAAGGAATCAATTGGTGTAAAGAAAACACAGTTGTTTTTAAGAAAAAATATGTAATTTGCAAATATTAGCAACTACTTAAAGACTTTCTTATCATCCTTTAGACGTCTTTTGGTCTTTTTGCACTGTCTAGGAAACTTCTGAAAGATACTTGCCCTAGTCGTAACAATTTAAATTTTTGTCTTTATTTTCCCTCAACAACAAATAATCGATAATTTTGTAAAGAGAAACCTTTATGATAAAGCGTTTATAACGAAAATTTTGATTTCACCGCTAATGATGCCATAAAGTTAACATTGATATGCATAGTATACATATATATGTATATATACACACATATAATTGTTTTACTTTTTCGTTATGGTTGCATAATCACACAATTGTGAATAGCATAGCATCGCAAAAGAAAAAATAGCGATTGTGAAAACAAATTCGAGCCTCTATTGTAATGAAAATTTTATGTTGAGATTAGTTATCAATAATGTAATTGGCGATAATAAAGAATAACACTTAAAATCCTTAAAGTCAAAATTTTTTATTTCGTCAGAAATGTGTTTTTATGATTGTGCACATTAGATAATGTACTTTAATCGAATAACCCGAAGCCCATGTCGTCGTCTTCTGACTCGGATTCCTCCTTCTTTTCTTCTTTCTTTTCCGCAGCAGCAACGTCGGCAGATGCAGCTGCCGGAGTTGCTACAGCAGTGGCGGCAGCAGCAAACTTGCTTGGATCCTACAAATAAGCAATTCCAGTGTTCTAATAGATGCAACCAATTGTGTATAAAAAAACATTATATTATATTACGCTTATTATGTTCAGACTGCGTTTTTACGCGATATTTCAACCATGATCTTGACGCATCAGTGGGTTCAGCTATTTCTAGCTCTGACACGTGGACCAAGATCTTCAGACGCGTAACGTTTTCATCATTTCATTCGTATTTGAGAAATTAAAAAATGTAAGACACAATGTATATATATACGAAATCGTACCTTGATGTATTCCTTGATAGTAGCAGCTTCCGCGAATTCGACGTCGGTAACAGCAGCAATAGCCAACAGATTTTTGAAGCCGTTAGCGATACTATGCGGTGCGCTGGCGACCGTAGGATAACCGATCGTCAAACAAACTGAAGCCAAGTTTGCAACTCCAGCCATAAATTTCTCACGAAGGTCTTCAGGCTTGATGTCTAGAATCTCAGGTGCAAAAATAGTACCGGAATCATACACCTGTTCGACCAACAACCCATAAGAAAAAGGGGAAATGTTCAACATGTTCAAAAGAGTAGCTTCAGAAGCTCCCACTTTGTCACCAGGTTTGAGGATGTGTACATCATTCTGAAATTTAATATTACATTGTTACATTAGTGAGGCTCATAAAATAGTAAAATTTCAAGAACATTAAATCTAGCAGAAAATTTCTCAACAAATACTTACTATAATTTCAATAGTACCCTTGGAAATTTTAGTCGGTATACTCAATGCTTGGAAGAAAGAGGTCTTCTCAGGACCGAGTCCTGTGTTTTGAGCAGGAATGATGACACTTAAGGGTGCGATGGCTCCCGCCCTGGCAGGAGCGCGTACTTTATTTTCCAGCAATTTGTCCCTTACTTCGATCAAGTCTCCTCGAGTGAAAACAAATCCAACATTACCACGAATGTGAGGTAATAACTTCTCCAGTGCCGCATTACGTTCTATATGACCACGAATTGCTTTTCTCATCATGGTATTTTTGCCCATCAGTACCACTGCATTTCCACGCAATGACATACGGATTTGTTGCATTTGCTTGGAGCCGACATTGTCCGCGCCCACAATGAAGCATTTGGGAAAATCGTCCAATAGTTGCTAAAATATTTATAGAAAAAAAAATAATTATAATATATTATATTTTATGTGCATGCGTATTATATGTTATTATATATATATTCAGATTATATTTTTATCCAATATTTCAATCACTATCTTGACGCATTAGTGAGTTCAGCTATTTCTAGCACTAACATGTATATTTTCAAATGTGTACGCTCTTTCATGATTAATTAAAAAATAATTAGAATAGTGTATATATGTAATAAATAAATAAATAAATATATATATATATATATAAAACAAAAGCAACATCATAAATTATATTAAGTTTGCATATTCTATGAAACAGACCATCAGAAATTATAACATTTCCTACTCTTGACGCACTTGAAAATAATTTATCGTGTCTAGACATTCATATAACTGTGTTAAAGTATTCTTGGCACTGACTGTACAAGATTAGAATATAATTAAATCATGCATGCAAATATAAAAAAATAGTACTTACAACAAGTTTAGTGAAGTAATTTGACTTCCATGTTGCTTTGTCCTCCCTACCCATCGTGAAACGTGTACAGGGATACCTTGCGGGAATTTAAGGACTGAAAATCATTTAAAATAAAAATTGGAATTATATCAATATGTACAAAAAAAACAACAAAAACTAATGATATTAATATTTTGCTCAAGTTATAACAAATTTGTGCATAAAATACGAGTTCCACAAATGGGCAAAAAAAAAGGGGGGGAGGGGGAGTCGTGTACACCTCGAATTTTTAGGCTGCATTTTCTTGACATCATTTTAGTATATATTTAAATAAATGCGATACAGGAAAATGCCTAAAAATCTCTTGAAATTCAACATATAGTAAGACACGAATATTTAATTATCTGAAACCACATGGTTTCATTAACCTCGCAACCTTGATTCAACACTTTGTTTAAATATTTATTTAGCATATATTTTTGATTATTTTTATGTAGAATGATACATATATACGCAATATTTCTGATGACTCTAAGACAAGAAATATAAAATATATAAATTTTACAATATGCCGCAAAAATAATACACGTTTACTCGAACATACCTCAGCAAAGTAGAACACCGCGATGAAGAAGGAAACGGAAGTTTTGAGATAGGTTAGATATGGCCGAACTTAGGGCTGTTGCACATGGACGCGTCAACGCGTTACATTAATACTACCTGAGTTAAAAACATTACTCATCAGAGTGTCAGCAATAAAATCGATACAGCGATACGCAGCTTCCAGGAAATGTTTTATTTATGAATTTAAATGAATTTGGTTTTATTTATGAATTTAAATAGTATATATAGTTTATAGAAAAGAATACAAAGAGTTGCTGGACTCTTTGTCTCGTTTTACATTACTATCTGAGTTAGAAACATTACTCATCAGATATTTAGCTAAAAGCTATAGTACTTCCTGGAGTAGAGTAGCATTTGATTGACCAATCAAGACAAAAGAATTTTTGTTTCTGTTGTTCTGATTGGTCAATCGAGTGCTATTCTACTCCAAGGAATAAATTTTAGAACGCAATGAACAGCAGCTGACAGCACCTCAAGCTGTATCTTAAGTGCAGAAAGCGCAGCTGAAAAGTTTGTATATTGTTGCGTTATATTTTCTGTAGCTGATAAGGAGATGCGATATTGTAGAACAATAAATTCCTTAAATTCTTTAAAAATTGTAAAAGTAATTTGCACTTCGGGAAGCTTAGCTTATAATTAAATTATGAGATACAAATATAGTATTAAAATATTACATGTAATATATATTAAAGGTAATTATTATTTATATTTAGATGTTAATTTAAAAAAATCACGTATACGGATAAAATGTAAATATAAAGCATAAATATATACAATATTTATAATAAATACATTGTTGCTAAAATTTTTTCAGGAATATAATCAGAGAAGTGGAACAATGTGATTTAATATTTTTGTCTGTTAATATTTTGGCATCAATGGCAGTTTCTAAGTAAGATTTGGTTTTGTCAAGTTAAAAAATTGCTATTTAACTAGATTGTTACACATCCATTGTAGTTTACTATTATTAGAATCTATATCTCATTTTATTGTATTCTTTTGTATGCATAAATTATTTGATGTAATAATTATCTCTTTTTTTTTATATATAATCAAGGATTATATAAGCCCCTGAATAGCATGCAAAAAACAGTATGATATTCCCCAAAGAATTCAGAAAATGCGCTATAATGAGCGAAGAATGTCCAAATTGTGGACAACTTACAAACGCATCTTCTTCAAGACTTGTGAAGGATAGCTGCGGCCATACCAAATGTCGAATGTGCTTGCTATTTGAGGAGCATGGTTGTAAAATTTGCCAAGCTGACCATCATGCTCAAGGCACTCAAGATTATTTAGGTATATAAGTTTTTCTGGAGTTTTATCTTTATCAGATTTTTCTAGTCTAAATTTATGTTTTTTGACTCATTTTTTTCGTCTTCTGTAGTAATAAGTTCAATATATTGCAGAAAAACAATGTTCCATGAATAGAGATTTAAATGATACACACAAATCATCTAGCGAGGAGATTATATTGCCATTAGAACTTGTCATTAACAAGGATTCCAAATCCAAAGAGAGCCATGACTCCACTTCTGCTGAGCACAGATCGACAAATCTTCATTATGAGAATGCCACTTTCGACAAAGAAGAAGTCTACAAGTTTTCTACAAATGATACAATTACCAATAATGATTCTAACAAGCTATACATTTATGGAAATGATCACAATTCTACGAGTTTGCAAAATCCTCGTGTAAGAAAACAAATTTCAATGCAATTTTTATTTATATATATATATATATCATTACCTCATTATATTTATAACTTTTTATGCCAAATATTGCGAGGAATCAATTTACATAAAAAAATTAGGGTGATTCCATTTAAAAAAACTAGGTTGACCTTCAAATGATTTTGAAAAATAACCTCGGTTAAAATTCAAGATTATCAACTTCTTTCCCCCTCAAAATCAAACAATTTTTGTTCGAAACATTGTTTTCTAAAACGTGATGTTTTTTTATTTATTTAAGCATATTTTTAAAAATGGGCCACTATATATATATATACAATGTCCAATTTTATTATATTGATTTAATAAGAAGTATTTTAAATTAGTTGTTTAAAAATTCCATTACTATGTATAAAAAATTAAAAACTAAGATTGAGAAACAATTGTTGGTGAAAGAAAGTGGTGATTGTTTGTTGCGCTAGCTGATGGGAGTATTTCTGTTTTTTCAGTGCAATCAGGCGGAAGAAAAGCTCGACGAGGATACCGTAGAGAAGAGTAAAAATATCAAGTGTCGCGATCGCAGTCATATAACAATAGTGCCGGGCATCCCGGAAAAATATAAGTGTAATGTATGCAGTAAGATTTTTCATAACAAGAAGGGAAAGTGCTATCATGACGCCTGTGTGACAGGCGTTAAGCCATACCAATGTACCTTCTGTGATAAGAGCTTTGTCAAACGTTCTCACTTTGAATATCACGAGAGGGTTCATAAAGGATACAAACCGCACAAGTGTAACCAATGCGAAAAGGCTTTCCCTCAGCGAAACAAACTTAATAGGCACATGCTTTCCCACAGTAAGCATACTTTGGAATTCGATTAACTCTCTCTCTTTCTCACTCTCTCTCTCTCAGTGACGTATCAATATTAAATAATTAAAATAAATAATAATTAATGTAGGAATGTTATGAAGATTATAAGCTGTTTTTTTTAAAAAGAATTATAAGAAAAAGATACGTACTCTATATGCAATTTGTGTGACTATAATTTGAATATCTTAGAGGAGAAGCAGTTTAAATGTCCTGAATGCAACAAACGATATAGCAAACGAGATGATTTTAAGAATCACCTAAATGTGCACAACGCGACATCGACGTATAACTGCAAGTCCTGTGACAAATCCTTCCGCATATTAACTAATCTGAAACGCCACATGCGAACGCATACAAGTAAGCGGAAAGATTCTTGTTTATCGCCGAATTATACTTTAGCAGAAACATCCTTTTTTTTAAGTCTTAGTAGAAAATATGACAAAAAGTTCGATTTTCCAAAGAATCCGCAAATGAGAAAAATAACAAGTTGATGATTATTATCATAGGCGAACGACCGTATATGTGCGATGAGTGCAACAAGAGTTTCAAGGACCGATTCCTGCTGAAACGACACAAACGGACTCACGAGAAGGAGAGGCCATTCTCTTGCGCCCATTGTAACAAAGTTTTTCTATCGAAGAGCGAATTGAGACGACACTTAACTGTGCATTCAGGTGCGTTGAGTATCATGTGAACATTAGGGATCAAGTTCAATATGTACTTAAAAATCCGAGTCGAATCCAATTGGTTTTATCTTCTAGGATTCGAATAATACTCATAAGAAATAACATTTCATGTATTGTACTTGTGAAGTAATCGAATCTAGAACAGTTATATTCGAATTTTAGATTGAGTACCTGCAAGGTTTGAAATAGTACTTATAAAGAATCGAATCTTTTACAAGTAGTACTCGAATTCTAAGATAAAAAAAATATATTTATAATACTTGCTATACATTCACACATGCGCGCACGCACATCCTCATCCCCACACAAACACCCATTCCCCTACCTACCCCCACAATTTCTCACAAGTACTCATAAAAAAGATTCGAAGATACTTGATCAAGGTTCGAATATACTTGGAAGTACTGCTTTTGTTTTTCGAGGTGCTTATAGAGAGTTGGAATTTATCTCGTCCAGATTCGAGTCTACTTGAAAGTACTATTTTTTTTTCGAAGTAATCATAGAGAGTTTGAAACCATGCAAATTCGAACCTATTTGTAAGATACTTAATCCCATCGCTAGTGAACATTCTTATATGCCGACGAGGATCTTCGAATTCGTTAATCTGCGTACTTCTTTCAGACGAGAAGCCGTTCTCCTGTGAGTACTGCCAGACTCCATTTAGACGGAAGGACAACCTGAACCGGCACATCAGACACCATCATACCGAAGATTTTGGCTGCGAGGCGCGCGAAACGCCGCTCGTCGAAGCGGACTCGCGAAGCTGCTCGACGAAAAGCAATCAGCAACGACCGAGACAGAAGCAGCCGAGGAGAATGCAGCCGAAAAGTCCCGGCAAGGTCACCGCGACATTTCCGAGTTCCCACGTTGATCAGATCAACTCCCGGCTGGATTCCATGGGCAATATCACGCCTGTAATAAGGACCACGAGCGAGGTGAGCAACGCGGTGCCGGTGATTAACGGGCCTATCAACATTAGGCGGCTCGAGGACAGGACCGACAAGAAGATATTCACGTACACGGAGCCGATCCCGATCGCCGAGGCGGTAGTGATTAACTGTCGGATCGAGGAGAAGTTATACCCGCAGAGCGCCAGCAGCCATAATTATTTTGTACGCAGCTGCCTCAAGGATAGGAATTCCAGAGTGAACTCTTATCCCAACAACAAGCTCGCGTCGCAAGAGAGCAGTTCTGCCGCGACCACGTCTTCGCGAATCGAGCCGCCTCTTCTTCCGAGAGCGATGGAAGAGCGAAAGGATTCCGCGGTTAACGTCCACGAGGAAAAGATTGCGAGATATGACGAGGAGGGGAAAGGTAATCGGGATGAAGACGAGACGGTGAGAAGAGATGAGAAGAGTCGCGAAGGAGGAGAAAATTGTAATGCCTGTAGGAAGAATGATGTAGTTTCTCTTCGAGAATCTAATTGCGTCTCCACGATCAAGAAGCACACTACACAATTGGCGGAGGGACATTTGAATGAGAATTCCACGATAAACAATGATGATTCGGAGGCAACGAGTAGCATGATATTGCCGAAGGATTCTCAGGACAACTGCAAGAGGAAGCAAAGCGACATGCATTGGAGACGCAGAATCGCGGAGACGCTGAAGCCGTGCTGATCGCCGCTTCGAGTGCGGAAGTGGAGTAAAATTGGCGATAAATATGCGAAATGCTTGTCGTAATAGTGACAAGATGCGTGTACTTCGTAGCAAGATTGTTTTTATCACAATTGAGTGAAAAAATAGCGTTCAAGTTTTAATACATGTTGAATTAAATTATATATATTGTGTATGTGATTTCAATTATATTAATAAATTTGTTTAGGTAATGCATATTTTTATGATCTTTCTTAGAATTGTTTGCGGATAGAAATCGATTATAATAATGAGGCTGCATGATATATAATTATCTAAAATCATGAACGCGATTAAAAGTAACGCAACAACAATTTATTGGCCATCCTCTCGCTTATCAATTCTTCAAGTCAATTACACACTACGAATACAGACAAACTTAGCGTATCGTTTAATTATCACTGATCGTTTATTTACAATAATTAAATTACCTTCACAATAATAATTGCTCCGCAGATTAAATTGTCCTCGCGTTAGCCTTAGGTAAACATTTAATTAGAAAGAAGACGTGCTAATTATCATTAATTTAACGATACTTTAAATAAATTTTTACGCATTTTTTATTTTGCGATCAGTTTCTTTCGCTATTTTTTCTTCATCTGTAAGTTTCTACGAATACAACGATATGAAAAGGCCGCTGATATAAATTAATGTAAAAATTATAATCTTGAATTTCACGATTTTTAGTCGATTTCGCATAAAAAGAAGAATGTAGAAGAATATTATAGATGAATCGAGAGAGACGAATATATCCGAATATCGTTAGTGATTAACGGGAGAATCGTGAAAAACGAAAAAACTCGAATGAATGAAGTGAATTCGTAGAGAGCTAAAGATTTCTAAGAATCTACTCGTACTCCTCCTCGTCGGGCCGGATCTGGGGGTATCGTCTGAGAACTTGATGCTGCTGGGGCTGTGGTCGCCTGTGCTGAAGGGGGATGTTGACTTCTTCGGGGCTGTGGAATACCTGGTTCACCGGAAGACGGAACTGTGGGAGTCCTGTGGGCTGTGGACGAACCGACGTGGGAATGCTATTCAAACTTTGAGGCTGCGGACTCACAAGGACCTGTACAAGACCTAATTGTTAACGTGTCAATGTATGGCCTTGCAACTTCTAATTCACAGCTTCTAAATAGGAGCGTTGGAATAATCACGACAATTCAATGATGATGATTATACCTGTGGGGCAGGACGACGCGTCGGAGCGGCCGTAGGAGTGATTTGATAGTCACCGACCTCCCTCTCGTCTGTATAGATGTCAGAGGGATAATACCTCTCGCTGTACCTCAGAGTAACATTGGGCTTGGTCTCGGCCTCTTGGAGATTCAGCGGCTTGTACAGATATTCATTGACGAAATGATATTGCGAACTCTTCTTACAACTGATGTCGCCGCTGGGTGGCATGCAGATTAAATGCACCTGGTACAATCAAACAGTATGTTTTAGTTCCATCAAAAACACAGTTAAACACAAACACAGATTCAGATATTCAGAAAGATACAAGATATATAGATAAACATTTGAGGCACTTTGCATCACGACCTGTAACGATATTTGTCGCTATGTGTTATTTCTAAAAAAAAAAAAAAAAAAAAACTATATAAAATAAACATAACAGCAAGTTGATGGGGCAGGTTACTAGGGCAACTTCCTATTACTTGAAGTATCTAGGATTCGATCTATTGTAATTTTATCGTAATCACAAGTGATATTTTTCAGCAATCTAAGATATCAGCATATAATCGAGACACTAGTCAAGTACACAAAAATTAGATAAAGAAGGACATCTACGTTTTGACTAACCTGGTGGAAGGTGAAACCCTCCGGACAAATCCAAGAGTGCTTGGCGTTGTCCTGGCAGTAATGGAAGACCTCGCAGTTGAGGTCCTCGTCGGCGTAGTAGCCGGTTTGCTTGTTGACGCAATCGAATCTGCTCTGGGGTAGAAGAAGGCTGAGACGATCGGGCTCTTCCTTCTCCTCCTCGAGTTCCTCTTGCGTAGGTCCGTTGGGTCCGTACTGGCCTCGAGCAGGAGCACGTGACGGAGAACCAATGCGGATGGCCGTCGACTGAGAATAATCGCGAGCGTCTATCGGCGTCGCCGTCGGCTTGCGATATAACTGCAGGAGATATATAATAAATATTTTTTTCACAGAATAACTTTTTATTAGTCTCTTCTTTTCACTGATAAGAACGAATTTGTTTCATCAATCTAATGCATCCACTAATCAGGCATCTCAATTATTATTCTTAAAAAATAATTAATAATTAGAAACATTAACCCCTTAACGCGCAAGGCCGAGTTAACTCGGACAAGCGATACTGGCAGAATTGTGCAAGTCCGAATTAACTCGGGCAAGCGGTACTGGCAGAATTGTGCAAGCTCGAGTTAACTCGGGCAAGCGGTACTGGCAGAATTGTGCAAGCTCGAGTTAACTCGAATTAACAGCGCTTTATTTTATATTACCATAAAAAAAAAAAAATGATTTTTTTTTTGTCATTTTGTTGCAAAAAAACGTGTGTTAAGGAGTTAATTTATTAATTTAATTTTCACGTGTAAAAATAGTTTTTATATTATTTTACTATACATAATAAATATTATTATAATATTATAAATTGTATTATCCGATATTATCATAATATCTAGATGCAATTCAATATAATAGAAATATATATACATGTACGAACACGTAGATAAAAATATACATAGTCTCAGGACTGACCGGTTGTTGATTCCTGTAGATCGGTGTCGGCGAGGGCGTCGGCGTCACCGCATTGTCCTCGTAACTGTTATCACGGAATCCTTGTGCCGAGCTTAAGCCGGACGAGTAAAGCGGTCCTAAGCTACTCGGTTTTCCGGGGAACGAAACCGCCCTCGTTTCCAGATCGTAGGAACTCTGCGCCGCTATGGCGGAGCCCAGTAATCCCAGGAACACCCAGTACATCCTGCGGAACATAATCGGTGAGGAAGAATCCATGTGGCACATGCGACTTTAATTTTATTCTAAATTTCTCTCGTAATTGTAATTGTAACCTGCTTCTACAAGAATGTCTAGGGGAAATTCCTTCGCTTTTTACGTCACTATAATACATCCCATACAGCACCGAAAGATTGCAGAAACATTGCGTAGATCTAACATTGAAACATTGTAATATTGCATGGGAATTGCGAATTGTTTCTGCAATATTACTGCAAGATTGCAGCAACGGCTGGATGGCCGCTTTTTGTAATATTGCAATGAAATATTATAGCAACATTGCAATGTAATGTATTTGAAAAAATGCAACGTTACTGCAACCATATAGTAATATTACTTTTTTTTATTTTACTGGCAAAAATTTCGCTTTTGTGATCTTCTTTAAATATATTTAAGTATAAATTAATATACAAACATCGATTGGAATTAATTATATCTTTATTTGACATAAAATGTAAAATATCTTGTAAAATATTCAATTTTCGGAAATCTTACTTAATACTTTTATGCACGGAATAATCAGATCCATCAATTGGTGTAAACAAAACATAAAGTTGCTTTAAAAAAAAGCATTTTACAAAATATTTTACATTTTATGTCAAAAAATTGTAAACTTCGAAACCTTATTATAACTCAAAAAGTACTTAAGAAAAAAATATTTTATTATAGTGTTTTGAAAAGCTCTCGAGATAAGTTACAAGAATATGCAATAAAAAAATGAGGGTTCCCATTTAAAAATATCAAAGTGATTTTTATGTGACTTTGATGGTGCTATTCAAGGTCAAACTGATATGATAATTAAATAGCTTTTTTTAAGCCCTTCAATTTGGTATACTTATATCTTTCATTATAGTGGACCGTTTTCGAGATATTTGACCGTTTCCAGACTTTTGGGACTCTGTATATAAAATAATATATATATATATATAAGTATATTTTTTTATATTAATTACATATATTTCTCAATGTCTATTTGGATCAACAGAACCGTAACACAGTAAATGAACAAATTAGTGACTATAAATAAAATTTAATAGATTTTATTTTGTAATCTTTCTGGAATGTTGCTGTAATATTCTCTTGAAATATTACAATTATATGTTCTTGTAATGTCTCTACAATGTTACATTGCAACTTGAAAGATTGTAACATTGCTGCAATGTAACTGCAATGTTTTGTGCTGTATGGGATGTAATACGTTGATTAAAATTCGATATCCGAAGAACAGGAATTACGATAATCGAATTATTATTGATACTCTGCATCAAATTCGTTCTCGATCTCGACTTTCCATTTTGTTGAAACGTAAGCGGCCGTACTTTTCCAGGGTATCGATGGTCAAGGGCACTTTCCCTCGCGTGCACACGTACACGCGCGCGCGTACGTGCGTGTATATGAATTTAATGAGTGTCGATTTGCGAGAAAGTCCGACTACGATTTCTCGAAGAAATGCTCCTTTACTCCTTTAATGACACCGATATATATGATTACAGCCTGATCCTCGTTTCTCATTTTAACCCAGTGAAGGTCATTGACCTCGAGTTCTTCATATAATGACAAGAGTATAGACGATTCGAAAGTTCGATGATCTAAAAATTGAAAGATCCTTGAGTTACAAGTCCTTAGTGAAGACATGAAAAGCAAAAATTAGGTATTTAAGGAAATGGAAAAATTAAATGAAGTATAAAGACATACATATAAAAAGGATGATTCTCAAAAATCTAAAAGAATGACTCTTCAAAGAGATTGTTAATAACATAAATACGAGGATCTAAAAGCTCATCGAATATAATGTACATATTCGGTGATATGTATTAGAATTTTGGATATGTTTTATTTTATTGAAGATCTCTCGTTTTTTTTTATCGCGACTCGATCGCTTAAAGCAATTAGAAACTAGCTTTCCAGATGCGTGTGTGCCACATGCCATATCCGAGAATTATTATGGAAAGCACTCGTGCTCGTTGAGCACGTCATCGTCACGACCGAAATGGCTTTAACCGATCGTGAAACCGCCGTCCGAGTTTCGCACACATAGAAAGTAACACGCTTTCCTTACACCTGCTCTCGCGCGCGAGCAGCATCGATGCGCCTATTCAAATCTCGCCGCTGCTTACGTGATCGGATCGGGCACGAATCTCCTTTCGCCTTGAAGGCACTTTCGGATGATATATTCGTTTTTACGGGATTTTATAGAGCCCGCTTATAAACGATCTGTAATTCGCGGACAATTTGGGGCGGAATTTCATTCATAATTTTGTGATGCAGAAAATACGTTTAAAGAGAGTAGACACACGTATAAAATATACATCAAAGTACATACACATATGCATTAGGATATTTTATGCGATGCATACAATTATAAATGGAATTCTACCTTGAATTTTATTATGATCTATAAATCATTTAAGATGAGTTTATAAGATAAGTACGAGTTGAGTCCAGTTTGCATTTTCTTTTCGTTTCAGAATTAATTAGTGCGGAACTAATTCAATTATCGCAAATTTATTCAATTTACATACTAAAAAGAGTAGAAAGAAAAGTGTAAAAAGATAAATAATGAAAAAGGACAGACTTTACATTATGCATCTAACTTTATAAATAGAGGAAGATTAAAAAATAACATACTGTTTAGCTTGACAAATATTAAATGAAATATCTGCAAAAAATTATTTCCCTCCTGATATTAAATTTTAATAGCAAATTCTGCGGCAAGTTTGAAGTTTATTGTGTTATATTCTTTAAAAATCGCGAGAGAATTGTATAAAAAAATAATAAGATGTACTTATAAAAATAAATTTTAAATAATAAACTTAATAAATTTAAAGATAATAAGGAATTAATTGCAAAAACTGTATAATGATATTTATTGAGACAAAATTGCGATTTTTTGATCAGTTAAACAATAACTCCAGGGGAAAGAAAGTCTTAAGAATATCGAAGGAGCAACAGCAGTTATATAAGCTAGTCATATATACATAGGTCGAAGGTAATCTGCCATTTTCTATCTGTAATAATATACATGTTGCGTAATATTGCGTAACGCCATTTTTCCACGAACTCGTCACTCGCGGGACTTTTTGTCAAATCTAAACTTAATTTCGACGTAAATACATCGAAAATTAATCAATGCGTAAATAATTTAATTAAACTAGCTAATCTAATAGAGATTGAGAGAACAAATTCTGTCGACTTTTTCTATATATTATGTGTAACGCGCACTTTGTAATATTTTAGTTAATTATAAATTTAATCAGAATTTATATCCGCAATGCTTATTTTTTTTAAAGAGATTTTTAGGTAGAATTTGCGAATGTCGGAAATTATTAATTATATTGCAGTTTTATGAACAACATTAACCCCTTAATGCACGGTTTTTTTGCAACAAAATGGCACAAAAATTTCTTTTTATGGTAATAGAAAATAAAGCGCTGCCCGAGTTAATTTGGGCTTACACAATTCTATCAGTACCGCTTGCCCGAGTTAACTCGAGCTTGCACAATTCTGTCAGTACCGCTTGCCCGAGTTAACTCGAGCTTGCGCGTGTTAAGGGGTTAAAAAAAATCATTGCAGTATTTCTCGATAACGCTTTCACGTTGAACGTATTAAGAAAAAAATAATTTCTCTAGCAATGCCCGGAAATCACTAATATACCATGGAATTAGCCAATCGCTAATCGCTAATGTAATGAGGCGGAAAAGTGTCGTTTAATGAGCGCGCTGGCGGCCTCTTGCCAGCCGTGCGCGTGCGTTCGTCATGCGGATAAGGTTCCTCGATGAAAATCCGATCGGAGTGAAAGTGAGAGGGGCATTGGTGTAAAAATGACACGCCCAACACGGGACTTTCTTACGAGACGTGTGAGATCGCGCCAAGGTTCAGTTCGCGTCTCCATAAACGATACACAATGGTCGAGGGTTATGAAATAGAATGAACTTTTACATAATTTCCCAAGGCCACGGTCGTAATTTTGTAAATCTAATTTAATTTTTCAGCTTCTCAATTCGTCAAATATTTTTCTTTCAGGAATCTCAAAATTGCAGAAGTCCCGGGAAAAAAGTTCATATATAATTATATGCATGCGATAAAACATGCGTAAGTCACTTAATCTATCACTTAATAAACCAATACAGATCATATTGGAATCCGCGAACTTAATTTCGGACTTGATGGATTTTTCTTATTTCAGTTCTTCTCTTAGAATTCGATCGTCGCGTTGAATCCGATCGATTCCATATAATCGTTTTTGCCTGTTTATTGATCGGTTTCTCCGATTTCGCCAGCAGGAAAATCGTGAGGACTTTCTCCGTCGAGGAGATCGCTCGAATGATCGTTATTATTATTCATAATCTCTCCGGCGTTCGCGCCATAATCATCTATTTAACGAGATCTCCGTAACATATGCGCACATCATGTGTGCATATCAGGGAAGGGCGTTCTCCTCGCTGTAACCGACTTCCTGCCTGTGCCGCGCAAAGAAAGCAATATTGCATAATGGAAAAAGAGATAGTTGTCCAGCGACTTTACGGAGAGGCAGTTGTGTTGGTATAACACGCGTAATGTCAACCGGTTGTGGTTTAAGGAAAAATCTGGAGCAGCCGAGCGGCGACATTTTCTTAGAATTCCGCACGAAACACATTACACCGGCTAATCCGTTTCTCATCATGTCGATATTAATTTTGCTCTTCTCTATAAATATAGATTTCAAACCGACATCTTTTAGTATTAAAAAATCTATTGAATTCTTGCTTGGAAAGAGATCTAATTAATTTGCTTCTAATAATTGTGTGCATCCATTTCTAATAAAAAATTAAATATTAATTTTATTCGTCAATGATTAAATCCAATGATCTAATTAAAAATCTTTTTGTTTAGTTCTGGACATATGGGTTACAATAATGTAACAACAATTTCTAATCAATTTCATATGTATGTTAACTTCTTTATGTGTAAATTAGAAACAATACAGATTTTCATATATCAAAATTTTTTATTAAAATTTAACAATTTTGCTGTTAAAACCTGAAATAGAGCCTTATATAGAAGGGAAAGATATTTAATAGAATAACAATTAATTGTAAAGCTAGAGTAAGAGGAAAAGTGTAGTAAGAAACAGATATTATGTATCAAGGTTATCAACCTTATAGCTTCATGTAAATGTGTAACTTTATTTTAAGCACGCCGTCACTTTATCTCATTTTGAAGATATAATAAAAGGAATATAAATATCAAGTAATTAAAATTTGCAATATAAATACTTATAATTTTTTTTTTATAAAAATATACAGGCATCAATAACTTTTGAGTAATTAGCAATTGAAAATAGGGGTCTTTTATAAACTAAATTTTATAAAGATACAAACAAGTAACAAACTCATAGTTTTCAATTAATTTTAAGAGAGAGAACTTTTACAGAATATAGAATTAATGCTCAGTTACGAAGATATGTAACCTTAAGGATAGGCAAATTGTGAAGAATGATGATCTTCTTGAGGAAAGATCGATTCTAAAGAACATCACGCGATAATGGCGCTACACGTCCGCCATACTTTGATCTTCCTCGCTTTTACTTGTACGCAGCCTCTACAGCGAATCGTAAAAGATATATTTTCGCGTGGTATTTTAATTAAGTTAATCCTCGACTGTACGAAGGAAAAGAGAAAAATGGGAATTTGAACGGCGAGTTGTACTTTCTCTCCGGCGGTGGTAATATTGTTTCGCGCTAGAAGCCGAACTGGATAAATCGGGAGGGAGACCCCCGTGAGCGCCGTTAAAGCCTCAAGAACTTTATGAAATTAACTTGGTCACGCATGGTGGAACAAGAATTATGACACGTGCTTGGCGAGCAGTCGCTCGGCAAGAACCGGTCGGGCGAAATTATTTGCTTTCGAGATAAGGAAGTCGAGCATTTAAATCTCAATAGTTGCAGTCGTTAACCCTAGAATACCTATCGCATTCTTAAAATGTTTATGTTAATCTCAAGCGTTAAATCTTAATTATTTGCATTAAAAAATAGTGAAAGTTAAAAATATTATTAGAAATTTATCCAGAGTATGTATATATATATATATATATATATATATATATATATATATATATATATGTATATAATATAGAAATAGTATTTCCTAATATTTTGATCTTTAAATATCAATAGAGAGACGTGATTTTTTTTATACAAATAAAAAGATAAGATTTAAGAAGTTTTGGAGTGGAAATAGTAATCTAAAAAATAATAACTTTAAGTAACAATTTAATATATTTTTAATAAAAATTTATCTCTTTTAAAATTACAAACAATGAGAGCCTTAAATTTCAATACATCGCAATTTTTTTCGAAAAAGATAAATTATATATATGTATATTATAATTGTATAGAATAGCAAAAATAATATATTTGAAAAGAAAAAATAGTATAACATATGTATATTTTAATATTATATTGTATTTTTTAAGTATACAAGTAAAGAGGAAAAGGAGGATTTTCAATTTCTAACTAACAAACTTAGATTTATAAAATGCTAAAGTTATTTATATAACAAAACAATAAAATTTGACAGAACTGTCTATTAATAAATCTAATAATTTTTTCAAAATAATTATCGTAAAACATTTAATGAAAACATAAAGATAATAATGAATATAAATACGAATTAAAGTATGACTATATGTAAATAAAATCTACATTTATAAACACTTCAAAATTCATTTTCATATCATTGCAATTGCAATTTATGTCAACATTAACATTATCTTTGATTATCTCATCAAAGCGATCTATAAAAAGTATCACCTAAAAGACATTATAATGAATTGAAAAATTAATATCGAATAAGGAGATATACGAAAGAGCCTTAACTGTAAAAAAAATTAACGAAAAAAAATTATTAACGAAAAAGAATCAATAAAATCCAAATTTTTTTACTCAAAATAGACAATAGCTGACAAAGATAATGCACAATACGATAATGCAGAAGTCCTTCGAGATGCACTTCACTAGCGTTGGAAGTAAGTATCACTGATTATAAAGGCCCACTTACCTGTCAGTGCGACAGCGAAGGTAGCGGGATAGAACGAGCGTCAAAACACCGTGAGAGACCAACAACACGCGCGTGGTTTATCTTGGCCGACATGTCACTCTCTTATATAGCGTATCTCGTTGAAAGTTGCCTCCACCAGACGAAGTGAATTCGGTTCTCGTCAAAGTAGTGGGATAAGATTCCTGCACACAATCGCTTGTATTGCTTCTGCAAGAAGCATCTGTTTAAAGATCCTCGGCAAGGATTTCGATTAAGATTTTAACACCGAAAATATTGTATTTTTATTTTAATAATTCCCTATTTTTTTTTAGAACTCTGTTCTAAAATAAACAGGCGCCAAAAAGATCCTCTTACCTTAAGAGAAGAATCCTCTAAAGATTAGTATCAGATATTCCTAATTTATAAAAATGTAGACGAAATGGGATTTATTTTTACATTAACAAAAAAGTACATTATTTTACAGCATACAGGCAAAGAAAGACCATAAAGAATAAAACATAGACATATGTAGTACATATAGACCGAACATGAGGTACACGAGACCTGGGTCCTGTACGATTAAATTAGGTTATATTACACGTTACTTACTCGTGAACACTTCTCTTAAGTCGCTCAAATCTTCTTTCTCGAGCCACTTATTGACTTTATCCATTCTTCTAATAAACTTAAACCGTTCAGTGACAAACACTGCACTGCATTGTAAATTGCAACACTATATAACCATATATATTGCTGCAACAATATGACCATTAACGCTAAATGAACGGTCCGCATAAAAAAACATACCGTTATTAACATATTTTGTTATTAACAAAGAATATATTTTTAATTTTAGAGGATGTTCTAGAAACACTTAAAAATACTGTTAAGAGGGATTTTATAGTATACAGTTCTCTTACTTCGAGAATATAATTTTTTTGGTGTACAAAGATCAAATGTATTTTATCTAAACTTGAGAGGATAAATTAATGCTCGAGAACGCGGTGTTACATTTAAAAAAAATCTATCAATTTTAACAGATATCATTGTGAGTCTTTCAAGTTATAAAAAAAACAAATTTATAAAATTAAACTATAAAAACATTGTTGTGTGTGATTAATAGCAAAAAATATAAAAACTGTACATTTGAAAACGAGAAAAATTGTAGAAAAATACAAGAAAAATTATTTCCTTATAAATCTTTCAATTTTGAAGAATAAATTTTTTTTAGTAAGAATGTTCATCACAGAGTCATCCTGCGATACTGAAAGCTTATTGTTAGTAAAATTTACTGAGATAATTAGGAAAGAAAAAAACGTTTTGCAATAAATTGAAACATTTTAGATCATTAAGTTATGACCATTAACTCTCGAACGAATAGCCATCTTCGCATTTTCCTCGGTGCACCGATGAAAATGAGATATCTCACGATTAGGATCGGCCTTTTACATTCAAAATTAAAAATTAAGAAGAAAAAAAAAACAATAGGAGTATAAACTCGTGAAACTTGCGGAATTGAAGATTTTACGGCGCGATTCCGAAGAAAGCGTAATTGCAGACCGGGATTTCTGAGGAAGCAGGATGTGCCCCGATATATCTCACGGTACGTGTAGGATCAAGATCGCGTGTCATGATGGAAATGCAAAATGTGTGATAGAAGGCGCGATGGTCTGTATAATGTGGCGTGAAACGTAATTAATCTGATCTATCGATCATCCCGGAAGATCGACCCGCCGTTACAGATCCGCCGTATTATATTCTTTTTTCCACGCGCCGTTTCGCTTCTCTCCCTCACACTTTTCACTATTTAACGGTTTCGATCGTAGATAAATAGATAAGCTTATTTTATTCTGGAGCACACATGCTTCGATATAATAACAGAGCGCACGCAGTTATGATACACGAGATACGATCTGATCTAATCAAAGATATCTGAGAGATATATCTGAGAGATAACTTCTAGGATCTTTGAATGTCAAGTAAATAAATTTTCAAATATCAAAGAACAAATATAAAATAAAAAAAAGATATGAGTTACAAGTTGTTTTTCCCTTACGGAAAAAACACTCAAATATTGAGTGTTTACACTCAATTTTGGGAGTTTACTCTCGAATTTTGAGTGTTTACACTCAATATTTACAATGAAGATTGAGTGTTTACACTCAAACGTTGAGGGTATACACTCAAAAAGTGTTTATACTCAAAATTGAGTGTATACATTAAAAGATTGAGTGTGTGCATCCAATGAGTGAGTGTTCACACTCAAGTTTGAGTGTAAACACTGAACATTTAAAAATTTACTCTCAACACTTGGATAACAAATGACTGATTATTCTTATAAAAATATTCAATTTTATTTCATTCTCATTTAATGTATGCTTCTAGTGTATATGCATTTTACTATTTACATGCACTTAATGGTCACAATGAACAATTTGTTAACAAAAATGTTCATCGACAGTGTGTTATTGATTGTAATCATTAAAGAATACCTTAAACTAACATTTTATGTCAGAGTGTAGCCTGTCAAGTGCTGTATAGTTCATTTATTGAACTGCGTATCCAGCTTATTGTTACCATAAACTTTAGTGTAACAATCGCTTCAGATTAAAGTACAACTTCAGTGTTACTCTCAACTTGAGTGTTAACTTGAGTGTTATTCTCAACTTGAGAATAACACTGAAGTTAACTCTCAAATTAAGAGTAGCACTCCAATCAACACTCAAGTTGAGGGTTACACTTTCAAGTTAAGTGTTCGAAATAACATTTAAATTGAGTGTTATTTTGAGTGTTTTTTCCGTAAGGGTAATATTATTTTTCTGTAAAAAAAATTGTGATACGCGATTTTTATGAAATTTTTGAATGCTTGTTTTATATAATAATTATTATTTTACATCATTTTCAGTGAAGATAGTCACTGCAAACAGAAGGAACGAAATACTGACATATGCTTTACAAAATCAAACTAATTTATATATTTATAAAATTCATCGTAAAAGAATAAATAAACAAATATACATATGAAAATAGAAGTATATGTATATAATAATATTTTTTTATATTTTGTTATCCACTGTTGTGGGATTTTTTTATATTTTGTTATTCACTGTTGTGGGGTTAATTGCGCTATTTTACGTAACGTCATCCTGGTTCGCGAGCGGAGAGCACCTTTGAAAATGTAAAATGACAAATTTATACGCAGTAAAGGCCGCATTCGAATGCGAAGTAAATTCCAATGGAATCGTAAATCGAGCCGATAATCAGCCGGGAACAATAAACGAGGACAGTCTTTTTCCGATATCGGATTATCGAGTAACGACATAATTAGATGGATTAAACTTAGCGCTTAAATATTTAAAAGTGTTCGGCGAAAGAAGAGAAATACATTGACGATAATCATTGATCTGCCGCAAAGCGATTTGATTCATGATTCGGAGAACGTGTTGTTGACACTTGACATCTTCCGTATAAAAATGATGATTATTCGCTGTATAACGAGAGAGAGCTTTATTAGACACTTTCCTTGTCCGCACAACTTTTTAATTTCTAAAATTAAATATTTTAATTAAAATTCCACATGTGAAAGTTAAGCGACTTAAATTAGAAATAAAAGAATCGGAATTTGAATTGTATTTCTGCTTATCTTTCACCTTCGATTCATTCATAATTTTAAAATTATTGATATCTTAAGGGATTTCTGCAAGTCTAAGATCTCTTCAATTCTAAAATCATTCTGAAGAGATAAAATATTCCTGCGAATGAAAATAACCAGATTTTCGCGTTTGTTATGTAAGACGGTTGATTTGTTCTTGTCTATTGCTGCGTACAACTTGTCATTTGAGATTAACATACCTTCATTCAAGCGTTACGTTCCGATTAAAATTTCATACGCCAAAAAAACGTGACTTTCTCACCTATTACTTTCTCATCTGTAAAATGTTGCAATATAATACTCCTTTGTTTTATTTATTACATGCAGATTCATCTCGGATTTGCCGTTAATCCGTTTTCCTTACTGCATTTGCAGCCGGACGACGGTTGTGTAAGAAATTTAAAAAAAATTATAAAAACCTAACTTAACCTTTCCGATATATCTTTCCTAGAGAGCTTATGAGAGCATAATAATAATGACGTAAAATAATACTCAATCTTGAAATTTGCATATATGTTTGCTAACACATACACACACATATACATACATACTGAAATAGTGTTTCAAGATGAATTATTTATCGAGGCAATTCCCTGTTACGCGCAATGATTCCATCATACGTGTTGGCGATTCGTCACTCTAGTTTGCCGGTGAAAAGAACGACCTTCCTTAGGCCGCGCACCTGACGAAAGAAAGTCCGCGATCTGCTTCCATAAAATTTCAATAAATCGGCTGCCAAGCGGCGCGTCGAATGGGAAAACGAGATCGAAAGTCGCGGTTCTCCACCCACTGGAGAAACTCACCAACTGACACGCTTCGTTCAATTTATTCCGATTCTATCGATAACGGACGCTGATTATCCTTCTGAGAAGAAAGTAATTTGCTCTGTGTTTTATACCATTCCCCTTTCCCCTTTGCTGCTTACTCACATACATTCTGATGGGGAACGTGGATGAATTAACAAATAGATTGATTTGAGTCATTAAGCGGCTCATTAATTACAAATTTTATACTTTTGATGTTGTATTTTAATTCTTTATTTCTTTATTTTCTTGTCCCTAAAGTTTATCTTTTATTGTTAGACAGGTTATGATACAAGGAAGAGAATAGAAAATTGCAATTGTTTCCAATTTTATTAAAATATTATAATATATATATTAATGTAACACATAATAGATTATATAGAAAATACTGTAAAAAGCTATTTTCAAAATAGTATTATTTTAATCTACAAAATAGTTAATATGCACAAAATAGTGTTATTTTATAATTATAAAAAATATTTTACGAATTATTGGAATATTGTGTAAAATATATCCTACAAAAATGATGATATCAAAAAATTGCGTCAACTGAAAATAAAAACTTATACATATATTCGAAAAGTTTAATAAAAAAAAAAAATAATACACAAAAAATACAAAAAACAAAAATTAAATAAAAAATTAATAGAAAAATTAAAAATTAGAAATTAAAACAAAAGTTTTAACAATTTATACAAAAATTAAAAATTAATACAAATAAAAAAAAAATTAAAAAATTTTAATTAAAAAAACTTGGCGCTGCTAAATTTCAAAGTATTATATATACTATAAACCAACAAATAATTAATTTAATTTAGATCTAAATTTAATATCAAAGATATCGGTTGTTGGTAATTCCGTGTAACAGTCTTTTGTCTTCCTCACTGTGACGTTCACAGGTATATATTTGATAACATGCGTAACTTCACCAGTTGTGACTGCCATATAGCCTGATCTCTTCATAAGCCGATATGTGAATTAATCTAATTGGAGAGTGGCAAAAGACAAGGCACAGTAATTATCTGTCTCTCTAATTCGCATTTCTGTTGCACGACATTATGATATATGTATAACGATGTCATCTGCTGTCGGATATGTTTCTCATCGTATAGGAATACGAAAGAGTTCCTATACGCGAAAATATCCAAATTGTCCACAGGAATGATGCCCTAACTCGAGAAGGTATCTCCCTTCTTGGTTTCAAGGATGAAGAGTTTGGGATGTTCTATACGGAGTAAGGTGTACCCTAAAAACTTACCTTTTAAAAAAAGGTAAAAACAAGGCGTCAAGTACACGCGCCAATTGTGAAAAACTATTATGTATTTACAAAATAGTGTTATTTTAATCTACAAAATTATTATCTTTATCTGCACAAAATTGTGTTTTTTAAACCGTAAAAACTGTTCTACAAATTATTTTAATTGTGTAAAATATATTCTACAAAAATAATATAATATCAAACAATAGCGCCAACTGAGAATAAAAACTTTAAAAAATATTTTAACTAAAAAAATTGTACAAAATAGTTGTTTTAATTTCCTACAAAAATTAAAAAATTTTAATTAAAAAAACTTGGCGCTGCTAAACTAAATAATATGCTTAAATTAACGTATTCTTTAATATATTTACATTGCAGTTATTGATGTAATTAAATTAAATATAGTTCTAAATTAAATTTAGATCTAAATTAAATTTATTTGTTGGTTTAATATATACTTTGAAATGTAGCAATTATATAGCATGTGTCATGTTGTCATTTGACATACGTCAATCTCTAACGCATGGGTCAGAAGGTGACTATATCGCAGGCCGAAAGTGAAAAGGTAGACGTCGCCCGCGAAACTTCGAGCTGGTAAAACTCATATATTATGTAAAATATTTACATTAAGTCATACATCGTTGTATTTGCTTCAAACAGCGCTATAGCTTTTATTATAACGAAATATCCACATTATTATAAAAAAATTATGCATACGTCTCCGTTCCTTAACACAGAAAGCTTTTGTAAGCAACCACTATGCTCACAATAGAGTTCGGTTTGAACCATTTAATTTAATATATATTTGTTATGGTCTATCTCTTTTAGTTTAAAAGATAAAAAGGGGTGGCCACTTTTGGTGGGACACCCTGTATATTTTTATTTAGGTAATATAGCTATTCATATTGCACTAATTTGTATTTTATATAAAATAAATTGCATTATTATAGTGTTGCATCTTGTTAATATTTAATAAAAAAATTAGCCTAAGTTTTTAAGCCTAAGCAATTATGACAAAATGATTTTACTTAATTCAAGAGGAGATATCTTAAATCAAAATTTCCTCATTTACAGAAAATACATGAATTGTAAAATAGTAAGATGCGTCGATAGATTATAGATCTATTAAACCATATAAATAGAATTAAAATTAAATATATTATTTTACAATATTTCTATTGATATTCTGTTTTATAACATGATTCTAATATGAGTGTATGATAATCTATATACAGATATATACTATTATTATCGAGCTACATACAATATGTTGCATTTATGATCAAATAGTAATTTACAGGTAACATTCACGTAATACTGTCTGTTATGTTCAATTTCATTACGGCTATATAATATTAATATAACAACTATAAAGGATTATGTGATATAATCATAGTGTGAAATATGTGAATATTACTGATGAGTTAAATTTTAGAGATGTTGAGTTTCGAATAACGCAGTGACCTGAAGGCACGTAAATTTGAGCTTGTTTATAGGTTCCTTTTCAGGGCGGGGAATAAGCATACGCCATAGCCCTTAGGCCGGATATACAATAGGTGTAGTTAGCCTTCTGCTCCAAGACCTAAAATGTAACGTAGTTTCCAGTCAGAAATGTTTCCCGCTACCTGAAGCTCTAATCTATAACAATAAGCTTTAAGCGAGCTGGTCAGATCCCAGTTTTTAAAGATCTGGCCTTATTCCTTCGTTGAGCCGTCATAAGAAATCTGAAAGTGGTTGAGTACGGTCGGTGTAAGAATTAAGAGTACATATAAAAAGTGTATAAGAAAAAAAATAAAAATGGTATACAGCATAATAAGAAGTGGGAGCAAGATATGGCATTTTGCAGTAAAATTTTACTATCGGACAATTCACGTCCTTTTTCCTTCAAGGGTAAGGAAAAGAAATTTATTATTATTGTCCTGGAGCATTGAATATTAAGTTTTACAATTGTGGCCTTTTTTCAGTTCTTTTCAGATGTAGTAATCGAAGGATTTATGAACATCGAAAACCGGCAGTTTATTCGGGCATGCCGTAGGCAGAATCGGGATTACTTGGATGATTTGTGAGGTGACACTACGGAGGCCCGGGAATGGGAAAAAAATAATTCCTGGATGTTCACCGATGTTTTCGATTTGAAAATTCTATTTGGACTTGAGCCTTACTATTCTGATAATGAGGGAGAATCATGGGACATCCAAGAGGATGTGGATATGAATGAGGAACCACAGAATTTCGATGAAGAGCCGCGGGCATGACGACAGAAAGCCGCCGCTGATCAAACGGCTGAGGTTGGAATGACGGTGAGCCTCCTTCTTTGTATTATAATGTATTGAATCTTATGTTTTAGTGAAGATAATTGTATTAATAGGATTTGTATGGTTTCTGTTTCAGCGGTCTCTACGAGTCGTCGATATTATTGATTTTATTAATATTTATCATATTTACTATTAATCATTCTAAATCGTTTTACTATTACAATTATTGTATTATTATTAATATGATATGGTATCATTATATATTCTTCATTTTATATATATACATATCATGTATTTTAAATTTATCATTATATTCATTATTGATTTAAGAATAAATGTATTCATTAATAAGATTTGTTCTTCCAGTTAGGGTCTATCCAGACAAACTTGTATAATCGCATAAACATATGCAGAAGGAAATTGATTGGTCCATAAGCAAATGCATAAGGAAATGGACCAATCAATTTCCTTCTGCATATGTTTATGCGACTATGTAAGTTTGTCTGGATAGGCCCTTACTCTTATTAATCCATGTCCTATTATGTTCTATTATGTACTTGGCGCCTTTTTTTACCTTTTTTAAAATGATAAGTTTTTAAGGATTATATCTTCCTTTTTTTTAGTATATGTTAAACATCTTTAAATATGTATAGTTATCACTTTATACTTGTACTTTTTATATATTTACGAATAAATGATTAAAATAAAACGTTAATCGTGCGATAAGATAATGATATTTTTTTTAAATGAATGTTTCTTTAAATAAAAGCTTGCGCAAAAAAAATTGATTTAGTATTAAAAGTTACACGGAATTATAAAACTTTAAATGTTAAATTATATAATTAGTGACAACAGCTTAAATATTATATAATACAACTACATACTAACAAACGCGGAAGTAATTTAAATATTTCGAATACATTAATTGATTTGTATCAGCATTTACAAACATGTTTTTATTTAACACAATTTCTCGATTTGCACAAGTGTCATCTTTTTATGATGTCGCAAGATGGCTCCGTCTAACACGTGTATATAAGTAAACATAACCTTCCGCGTTTCTCATGCAACTTTGTTCGTGTGGCCGGGTTGGCTCTGCTTTTAATTATTTTAATTAACGATTCATAATAAATGTCGCGTATATAGCTATATATATACATATATGTATATATATATAGCTACATATATAGCTATATATATATACACTCACACAAGCAATATCGAATTGCTCGAAAAGAGCGACAAAGAGCGAGATGAAAGAAGAAGAGAAAAAGAGAGAGATAAAGCAAGAGAAAGAAAGAAAACGGATAAGAGCAAGAAAAAGAAGAGCTGAAAACGTAGGCGCCGCTAGCGCAATCTACTGTCAAGCGTGTGAACAGTACTTTTGTACTAATCACTTGCATGTTGCATGTGTTGTGTACACGTGTATATGCGTGTAGCGCGATACCACTATATATTCTATTGCATGTGTTGTGTACATACATATATAACGGTAAAGGAACGATGACGGTGACGACGGTGACGTTTCTTAATTAAATAAAAATTTCCACATTTAGATTTTGCGTCGTAATATCTCTGTTTATCTGTTTATACAACATGTAGAGTGAAAATAAAGACACTTTCCTTATATAATTCAAACCCAAGCTATCGATTAAGCCTATCAAGAATTCGATTCAGCTGTTATTCAGATCTGATAATCTAAGGTCTCTCCTCTCAACTGTCTGATAATTGATTCGAATGTATCGTCTGCCCCTGGTGAAAAAATATCTCATAATTTCCTAGAAAATTTTAGGAATTGTTCATAATTTAAATTTATGAAGAATTCTTTAAAAAATATCAGATTTATTCAGGTTTTTTAATACAGTCTGTCTAATAAAAGCGTGACCAGGCAAACTTCGTTTTTAAAACCGTCACATCTAAAACTTTTGAACGAACAGGTAGAAGGGCTCTTTTCTTACGACATACAATGTATAATATACAATAAGGTCTCAGTTATTGTAAGGATTGGATCCTTTAAAAGGATAACAAAGTATCGGAGACATTTTTGTTTAAAATAAAAGGAAAAAATCTCACATAATTTCCTAGAAAATTTAGGAATTGTTTATAATTTAAATTTATGAAGAATTCTTAAGCATGACCGGGCAAACTTCGTTTTTAAAGCCGTCACATCTAAAACTTTTGAACGAGCAGGTAGAAGGGCTCTTTCCTTACGACATACAACGTATAATATACAATAGGGTCTCAGTTATTGTAAGGATTGAATCCTTCAAGAGGATAACAAAGTATCGGAGACATTTTTGTTCAAAATAAAAGGAAAAAAATGATGAAACGTTGAAACATTAGATTGGACATCACAGTCACCAATCCAATTGAAAATGTCTGGAGATTAATGAAGATGAAGCTGCGTGGAAAAAAAATTGTACACGGTGAAATAATTATCTCGACAGATTCGTTCGATATGACGATCTTTATCTCGAGAGCTGTAAAATTGGTGGAAAGCATGCCTCGAAAATGTCAGGCAATAATTGACAATGGCAGGGATTGGACGATTTATTAATACAAAAGCGTCGTAGTACTGATTGAAAGTATTACATATGCAATTTTTTTATTTTTTTATAATAAATAATTTGAAAGTTATGTTGATCACGCTCTTATTAGACGACTGTATTTTTTTTAGAAAATTATAGAATAAGAAATCTCAGAATATTTTACATTTATACATATGAGAAATTCTTACAAAATTTATTTACGATAAAAATATGAAATATTTCCGTATTACTCAGAATATTTATATGAGGAATTTCAGAAAATATAGATTTTGTCATATTTTGTTACATTGAATCCAATTTTATATTTGTAATAGAAGATATAAATTTCAAGAATTATTCGGAAATTTTTACATAGGGTATTTTGAAAGAAGTTTTTATATCCATTTTCTTTAACAAATTCCTGGCCACTTGCAATTTTCAGTTTTGAATGTTTTACTTTTTATTTTGTAACATTTTATAAAATATATTTAATTTTTACGTGCTCTCTGTAGTAAAAATATTTTTTTCAATAATTGTATTAATATTCCGCACGTATTAATAATTATTAACATGGAAAACTAAATGAGAAAATGTATGAGGTTTTATTAACATTGTGAAGATAGATAAGAGCGGATATAATTTTTAATTGCGTATATTTTTTTTCATCAAAGATTATGCAACATATATTGTACTTAGTATTATATTTTATATAATGTAAAATCTGTTTACAATAATCCTTGTCTGTTTATTCGCCAAAACATCCCTTTGGTATTACACAAATATAGTATCTATTATAACACACTTTATCAATACGCATTGTCGTAATATATCTTTCGGCTGAAATATTTTTAGATTATCATTTATTTCGCTACATTTTCTTATGTGCTCTACTCTGACATTGTTATCGTTAATGAATGGATTATTTTCCAATTCAATAATATGAATGAATAACACAATTTGACAAATTGATGTTCCTCTTCTACTAACTCGCAATATACGTGAAATACATCCAATTTGTCCAGATTTCATTTGTACAATAGAATCGTTATATTTTTTACAGCGCTTGGATTGATAAGTTGCTGTTGTATATCTTATATTCCGTTGAATATTTTGTCGAATGCAATGCACTGTTCTGGATTATCTAAACGTACAAAATTTTCTCAGCAGTTAAAGTATAAATTTTTCTAGATCCTATAGAAGGCAATTACTAACTTTTGTCGGTTTTTTTATAATCTTTTTAATAATGATTTTTTACAGGATATAGTTTCATAAAATTGATTTATTGTAGGATTTAAACCTATTCTCTCTTTAAATAAAGAAAGTTTTTGGAATATGACAGCATTCTGGATGCTTCTTCAATAGCTACATGATTGGGATTTTTCATCAGTTGAAGAGGAAATCTATTTTGGTTTTCAAAAGAAAATGTATTGTGGGTTCATAATGGTCCTCAATTTCGAATACCTTTACGTAGGTGTAAAATGAGGTGAACATTATAAGACATTGCTCGTTCTTTAAAATACATTTGAAAAAGTATAACAAATCTTATAAGAAGTCTTTCTGCACGGTTTAACGTATCTAACGTTATTGAATTTTGTAGTAAAATATCTGTAGCAGCTATGAATAATGCTAAATGTCGTAAATATTTCTGCGGTAGCACTCCACGCAAACATATTAAGGAATATAATATCAACCATGAGCGCCATTCTGAAGCTTTCCACATTTTCCGTTCAGTTAGATTTCGAGGAGTTCTCGATATCGAAGTAGGTGGTGACATTTTTAATAAACGACTATTAATAATAGCTAATTTGTCAGGACTTCCGACGTAAAAATCTTCATTAACTGAAGTGAGTATGATTTCAGTATATTGTCGAATAATACCTAATAAAATGGAATGCATATCTGCAACCATATCTTCGGCAAGATCATAATATTAAAGGAGAATTCATTAGAGGAGAAGGACTCCACACTCCATTAATGTCCTGTCCTTTTTCTGCTTTGTAAGCAAGTATCATATCTCTTTTAATGGAAGCATCAGTTCGATCTTTTGGAATATTCGTTGAAATTGGGTATATATTTATTTAAAATTTGTTCATATTCTTTAAATTGAAAGTGTTATTTCACCTTTGAGATTAATTGTTCCAATTGACTCATCGATTATTTTCTATTAAATTCTTCTATTACGCTACCAAATACTTTTGTTTCATATTATAATTTGTTTTCTACCATTACGTAAATATAATATTTATGCCTACCGAATAACAGATACTTTGCAAAATCTGTTTTGACAGAATTGATTATCCGCGATAGTATATTCAATAGCATCTTAAGAATTGTACAAACTATTTTGTTCTTATGCATATTGATAATTGATAATTTATGACTTAACTTGTTGGACTACTAGGTTTATATGTACGATTTAAATATAATAAATTTGATATTTTTAAATTACTACAACGCATTTTATAGAATTTCTTATAGATGTATACGTATGTATGCGTACGCGTTATGATGACGTACGTTTTTTAATGTGTTCTGTTTAACGGAATATTTCTGAAAAATCCACGATTTACCAGCTTTTATATTTTGCCCTGTCTTTGAATGCACTTCATTTAGGGATACAAATTAACGCAAGCGTCATTCTATTTTTATTTTCCATTGGATATCGGATAAAAATAGGATGACGTATTAACGGAAGTCAATACATATCTCATTCTATCTTTGTTCGATATTCAATGGAAAATAAAGATAGAATGACGCTTGTATCGTTCTTGTATCGCTAAACGAAATGTATTCAAAGACAGGGTAGAAAAAAAAGCTGAGAAATCGTGGATTTCTCAGATTGTGAAAATATTTCAGATATTTTCACATAGATATACTGATCTGAAAAGATACGAGAAATAATTTCGAATTTACTCATAAATTTTCAGATTCCTTTCCTGAACATTTCTGAAAGGTGTGCCCCCCCCACACACACACACACCCACACCCACACCCACACCCACACCCACACCCACACCCACACCCACACCCACACCCACACCCACACCCACACCCACACCCACACCCACACCCACACCCACACCCACACCCACACACACACACACACAAATATATATACATATATATCATGATAATTTAATTGAATACAAGTAATAATAAATATCCATAAAGTATCTGTTAAAAGTAGCACATTATATATTGTATAAATATTAAAAATAATTTAAAGATATGTAATAAAAATATATAATAGAGAGATATGATAAGAATAATAATAAATCTAATAAATAAATATAAGAAATTAAAAAATTAATAAATTTTTATTTTATAATCTTGAATTTATACTCGTGTCGCCAGTGAAATAAAAAATTAAGGGGGTTTATTTTAAAAAAACGACCCAACTGGCAAAAAATAGTCTTTATTATAATGATGTCATAGACGACGTTTCGACCCTTGGTTTAGGTCCTTTTCAATTCTTAAATAAAATAAAAACATATACAAAAATTAATTAAATTCGGAAGATAGCAAACAATAATGGAAAAGTGAGATGACAAAAGAAGAAAGGAAAACGAAAACAGCGCAAACCTTAATTAACACTAACCTTAGATGAAATATTCATATAATAAAAATTAGTGAAAACTCAGCATCGAAATAATAGATGTCAAACAACGTTCCTGTCAAGAGCAATGATACAACACATACTGAGAAAGAGAGCAATGTTTTAAACGACTTTGATGATGTTATCATAAATAGGGTTTAAATTATCTGTGTCTTTTTGTAAGTTGATCGTGTTGTTATGTTTTTTTATGAAAAACATTTCAGCAATTTCTCTTTTTCTCGTGTGCCTTTCACAATGTAAAATATTCGGAGATGTCCAATTAAAGTCGTGCATATATCGTGCAGTTTTATGTTTACTAATTACATTATGGTTACTCGTATGCACTTTAATATTATTGATATGTTCTTTGATTCGAGTGTTCAAATGTCTTTTAGTTTGTCCTATGTAAGTGGCGTCACATTTGTTACAGTCGATCTTATATACTATATCAGTTTTGTCCGTTTTAGATAACTTATCTTTACCTCGTTTAATCAATTTGTCAAGTTTTTTCGATATTGTATAAATTAATTTTAAGCTTGTTTTTTTAATTGTTCTGCTAATATTGTCACTTAAGTTTTTTATGTAAGGTAATAAAATGCATGACGAGATATCAAACGCTCTGCTATTGTTATCAACACTAATAGTCATATTTTTCCGTTCTCTTAAAGTACATACTCTTTTTTGGACGTAGCGATCAATAATTTTCGGAGGAAAGCAATTGTTAGATAAGATTTTCTTAACCGTACGTATATTTTCGGAATGAAAACGATCATCAGATAACATAATCGCGTAGTCCACCAAATTATTGATAGTGTTGATTTTATAATTAAAGGGGTGGTTAGAATGGTAATTTAAATATCTACCCGAAGAGGTAGGTTTCAAGTACCAATTCGTCAAGAGTTTTCCTCCGCATCTGATAACAGTCGTGTCAAGAAAATTAATCACATTATTATTTTCAATTTCATGCGTAAATTGCAAGCGTTGATGAAAGCTGTTAAAAGTAGATAAGATGGTATCAATCTCAGTCCGCGGAACAATAGTAAAAATATCGTCAACATACCTATAGTAAACCGAAATATCAAATTGCAGTAAGTTAAGACAGTGTGTTTCTAACTCGTCCATGACTAAATCAGCTAAAATGGGTGATAAGGGAGATCCCATTGGAGTGCCATATATCTGTTCATAATATTGTCCGTTAAAACAAAAACTAGTTGACTCTAACACCGTTTCAACAGCATACAGAAATTGTGGTAAACTGAAAGTTGTCTTGTCGGAAATCTCCGTCCATCGTTTCTCAATAGCTTTAAGGGCTAAATCTTTCGGAATATTCGTAAATAATGACGTAACATCCAGAGAGACCAACACCTCGTTATCTTTAATGGTATGGTTATTTTTAATGATATTCGCGAACGTCCATCCATCCTTGATGTGCGATGAAGGTTTTCTAATCGAGCGTTCAAGTATCTCATGGATAAAGCGCTCTATATTGTACCCCGAGCTCCCAAGGGTCGAAACGTCGTCTATGACATCATTATAATAAAGACTATTTTTTGCCAGTTGGGTCGTTTTTTAAAATAAACCCCCTTAATTTTTTATTTTATGTTATATTAATAATACTAAAAGTAGAAAAAATTATTCACGCACATTCAAAATTTATTTTGTAAACTGATGTCTCTTATTAATAAATTTTAAAATTATTTACGTGTAAAATCTAAGATATGAATAGAACCTTATTTTTAATATTTAATTAATTTTATATTAAATGTCGTTGAAGCATAAAATCGTAACACATTTATTTTTAATGATTTCCTAAATTAATTTTAATGATTGCCCTATACTACTATAATTTCGTAGATTAAATGACATGTTATGTTCATATGCATTGGAATATATGGCTATATTTTTATACATCAGCAAAGCAATGCTTTTTTAAATTTTGGAGTTTATTAAATAATATACATATAATGTAAAAAAATTAATGACGCGCATGTGTGTGTGTGTAATACGTGCGTGCACATGAAGGGTGTTCTGAAATGAGTAAATCACGCGTGTGACAATATTATATGCGTGACATACGCGTGACTTACAGGCAAAAGCAACTGTCTAAACATAGCGTGTGAACTTTAAATTCTTATATTAAATCCTTATCAATAACTTATATTTGAATAAAAAATTACAAACACTTATATTTGAATAAAAAATTACAAACACTTTCAAGATTTAATTTGTCTAAAAGTTTCTTGTTATAGTATTTTGATTCGCGAATTTTTAGATACCCAGTATATATTAAGACTTTGTACTATTATTATATTCAACAGAAGCCTTATCATGCAGAAATAGTTATCGACGAAATTATTATCGTCGCTGGATACCTAACCTAACCTTCAAAGGGCACAATTCTGACGATCGCAAATTCCAAAAAATCGATATTTATGGAATTGGTTCAGACCATTATAGAATCTTGCAAATTGAGAAGTATCCGAACCGAGCCATTTTACTGTCAAATATAATCCGGTCCAATCTGTACCCATTTAAATATATATAGTCAGACCCGATCGGAATCTGTATTCTTTTCCGGGATTTGTATTCTTTTTCAAACAAGGTTTTTATATTTCGAATCTGTACCTGATTCAATCGAATCGGACTTATACTATTAGTATTTTATTTAACTCGAGTCGGATCGAGCTTACCATTTAATTTCTTATGGAAAAATCTCAATTTGTATAATTAACTTTGGTGGGATATCTTTTATAATACGTCGGAGAGTGCACCGCCCATAGTGATAAGGCTTGCGATAAGGTAATTAATCGCGCGTGCACTCCGTTTTGCAATATAAAAGCCCCGGTCCATCGGTTCGAAAGAATCTAGAACAGACAGGTGCGAACACTAAAAGTATAAAATTCAATAATTGACTGTGTCGGAAGAATCGAGACCTTTGTGTTTGAGAGAAGAGCGTTGAGAACCCCGTGGTCCGACTTCATCAGCGTTGCAAGGATGGGAGTCTCTTTCGGCAGTTTTTCCCCTTAAATTGTCGCAGAATAGGACTGGTAAGGTTGCCCTCTCAAATTGTAAATCATGTACGATCGTGTCCAATTTGTCCGGTCTAATGTCGTCGCTAACTTTTGATGATTTTCGTTGACTCAACCCAATTTTCGTTTCGATTTTGCGTGTTAGAATGACTGGCTTTAAACGGTTTAAGCTCTCAGGACGACGACGTTAGATCATAGAATATATATCTCTCTAGAGATTAGGGATTTCCGAAAAAGTGCCTATTCCCGTGTTGCTTCCGTGAAAATGTTCGAAATTAAATTTACGGATTTTGCATTTTTGCGTCATCATTTTGCTCTCGTGTTGCGCCCATAAAAACGTTTAAAATTAGATTTACGGATTTTGCATTTTCGCGTCATTATTTGGTTCTCGTGTCGCGACCGTAAAGGCGTATGAAGTAGTGATGAGATTAAGTATCTTACAAGTAGGTTCGAATTTGTTTGCATGGTTTTGAACTCTCTATGATTACATAAAAAAAAAGTACTTTCAAGTAGACTCGAACCCGAACGAGATAGGTTCGAACCGTCTATAAGTATCTCAAAAAATAAGAGCAATACTTTCAAGTACATTCGAACCTTGATCAAGTATGTTCGAACCTTTTATGAGTACTTATGAGAATTTGTGGGGGTAGATGAATGGGTATTTGGGTGGAGATGAAAAGTGTGCGTGTGTGGATATGTAGCAAGTATTATAATTAGATTTTTTTTATTTTAGAGTTCGAATACTACTTGTAAAAGACTCGATTCTTTATAAGTACTATTTCGAATCTTGCAGGTACTCAATCTAAAATTCGAATATAACTGTTCTAGATTCGATTATTTCGCAAATACAATATATGAAATATTATTTCTTATGAGTATTATTCGAATCCTACAAAATGAAACTTGATTATTGGATTTTTCGACTCGGATTTTTAAGTACATGTTGAACTTGATCCCGTCACTAGTTTGAAGCTAGATTTAAGAACTTGGTTCTTACATTCTTATTCTGTTCTCGTGTCACGTTCATGTAAACATTCAAGAGTAGATTAACGTACTTTATTCTTGTGTTGTTATTAATTACGAATTATTGGATAAATTCGCGGAGGTGCTTCTGCTGTCAAACATCGATCATTATTTTCGCCTACGATCCCGTGAAACACAAGGTCGCCGGCTATCAATTATTGCGCAACTAAATCAATAATTACATCGCATTACTGTCGATCAGAGTTTGCCATCAATCATCCGATAAATACCCGGTTCGCAATCCGGTTTATTATCAGATATAATTCAATCATAAAACCAATCTATACTCATTAAAATATAATTAAGCTCGATAAAGATTTACATCAATTTCTTTTTCGGGTCGATGAGATTTTTATGTACCGGATCGAAATTCAATCAGATCGGATTTTTATCATTGGTATTTTATTTGGTAATTTTAAAATCATTAAAACCATTCAATTTCTTATGACGCAATTTCAATCTGGATACTTAATTTTTGGGGATACTTAATTTTTGGGGAGTATGCGTGGGATATTTTTTTGTTGCCGCTTTCTAATCTAACACACACACACACACACGCGCGCGCGCGCGCACGCACGCACACGCACGCACACGCACGCACACGCACGCACGCACACGCGCGCACACACACACGCACACGCGCGCGCACACACACACGCACACGCGCGCGCGCACACACACACACACACACACACACACACAATAAGTTTTATTGTTTAAACACTATGTTACACTAATGTAAAAAATTTTGACTCCATAAATTGTTGACTTTATAAATTTTGACTTAAACGGTTCTTTTTTATAAAAAAAATTATGTATAACCATATTAATCGCTTTTTATGTCTTTCAAAATTGCAATTTGGTTTTATATTCTGTGTAATAAAAATTCTTTGTAATAAAAGTTTTTGTCAATAACGTGATGTGGCTTCATTATTTGTAATGTGACAAAACAATGATGCGAGGAACGGAAGGTTTTTACTTAGTCTTCGTCTAATATCGTCTATTATTACTGACTAATATCAATCAGACGTGAAATAGACTACTTTCGCTAGCGGTGAGATTTATTTGGATCGAGCATTATGCGGCAGATAACGTAGAGAGTTATTTATGTTTTTCTAATATTAATCTTCTCTACAGACTCATCGAGCCCAAAAAATTGTAACATTCTCTGCTGCGGATATCGAGGAATCACATAAAAATCTGCCGCTCTTCTTTATCTTATTTTCCGTATAAATGCTGACAGTTGAATCGTAATTGTTACTACTTTCCTATTCTAGGCTATTGTATTCTGATAATGTTATTCTGGTCTCCTAAATTTTCTTATATGTTGTTTGCATGTGATGTCATTTTGTGTGTAAATGAGAAACTTTAATATGTGAAGTGAAAATATATGTGACGCAGATTAACATTGGAAACGCTATATTGAATTCAAAATTAATATATAAATTAATGGATCATTAAAAAATATATAATCGACCAAAACTAGCCAGAATTCTTGTTTATATATTAAAAATACGACGTTTCGATCATATGGTTGTGGTCCTTTTCAAGTATACAATGGAATAATGCAATTGATAATTAGATTTTTTGACGGTTTGAATAAAACAATAATATACATGAATAGACTGTGAACAATTTGAGTACATACGGTTCAGATAAAAGAGTATAACGATGTAAATCTTAATTTTGTGAACTTTACATATCACAATTACAAGATCTTTAACGACTTGCCACATTTGAAAAAGAGAGATAAAATGTTGTGTCAGTGCGAGACTTCGTCAAAAACTGAATATGTTAAATCAAAAGTAATAATAAACTACACGACCTTTATTATTTTGTCGTAGATGTTGTTTAAACTATCAGTGTCTTTCTGTAGGTTGATTGTATTGTTGAATTTTTTAATATAAAACATTTCAGCAATTTCTCTCTTTCGCACGTATTTCTCATTATGTAATATGTTAGGTTTCATCCAGTCAAAATCGTGTCCTGATTCTAATCTATGTTTTCTTATAACGGAATGATTCGTTTCATGCAATTTTATATTACTATAATGCTCTTTCACTCGAGTACGTAAATGCCTTTTTGTTTGCCCAATATATAATACATTACAATTTTTGCAATTTAATTTATATACAACATTTGTTTTATCGTTGTTATGTAAAAAATCCTTGCCACGTTTTATTAATGTATTTAGTTTTTTTGTTATTTTATAGACGACGTTAATGCCACTGCCTCATAATAAACGGAACAAGTCATGACTCACATCTTTAACGTATGGTAATGAAATAAAAGATGTCCTGTCGAAATGTATAAGATTTGCGTCAACGTTCTTGTTGTGGTCGCGTTTATTTAAAAAATCAATTCTTTTTTGTATGTGTCGTTTTATGATATGTTCAGGGAAGCAGTTATTGAGTAAAATATCGTGTACTAACTCTATGTTTTTTTGTTGGAAACTGTCATTAGATAATAAAATTGCATGGTCAATTAAATTATAAATAGTATTAATTTTATATTTCAACGGATGGTTGGAATGGTAGTTTATATACCTACCAGACCATGTAGGTTTCCTATACCAGTTAGTAATAAGTCTGTTGTCAAATAACAAAAAAACTAAATACATTAATAAAACGTGGCAAGGATTTTTTACATAACAACGATAAAACAAATGTTGTATATAAATTAAATTGCAAAAATTGTAATGTGTCATATATTGGGCAAACAAAAAGGCATTTACGTACTCGAGTGAAAGAGCATTATAGTAATATAAAATTGCATGAAACGAATCATTCCGTTATAAGAAAACATAGATTAGAATCAGGACACGATTTTGACTGGATGAAACCTAACATATTACATAATGAGAAATACGTGCGAAAGAGAGAAATTGCTGAAATGTTTTATATTAAAAAATTCAACAATACAATCAACCTACAGAAAGACACTGATAGTTTAAACAACATCTACGACAAAATAATAAAGGTAGTGCAGTTTACTATTACTTTTGATTTAACATATTCAGTTTTTGACGGTCTCGCACTGACACAACATTTTATCTCTCTTTTTCAAATGTGGCAAGTCGTTAAAGATCTTGTAATTGTGATATGTAAAGTTCACAAAATTAAGATTTACATCGTTATGCTCTTTTATCTGAACCGTATGTACTCAAATTGTTCACAGTCTATTCATGTATATTGTTTTATTCAAACCGTCAAAAAATCTAATTATCAATTGCATTATTCCATTGTATACTTGAAAAGGACCACAACCATATGGTCGAAACGTCGTATTTTTAATAAATAAACAAGAATTCTGGCTAGTTTTGGTCGATTATATATTTTTTAATGATCCTTTGATTATACTACTAGCGATATTAAGATATTTTAAATATATAAATTAATATATCGTAATTCCTTTCGTATTTTGAGCATAATTTTGATTGTTGTGCCAGATATTAGAAAACTATTTCCAAATTGCTCCAACTTATCCAGTTTCCCTTACGGAGAAAATACTCAAATATTGAATGTTTACACTCAAAATTGAATGTTAACACTCAATTTTGGGAGTTTACTCTCAAATTTTGAGTGTTTACACTGAAGACTGAAGATTGAATGTTTTCATTCAAACGTTGAAAATGTACACCCAAAGATTGAGTGTTTATACTCAAAATTGAGTGCATACATTAAAAGATTGAGTGTGTACATCCAGTGACTGAGTGTTCACACTCAAGTTTGAATGTAAACACTGAACATTTAAAAGTTTACTCTCAACACTTGGATAATAAATGACTGATTATTCTTATAAAAATATTCAATTTTATTTCATTCTCATTTAATGTATGCTTCTAGTGTATATGCATTTTATTATTTACATGCACTTAATGGTCACAATGAACAATTTGTTAACAAAAATGTTCATCGATAGTGTGTTATTAATTGTAACCATTAAAGAATACCTTAAACTAAAATTTTATTTCAGAGTAACCTCTAGTGCTGTATAGTTCATTCATTGAACTGCGTATCCAGCTTATGGTCACCCTAAACTTTAGTGTAATAATGCTTCGGATTAAAATACAACTTCAGTGTTACCCTCAACTTGAGTGTTAACTTGAGTGTTATTCTCAACTTGAGAATTAATTTGAATGTTACTCTCAACTTAAGAATAACACTCAAATTAACTCTCAAGTTGAGAATAACACTGAAGTTAACTCTCAAGTTGAGAGTAACACTCCAATAAACAATCAAGTTGAAAGTTACACTCAAGGTGAGTGTCACTCTCAAGTTGAGTGTCCGAAGTAACGCTCAAATTGAGTGTTATTTTGAGTGTTTTTTCCGTAAGGGTTCATTATCTATAAACCTCATATTAGCTTCATTGTAATTACTAAAAAAAAAAACTTATATCTGACTTTGAGACATTATACACGCTGGAATTCTAAGTCATGTGCATTTTTAGAATTAACACACTCGCAATCGGTAATTTCTTCACTTTTCTAAAACTGGATATTGGATACAATAAACTTAAATCTATAGCTGATTACCGCACAGTTCTGTCATTAAAATAAGAAAAAATCTGGAAAATTTACGTTAAAATATTATGCTTGTAACTATATATTGTTTGAAATTGAAGGAAATTTATCTGTTATAAATTCAAATAGAGATAATGTCAAATTATATACATGGGGAATGTTAGGTGGTTAGGTGAGCGTAGAAGAAATAAAATTTAATATTTCTTTTTTATGATATTTTAATAATAACTTTTCATTTTTCTACTTGAGACACTTTAAAGAGCGGCAATTTATTTTAATTTTGCCGTATTCTACGTTGAATATACGTAAACAAATTCGTTTGATTTTCAGGTTAAAACTCATTTTAATTAATTGAACTCAAAATATATAAAAAGAAGACGTACTACATCAGCGGCAACCAACTATAAATTTTAAAAAACATAGTACGTCAACGGCAACCCGCTATGATTTAAAAAAGACGTAGTACTACGTCTCAATGGTAACCAGCTATAGATTTTAAAAAGAATAATACGTAATAATACGTCAACGGCAACTAGCTACAGATTATGAAAAGACGTACTACTACGTCAGCGGTTGCGAATGTATTAAGGTCGCTGTTGATTGCTGAAATATGTTATTTTTAAAATAATTTAATTATTATACCTACATAGGATAATATGTAATAACATGTAAAATCATTAATTTAATTTATTTTTTAATTTTTTTTTATTAATTTAATTAATTTTTTTAAATTTATTATATTTTTTTCATTAATTTATTTTATCTGTTTAACACGCTCTACCTGCACACGAGAAGTGCGGCGATATAATTACCGGACACTCTATACATATATCCATTAATTAATCACGTATAATTTTATTATGCGCAAAGCATTAGTTGATTTTGTCTTTGCAGATAGAAGAAAATCGAAGCTAATTACTCGAACATCAACATGACTGCTCATTTTGAAGGCGATATCGTCATTACAGGTATTTCAGGTAACTGTGCCGATCTCGCAACCAATCAATTTCGTTATAGGAGTATAATGCATCGACATTTTTCCAGGCCGTCTACCTGAATCCTCAAACATTGAAGAATTTAAGGAGAATTTAATGAAAGGAATGGACATGGTCACAGAGGACGAGCGCCGTTGGTCAGTGGGTATCTACGGGATGCCATCCAGATACGGCAAAATCAAGGATCTTGGTAGTCGATGCATCCTTTTTCAAGGTACATCCTAAACAGGCACGCGTAATGGATCCGCAGCTTCGCGTTATGCTAGAAGCGACATACGAAGCGTTAATTGACGCTGGCGTCAATCCTTCCACCTTGAAAGGATCACGTACTGGTGTATTCGTCGGTGTTTCCTCCTCGGATGCCAACAATTTTTGGAAGAGAGATGCGAACGGTTTGTACATTTCGAAAATTTACCGTGAAAATTTTCGATCAATAAAATAATATTATAAATTTTTTTTTTCAAATAGTAAAATCAGTTTATAAATATACGTGTCAGAAAATGTGTAGAGTGGAATATTTGAATACTTATTGTAGGAAAGAACAACTTTTTTTTTTAAAGAAGACATTTTTTCTGAAATAAGATGTCGAATATCTCGTAAAGTATTGACTTTTCGATGATGTCACCTAATACTTTTATACGCAGAATAATGAAAAGAATCGATTCATGCAAAAAAAGTATAGCTGCATTTAAAAAAAAGTGCAATTGCATGATGCATCGGTGCATGTGCAATAAAAGTGGTGTCATAGGAAGTTAGTCCTCAGTAAGTCGTGCAATATTTTTCTCTACTATTTTTTTCTATCTTCACCTACACAGAACAGCAGTATCTCGTCCCAATTGCCAGAATAACCCTGTATATATACATATATTCTTGCATTTTGTGTAAAAGAAATGTAAATATTGTAGCGTACTTTGAAATTTTGGAGAGACAAAAATATAATTTGCTAAAAGTTAAAAAAAGAAAAAAAGAGAGGACATGCAAAGACTTTGTTTATACCGAAATATATCGCGAAATATTTACTGACATAAATATCAAGCTACCATATGTTACTAGCGAGAAACAACATGAATCCTAAGAGATTTGTTAGTAAGCAGAAAAAGCGATAATCAGAACCTTATTTAAAATCATACTGTGTTGGATAATCTTAAATAACCTTGAGTCATGGGTCGTTAAATTTATTGCAAAGAAGACTATGAACATAGGTGTTTAAAACACTATAATTTAAAAAAAAATAACGAATATTTTCATATGACCTTGGCCTCTCTATTTAGAGACAAATTTTTTAAATAAAACATGTCCATCTCGGAACTGTGTATATGACACTATAAAAACTGCATTTTCGTATCTTACTTATTGGTAGTATCGGAGAAATTCGAGTGTATCTATTAAAAAAGAATACCATACACATTACTATTTCTGTAAGCCTCCTTATTATTAGTGAATTTATTTTTTTTGTTTTAAAAACTTCAATCACGTACGATATTTTCCGAGATTGAGTGAATCGTGAATATTTTCGCCTGCTTGCAGGATACGGATTGCTTGGATGTTGCAGAGCAATGTTCGCCAACAGAATTTCCTATGCTTTCGATTGGATCGGACCCAGTTACGCTATAGATACGGCCTGCTCCTCGTCTTTGGCTGCTTTGCATCAAGCAGTCCACGCGATATGCACTGGCGAATGCGACACCGCGATCGGTGGTGGATTGAGTCTTTTGCTCGATCCGGCGAATGCCCTTCATTTTTATCGATTGAATATGCTGTCCAACGACGGCAAGTGCAAAACATTCGACATCACGGCTGACGGTTACGCAAGAGCCGAAGCAGTGGTCGCAATATATCTGCAGAAGGCGACGGATGCGCGCAGAGTGTACGCCACAGTGATGAACACGATAGTAAACACGGACGGCTATAAGCCTGAGGGAATCACGTATCCGAACAGTAACATTCAGTACCAGATGTTGCACGAGATATACAGCAAAGTGGGGGGGGATCGATCCCAGAGACGTAGTTTACATGGAGGCGCATGGAACCGGTACAAAGACGGGCGATCCAGAGGAGCTTGCTGCCATTGATAGATGGTTCTGCAAAGACAGAAAGATACCACTGCTGATCGGCTCGGTCAAGTCAAATATGGGACACTCAGAACCAGCCAGCGGACTGTGCTCGATCATCAAGGTGCTGATAGCGATGGAAAACGGTGTGATTCCCACTAATTTACACTTCGCTATTCCAAATCCGATGATCCCCTCGCTAACCGAAGGACGTATGCGTGTGGTCGACAAGGCCACACCTTGGAACGACGGTTTCGTAGGCATCAATTCGTTCGGCTTTGGCGGCGCAAATTTCCACTTCATTCTACGCAGCAATTCAAAAGTAAAGATGCCGTCAGTACCGGGTGTTGTCGAGCCGCTGCTGCCGAAGCTAATTATTGTGTCGGGCAGGACGAAGGAAGCTATATACGTGTTACTGGATAAGGCAAACGAGCATCGACAGGACGAGTTTCTATCTCTACTACATGCCGTGCATAGCGACAATATATTTGGACGCAACGTTCGCGGCTACGAGATACTTGCTCAAGACGATACACGCGAAATGGCCGAGGCGAATTATGATAATAAACGTCCCATTTGGTTTTTATTTTCCGGCATGGGTGCTCAATGGCCAGGCATGGGCCGCGAGTTATTTGATATCGAAACGTGCCAACGCAGTTTAGGACGATGCGCGGATGTCTTGAAAAACCACGACATCGATCTAATGAATATCATCATGAATGGCACCGATGAGACGTACGAGAACGTGATAATTGCTTTCGTGTCGATTGTGGCCATCCAGATCGCTCTCGTCGATATGTTGATATCTATAGGCATACGACCAGATGGCATAGTTGGACACTCCGTCGGTGAATTGGGCTGTTCCTACGCCGACGGTGCGTTTACACTCGAGCAAACCATCTTAGCAGCCTACTATAGAGGCAAGTCGATTGTAGACTCCAACTTGGAACCAGGTGCTATGGCGGTGATTGATATGAAATGGGAGGAAGTCAAAAAGATGTGTCCGCCCGATATCTTTCCAGCCTGTCACAATTCAGCGCATTCGGTTACCATTTCCGGTCCATCTATATCTCTAAACAAGTTTGTAGAGATGCTAAAGAGCAAAGATATTTTTACCAAGATAATCAAATGCTCCGGCATTGCCTTCCATAGTAAATACGTTGCCCTGGACGAATTCAAGTTGCGCGCCTCGCTCGACATGATCATAACAAAACCGAAGCAAAGGTCTCGCAAATGGATCTCCAGTTCGGTGCCCGAAACCGCATGGAACAGTCCGCTCGCACAATTCAGCTCAACGGATAATCATGTAAATAATATACTGTCTTCCGTACTTTTCCAGGAAGGGATTGCGCACATTCCGGGAAACGCGATAACCATCGAAATTTCGCCGCATTGTCTGCTGCAGGCTATCCTACGTACATCGCTACCACCGACGGTGACCAATGTTAATCTCCAAAAGCGGAATCATTCAAACAATCTGGTCTTCCTGCTGTCTAATGTGGGAAAACTGTACATGGCCGGCGCGCAACCCGATATTTCCAAACTGTATCCACCGGTCAGTTTTCCCGTTGGTCGCGGAACACCAATGATCGGACCTTTGATCAAATGGGATCATTCCGCTACGTGGGAAATGCCTGATTTCAAGCACAGGTCAGGAGAATGGCCGAAGGAGAGCGTTGTGGAAATAAATCTATCAAAGGAGACGGACGCGTATCTAGCGGGACACAAAATCGATGGAAAACCAATATTTCCTGCCGCCGGCCTCATACTTATGATTTGGAAAACTTTCGCCAAACTGCGCGACACCAATTTCGAGCGATTACCGGTAATATTCGAGAACGTATGGTTCCAACGTGCTACCTTCATACCGGAAAAGAAAACAATCAAGTTTTCCATAAACATCTTTGAAGGAACGGGCGACTTCGAGATCTGCGAAACCGGTGCGGTTGTCGTCAATGGAAACATTCGCGCTGCCGAGGCCATCGAAAAAGAACGGCTGAACTTGCTACCGATATCGCTCACTAACAAGGAGCTCTTATTATCGTTGAATACCGAGGACGTTTATAAGGAACTGAAGCTGCGCGGATACGAATATAGTGGTATTTTCGAAGGGATAAAGTCCTACTACAGTGATAACACCGGCGAGCTATACTGGTTCAACAAATGGACCTCCTACATAGATAATATGTTTCAGTTTAAAGAGTTGACCAGCGATCGGAGATTGGTATATATTTCGAGGATTCGATATGCCGCAATCGATCCTGTTCTTCACTAACAACTGGTCGACGAGTTACCAAAGCACGGTGGATTACCAATATATTACTACAAGAATGTCAATATCGTCAAATCGGGTGGTATCGAAATTAGAGGTATAAAGCCTACCGCACCTCAACGACTACAGGTTCAAATCAAACCCAAGTATGAACGTTACGATTTTGTGCCCTACAAGAATTTGCACAGCCTAATTCTGAAAGATCCGACAAGAGCAAAGATGCACGCGCTCACCGTGCTGTTGCAAATTGTGTGCGAGAACGTAACGACATTTAAAATCAAGGTCGTAGAAGTCGCGGGCAATCGGGCCGCGGAAAATCTCTTGATGCCGCTTGTACACGATATTTGTTATGACGAACCTTTCTTTACCGTAAGTATTAATTGCAAAATTTTAATAGACATCGTTGGGATAGACACTTCAGGAAACGAAATATAGTCTTGAATAAGTAGTTGTGATCGAAGATTCTGTAATTCGCAGATGCAAATCCCATAATATGCAAATTCGTAGAGAAAATTTTATTCCGTAAAGCTATTTTACGTACACGGTTCTAAGTGCGTGTGAATTTATCGCTTGTTTTAGATGGACTTACAAGTAGCCGTCAGTTCCGCTAACATGAAAAATTTCAATCAAATGAACGTGAATATTAACATTGTGACGTGGGATGATGCAGTCTTAGCTCAGAATGTGCATCTTATTATAGCGGCGGACGTTCTGTCTGATCAATCTTGCAATATCAGAAACCTGGCGGTTGCCTTAAAACCAGGTTACTTTATTCTTCTGGAGGAGACTACACGACTGGACTTAAAAACCGCACTAAAAGAGGCGAATCTGATGTTGGTCGGAAAACAAATCGACTCTTCGGGAAAGAGTTATCTTTTGTTGAAAAAGCGAAGGAAGAGGAGGGAACCGATTGTAATACAAATCACAGGAAAAGATTTCTTATGGTTGGAGAATGCAAAAGCAACATTGAGAAAATTCGACATCGAAAGTCAAGAAATACTTTTTGTATCGCAAGGCGAAGAGTCACATGGTAAAAATATGAAAGAAATTACATACAAATTTGCTTATATACCTGCTTATACATAATAATTCTTTATATTGTACAATTACGAAACTTATTTCTCAGCATAAAATTTAAAAAAATAGACATTTAATAATAATCTTTTCTTCCGAATCTTTCTCCAAATGTTTATTAGCAAATTGTCTAGCATACCGTCACTTTTCATTCGCAGGTCTGGTCGGATTCATGACCTGCGTTCGTCGCGAGACCGCAAACGCGCGTTACATTTTATTCAGGACAGTAACGCTCCTAAATTCGATTTACCCGCGCAGTTCTACGCGAAGCAATTGGATAAGGGATTAATAGCTAATGTGTTAAAAGGAGGTCAGTGGGGCAGTTATCGGCACTTGCAATTAGATTGGCATAGTGACATACAAGTTGAGCACGCCTACGTGAATACATTGACGAAGGGAGACTTAAGTAGCTTGAAATGGATTCAAAGTCCGTTAACATACTATCAGACCAAATATCCAAATACACTCTGCAGTGTGTATTACGCGTCGTTAAACTTCAAGTAAGTTTTGGCGAGCGTCATTCGCTCGTCCAGTTAATAACATGGGGATACCATAGCGACTAAATAAATTTTGTATTAACAATAGGGATATCATGCTGGCAACCGGTAAAATATCAGTGACCGAAATCCCATTGACAGAGAGGCCTACGGAGGACTCTATGTTAGGATTTGAGTTTTCCGGAAGAGATGTAAACGGCTGTAGAGTTATGGGTATAGTCAAGGCCAGAGGATTGGCGACCACTGTGCTGCCGGATTCTGATTTTCTCTGGAAGGTACCCAACAAGTGGACGTTGGAGCAAGCAGCTACAATACCAGTCGCTTACGTGACCAGTTACTATGCTCTGTTTGTACGGGGCCGATTGAAAGCGGGCGAGACCGTGTTGATTCACGCCGGTGCGGGTGCGGTTGGTCAAGCAGCGATCACCATTGCGTTGCACGCCGGCTGTACGGTCTTCGCCACTGTCGGCACGCTGGAGAAGCGGCTGTATCTTAAGAGGACCTTTCCGCAATTGACCGATAAGCACATCGGCAATTCCCGGGATACTAGTTTCGAGCAGTTGATCCTTGACGAGACCCGAGGACGTGGGGTCGACGTGGTGCTGAACTCGTTGGCGGAAGAAAAACTGCATGCCAGCGTACGATGCCTCGCGATGAACGGTCGCTTTCTCGAGATAGGAAAATACGACATGTTGAATAGCAACCGCGTCGATATGTCAATATTCTTAAAGAACACTGCTTTCCACGGTATATTGTTGGAGACGCTGTTTGAGGACTACGCGGACAAGCGAGAAACAATTAGGCTCGTCTCGGAAGGAATCGAGAACGGCGTGGTGCGTCCGTTGCCGACGACTATATTTTCGGAGCAAAGCCTCCAACATGGATTCAGATTTATGGCGACGGGTAAGCACATCGGCAAAGTACTGTTGAGAATTCGGGACGAGGAGTCGCAGTAGTGCGTACTACCGATGCCGAGAATAGTGGCGGCCGTACCGCGTATCTACATGAATCCGGAGAAGTCGTACGTGCTGATTGGTGGTCTCGGTGGATTCGGTTTGGAACTGGCCAATTGGATGATCGACCGCGGTGCTAGATTCATCATTCTCGTATCGCGTACCGGCATACGCACCGGTTATCAAGCGTCGCGCGTGCGACATTGGCGCGAAAGAGACATCAAAATCGTCATCTCTACGGCAGACATCACAACATCATCGGGCGCCGAATATTTAATCGACGAGAGTAATCGATTGGCTCCAGTAGGCGGTATATTCAATCTGGCTGCCGTGGTGCGCGACGCTCTGCTCGAGAATATGCATGTGGCCGACTTCGAGACGGTAATATTGCCAAAAGTCAACGGTACAAGAAATTTGGATGCGACATCGAGAAAGTCCTGTCCATTATTAGATCATTTCGTTGTGTTTTCGTCCGTGTCAAGCGGTCGCGGCAATTCGGGTCAATCTAATTACGGTCTTGCGAATTCGGCTATGGAGAGAATAATGGAGCAGAGACATGCTGCTGGTTTGCCCGGTCTCGCTATTCAATGGGGTGCTATCGGAGACGTCGGCTTATATATAGGTGAGCTTGATCTTTCTATCTCTTTCCATGAGATTCAATGATTTTCAAATTTTTTTGAATTCATTGTCTTTTTTAATCTTATAAATTCAATTAAAAAATTCCCCTATTCTACTCTATAAGATGTGTCCATCAATATAGTGATTTTGCACGACTCCTCTCAAAGAAGATAATTGTACTCTATATTATATATTTATTAATCAGGAAATAACTTTTTAATGCAAGGAAAGTGTATAAACACAATAAAGGAAGAATTTGATGTAAACTATTAGTTTTGTCTAAAATAATTACAAAGTAATAAGGTTGTATTATTAAAAAAAAGATAACAGATTAATAAAAATTTAAATACATAAAGTATTCCTCTTCAAATCTCGCCGAAGTCAATAATAATTGATTTTTACGATATCGTTGTACTGTTATTCTTACAGATATGATGAAGAATAAGAATTTTGCAAGCGATATTTTACCGCAAGCTATGAGCAGCTGCCTCGCAACTATGGATATCTTTCTTCAACAACCGTATCCGGTACTATCGTCCATGGTGATAGCCAAGGAACATAAGTCCGCGAATAACGGCAGCAAAGTTGATTTTGTTTAAGTGATTGCTAATATTCTCGGTATTGAAAATGTCCAGTCGAAGAATCTCAATGACAGTTTAGACAATTTGGGCATCGATTCGCTGGGCTATATGGAGATAAAACAGATTCTTGAAAAAGAATATGATATCATCTTATCGTTCCGAGAAATCCGTGCCTTGACGATAGGCAAATTAAGAGATTTAGTTGGGACGTACGAAGTGTCTCGCGATTCTTCAACAAGTTGGAAAAAAATAAAAACAGAATCGCAAATCTCTTGCAGTATAACGTATATATATACGTATAAAACTCTTATTCTTTCTAAATATAATGGTGATGGTATTTTATTGTCTGAATATAATGGTGATGATATTTTATTGTAATTAGTGTATTTTACTGTATAAAAGTAACTCAGAAAAACAATGCTTCTAAATAATTTATTTATATATAATTTCAATTCCCACATATAATTATATGTAAATATATATAAATTTTATAAATTATAAAAAATAAATTTATAATAAAAAATTATGAACATTCGAGGAACATTCGAAATCATTTAAGTTCTTATGAAGCTATTTCGATTTGGATACTTAACTTTTGTAGAGTGGGCTTTTCTTTTTGTTGCCGCTTTCTAATTCAGTATATATATATATATATATATATATATATCGCTTTAAAATAATATTAAAACTTATACGATTAAATATCTTTGTACTAAAATATCAAAATACAATATTGTGCCAGATTTTAATCTTGCTTTCAAGTTCCGTTATTGTTGGATAAAGTAAGGCACTTTTTCATCAACACACCAGTTCTATTAAAAAATTTATATTATATCTGAGTCTGTCGTTATACTTAAATCCGAAAAAATTAATTTTTGACAAAAGGTACAGACACAATGTTTTCAATCAACAAGACCTACGTTAATTCTTCCTTTACGGTGGAGGACTTATTTCATGTGTCCAGCGGAAAGATCAGTGATAACCACGGATAACCACGCACACGAACAAATCACATTTTACGTATGTAACCTTCTTAAATGCGTTCTATGCTATTATAATCCGAACCACAGACACTGATATGCGAGTCTAAAAATCCATGTCTCATCAAATTTAGAATTGTAATTGACAGTAATTTTTATAATTGGCAGTTGCTGATGATGGTCCGAAATCAGGACCGAGACGTTCAGGATAAATAAATAATTTACAACAAAAAAGAATTATTTGCGCACCTATTACAGCGCTCGGCTCTTAGTTAGCCCGCTTTGCATTGAGAATATTATATATAAACATTTAATTCTCATCCTAATTTTTAAAATAGGATTAAAGAACATAAACACCATAGTATGAATTGCGTTTGAAACCAAAAATAATATTAAAAATATTAATTTATTAAAATGTAGAATCTCTTAAAAGGTGATACTGTATTTTTAAATCGTATAAAATTATATTGTGAAAACGTATATTCTTTTACTTTTACGAGAAGAAAATTTCAAATGAAATTAGCTATTGCTATGACAATTAATAAATCACAAGAACAAACGTTTGATAAAATAGAAATAGATCTTTACAAAGATGTTTTTGATCATAAAAAACTTTATGTTACTTTTACCCAAATTTATTTTGGCAAGCATTATAAGTCTATCTTGGCAATTAGCGAAATAGCAGATACGTTAAAAATTATGCGTATAAGAAGTATATATACAGTGTGGGTCATTTTAATCAATCCAATTATCTCCCGAACTATGCGTTGTTTGAAAAAATGTTTCAAATAGAACTTACTCTGTTTCAAGGGAGATATCTTATTATGGACACAAATCTTTTCTAGGTGGAGGTACCTCCGAGATTTCAAGGTGATCTCTTTGTTTTTCTTAAATGGAATCACCCTAATTTTTTTATATAAATAGATTCCTCGCAATTTTTGACATAAAAAGTTATAAGGGTAGGATGGCCAAAAAGTTACTAGTTTACGAAATATTTTATACTTTAATTTGGCATAATTTTACATAAACTATGAAAGATCCGGTCAAATATTCGTTTTTCGATGATGTTACCTTAATACTTTTATGCACAAAATAATGAGAGAAATCAATTGGTGTAAAAAAAACAGTTGTTTATGAGAAAAAATATGTAATTTGCACACAAATAGCTACATTATATATCCTCATTAATTTTTTTGCGATTTAAACGCACTTCTATTTATATGCAATATCTTCTTAAATCACCTTTATATTACACTTGAGTAATACGCAATTTTTTTCGACTCAATTGATATAAAATTCAAAAATTTTTTATTATTAATACGCACACGTGCATTTTTTTCAAGTAAAAAATCGATTATTAAGCATAATCCTTGTTGCTATAAAAAACTATGTAATTTGCAACTAGCAACGGTTATCCAATAGCAAACACATTTTTTCACAAATAAAAAAACCATTACAACATGTAATTAAGACGTGATAAGTTAAGGACTTTGGCTAGAAATCAATATGACTTTGACGTAATAAGTTAAGGACTTTGGCCAGAAATCAATATGATTGCAGTGATTATGCAAATTGCCTTAATTAACAAAAATGTTTGAAAAATATTGCATAAACACAGTTCATATTCCGAGAAAAATAGTCGTATATATACATAACTGTTGTATAATTGATTTGATTTAACAGAAATAGTAGAACATGTTCTGATCTATGATATAAATTGTCGTTGTATTAATCAGTTATATAAAGTTCTGTTTTTAATTCTGATTTTAATAGAATCGACGCTGCTGTTAGTTTCATAATAAAATTTTTAAAATTAAACGTGGTATATAATAACGTGGAGTATAAATTTGTCTTGTTTTTTTTTAAATCTTTTAAGATTTTTGAGTAAATTATCCCAAAAATTTTTTTGTATATAATTGAATCATGTGCACAATATTGTGCGCACAATTCCAACATATGTGAAATAAAGTTTACATTTTTCCCCGTTTTCTTTTTGTGTCTATTATTTTTGCGTGTATTTTAAACATTTGTGCTATTTTTTATTCTGCTAATTTTTATTTGTAAAATCTGCTCTTTTCTCTCTCTCTCTCTCTCTCTCTCTCTCTATATATATATATATATATATATATATATATATATATATATATATATCTATCTTGAAACTCAGAATACGGAAATCTTTTTTGTCTCTTATAATAATAATACATTTTATGTATCTTAATAATTACTTTGGAAAAGAAAATAACACGCCAAGTATAAAAATTCGACATTGTATGCAAAATTTTAGAAATATACAGCTCAAAAATAAATATAAGATCATAGCTACTTAGCCAAGTATAAATGGTGTATCAATTTTTGCAAATTAATATCTGATCTGATAGAAAGTTTATCACAGAATCACCTTTGTATTTTTAAGAATGATATTATCATCTGTATAATCAAAACGATTTAGACCTTGAAAGGATTAAAACTAAAGTGATGAACAAAAACTTGGCGTGCCCGGGTCGGGGCATTAAAATCTGACATGCAATGAACTGTACATGCATTAGCAAATATATATGATAAATAAAATTAGCTTCAATTATCTGTATATAAATAAAATAAATATAAATAAAATTTATTAAAAATACACTGCCTTAACATAAAACGTAAAATATAAACAAATTAATTATAATTCTAAAATTTATTCTTAGAATATATTTACGAGCCTAACAAATAAAGTGTGAAGAAGGTATAAAAATATAAGAGAAGAATAGCGCATAATTATATTGTACAATATGGTATATTTTTAAACACAAAATCTTATTTATTATTCTACAAATTAATTTTATAGATTAATTTTTAAACAATCTTATGTGCGTGTGTGTGTGTGTATGTGTGTATGATGAAGTTTGCGCTCTTTCAGACATTACCAGAGAAGCAAGCGACCAAAAAAAGGTTCACAAAGGTGTGGCACTATCAAGAGTAACATACATGACTCGATAACAATTATATTATAAAAAAAGATAATTTCCTCTTATTTTGCATGATTAGTAGATATTTATAGAATATATTGCCGGTAAAATTTTTTTCTTTCTTATGAGGTATAAAAGTTCCTTGAGTTTGCGTCTATTACACAAATCGGCATTAAACGTGCAACATGAATGAGATGTATCATTTCCCGTAGATTTTTGGTCGCTGAATCCGAATCCGGAAGCGAAATTTTTCTATCACGTCAGATTTTTGAGAAAATTGAGATTAAAGGTACCAAAAAACGCGTTTTTTGAAACAACGTAGCGGGTGAACCTGACGTGCTAGAGACTTTTAATAGGGCTTCAATGAAAGCTTGAACTTTGTGCTTTGAGATGATCATAATGAAAATAATGTTGCACCCGCCTATCTTGAGCGGTAACAGATTTTCGCTGCGCGCGCGCGCTCGCCACTCCTCACCGTACGCCGCCCAGGAAATTGTGGAATTGTGTACTCATACAAGCCTCCAGACTACATTTTTTATCCGATATTAACTTTTTTTGTTCGATAATTGATAAATAAACATAATTGATAATTGATAAATAAACAAATTTGATAAATAAACAAATTAGTTAAAATCAGGCTTTGCTCTCAGAAATTTAATCCACTTTAATTTAGAACAAGAAAAGTTAATATCGGATAAAAAATTTCGTTTCCAGATTCGGATTCAGCGACTAAAAATCTACGGGAAATGATACATCTCATCCATGTTGCACGTTTAATGTCGACTTGTGTTATTTATATTCATAACGTAAATATTCTGTTTATACTTTATAATTGTTTCTTTTTTTAATGATTCGCTGTTATCTGATGTTTGCAATATGTGTAATGTAGATGGAAAACTTGCATCACAGGTTTCTAATGAGAGGGGATAAAGGACGGAAGAGGTATATAAAGAGTTGCAACTGTATCAAGATCATGTATTATATTTGGTATTGTGGTGTATATAATTCAGGTAAGTTTTTTTTAATAGAGTCTTCATATCTACAAATTTTTACAAAGATTTCAATTATCTTGTATGTCCTTGTCTCTAATTCTTTAATTTACTAATCCTTTTACGAGGATCTTTGATTCAAATCATCAAACTTCGATCCAAAGTCATTCTAGTAGTATTCTCTTCGATTGGGTTGTGCTTAAGTTTAAACTTAACACAATTCTTGTACATTGTTACAACCGAATCGAAGGGACTACTATTAGCAGGCTTGTGTATCGGCATTCGATGACTTAAATCAAAGATAACGAGATATAAATCCTTTCTAATTTATTAAATCAAAGATTCTCGTGAAAAGATTAGTGAACTTAAATCAAAGATTCTCGTGAAAAGATTAGTGAATAAAAGGATTAGAGATAGTAATTATATATAACCTGGAACCAATCTTTTTCCTGTCGCAAAGTAAGTTTTATATTCTTTATTATAAGAATTTAGTGTAAAATAAAATTAAGATCAGTGCAAGTAATTACGCCATAGCAGCTAATTACGCCACCTATCTGATTCTTCAGTAATACATACGTATGGCTTTAAATGACGAATGCTAATTGTGAAGGCATAGATACTAAGTTGTTATCAACAAACATTTTGCCGTTTTGTACTTTCAGTGATTTGTAATAACAATTAGAACAAAAGTTATCAAAAAATTTGCCACTATAAACTTGGCACTATACTCGCCGCTAATTTGCCGGCAGTAATTATTACATTTTAAATATTTACTAGCATTATTTTTGTAGCAAATTCGACGCTTTTTCCGAAAGTGTAGTTGTATTTGTCATTCCATTTCATGTAAGTACAAAAAAAGTAATTTATTTACAAAATTTCAGGCTGCTGGTAATTACGCCACTTTAAGAACTCGTAAGAATTACTAACGAATTTGGTCTCTATGTTTTGTATTTAGATCCGTTTTGATTGTGGCAGTTTTTTCGATATAAAAAATGAAACTTATACTTGATAATAAAAAATAAAACTTATTTTTGCTTATTTTTAAAAAATAAAATTTATAATCACAAAACACGTTTGTCTCCCCGTTCCTTTTCATGTGCTTTGAAATTGCGAATAAAATTCACAATATATTTGTTGCAAAGCCCTGAGTTGGTCTCTCACGTAATGCCACGCCTCAAAATCACTTTATATGAATTATTGATTAGGCGGCGTAATTACATGCACGTGTCGGTAAATACGCCACTTTGACGCACTTTATTGAAACGATTGGTGGAAAAAGAAAAAGAGGAGATAAAGCATTGAAATATTTTTTTTGAGGCAGCCAAAAGATCACTTATATTTATGGTACACTTAATTTTTTCACTCGATCGTCAGCAAAGTGTCCAAAAAATCCAAAAGCTTAAGGTGGCGTAATTACCTGCACTGACCTTATTTAATTTTTTTAAACATAATTTTTAATTACACACTATGCATTTTTCTCTTTATATATTAAAATATTATGTCCGTTGCTTCAATGTTATAAAACGAAAATTATATAATAGCATAGTTTTTTTCCAATATAAAGATTGTGTGTGTGTGTGTGTGTGTGTGTGTTCGTGCGTGCGTGCGTGCGTGCGTGTGCGTGTGCGTGTGCGTGTGCGTGTGCGTGTGCGTGTGCGTGTGCGTGTGCGTGTGCGTGTGCGTAGCGTGTGTGTATGTGTGTGTGTATTGGATTAGAAAGCGGCAACAAAAAATGTCCCACGCATACCCCCCAAAAATTAAGTATCCAGATTTAAATTGCGTCATAAAAAATTGAATGGTTTTAAAGATTTTAAAATTGCTAAATAAAATACTAATGATAAAAATCCGATCTGATTGAATTTCGATCCGAATTTACATAAAAATCTTATCGACCCGAAAAAGAAATTGATGTAAATCCTTATCGAGCTTAATTATATTTAAATGAGTATAGATTAGTTTTTTGATTGTATTATATCTGATATTAAACCGCATCGAACCGGGCATTTATCGAGTGATTGATTGGCAAACTCTGATCGACAGTGATGCGATGTAATTATTGATTTAATTGCGCAATAATTGATAGCCGGCGACCTTGTGTTTCACGGGATCGTAGGCGAAAATAATGATCGATGTTTGACAGCAGAAGCACCTCCGCGAATTTATCCAATAATTCTTAATTAATAACAACACAAGAATAAAGTACGTTAATCTACTCTTGAATGTTTACATAAACGTGACACGAGAACAGAATAAGAACGTAAGAACCAAGTTCTTAACTCTTTACATCCAAGAGTTCAATTCACAATGGAAATCGATGGTAGTAATAGGCTCAATTTTCTAGGTGTCACGATAATGTTAAATAACAACCACCTAAAATTTAATTGATTCCACAAACTATCCTTCTCTGGAAGATGTCTCTATTTTTTCTCCCAGCATCCTCTATGCCAGAAAAAAGGCACAATTATTAGTTTAGTTGACAGAGCCTTTTTATTATCACATCCGCAATTTCACAATAAAAATCTCTATCTTATCATTAAAATTTTGCTCGATAATTGTCATCCTCTGAATTTCATTTTTCTAATTCTCCACAATCATTTCAAATACTTAATAACTAATATAAAAAATAGATACAATGTTAGGTTTTAATATTAAAGTAATATAAAAAGGAAGAACGGGCTAATTGAGAGCCTGGCGCGGTAATTAATGCGCATAAGTAAATTTTTTTTAATGATTTTTTATTGAAAACATATCGTACGTTTCGGTCCTATAATTTGGATCATCCTCAACATCTGTCAAAATTTCAAACGAACGGAAAGAAGTTTTTTATAATTTTGTCAGACGAATTTAAGTATACATAGTTAAGTGTTTAGATTTTAATACATACATGGTATCGTTAAGGCATGCGGTTGTAATTGGCGCACAGCAATTCTCTCGACTTATTTTTAAGTGAATTTGTGTCACTTTCCGATTCCAGCCGTGAAGGACGCATTCAGATGGATAGATGATGTTAGATCCATGGTAGTAATTACCTTGATGAATGCTCAATTAGTGTGGTGTACGGCGATATTCAAGAACTAGTTTGTTTTTATGGAACTTACTGTTTAAGTCGAGCGAATTACCACGAGCCACGGGAATCGAATCGCAACTGTCAAATTGTTTTAACTGAGAGGTGTCATCGACTTTTATGACATTGTGTAGCAATGTTGACGCCGACGATCGATTGAACATTGAAAGTAAACATTAGCCGGTTCGGGCGAGTACATATGTTAAATAAATTTAAATTTTCGAAGGATTCTCTACTCTTTTTTAAAATGCGACGATATAAATTAAGTAAATAAGTGGACTAAAATTATAAAAGATAAATAGAGTAAATTAAATTAAATAAATTAACTTGGCGCTGCTAAATTTCAAAGTATATTTCAAAGTATATATTAAACCAACGAATAAATTTAATTTAAATCTAAATTTAATTCAGAACTATATTTAATTTAATTACATCAATAACTGCAATGTAAATATATTAAATAATACGTTAATTTAAGCATATTTAGTTTAGCAGCGCCAAGTTTTTTTAATAAAAATTTTTTAATTTTTGTAGAAAATTAAAATAACTATTTTGTACAACTTTTTTTTGTTAAAATATTTTTAAAAGTTCTTATTTTCAATTGGCGCTATTGTTTGATATCACATTATTTTTGTAGAATATATTTTACACAATTAAAATAATTTATAGAACAGTTTTTAACAGTTTAGAAAACACTATTTTGTGCAGATAAAGATAACAATTTTGTAGATTAAAATAACACTATTTTGTAGATACAACAGTTTTTCACAATTAGCGCGTACTTGGCGCCTTTTTTTTTTACATTTTTTTAAAAAGGTAAGTTTTTAGGGATTATATCATTCTTTTTTGTAGTATTTAATTAATGACACCAAATCCACTAGCAAATATATATATTATGGGGATAAATAATTTGGACGACCAATACTGGCTAAGTTAGTATTTAATGTAACACGACGTTTCGACCGTGAGTTTCGGTCCTTTTCAAGTGTACTATAAAAATTACAAAAGATTTAACAATTATAAAAAAGTTAAATTCGATCTATAGCAATACGCAACTAAATATGGAAAAGAAGTTAAATAATTATTAGAATTTTAAATTAGAATTAGATATTTAAATACTCGAGTAAAAGAACATTTTAATAATATTAAATTGCATGCGTCTAATCATTCAGTTATTAGTAAACATAAGTTAGATTTTAATCATGATTTTGACTGGGCTTAACCAATGATATTACATAGCGAGAAACATACTAAGAAGAGAGAAATAGCCGAAATGTTTTTTATCAAAAAAACTAAAAACACAATTAACCTACAAAAAGATACAGAAAACCTAAACAATGTCTATGACAATATATTAAAGGTTGTTTAGTCCCCTTCCCAGTCCGTTGGCTACTTTACTATTGACAAGATGTGACATTCGCACAGCACTAATTTTAAACGTAAGATAAAAATTCTAATAATTATTTAACTTCTTTTCCATATTTAGTTGCGCATTGCTATAGATCGAATTTAACTTTTTTATAATTGTTAAATCTTTTGTAATTTTTATAGTACACTTGAAAAGGACCGAAACCCACGGTCGAAACGTCGTGTTACATTAAATACTAACTTAGCCAGTATTGGTCGTCCAAATTATTTATCCCGTTAATTAACGACTGGCAATATCAAGAATTAAATTATTGATTTTACGCTCCTGGACCTAATTATGGAGCCTACATCCTACGATGGTTTTTTTCAAATGATCTCCAACATACATGGAAAAAACAATACATACTTGTTGAAACAATGGATCAACACGAAGAGGAAAATTTGTTCTACCAACCAACAAATAACCTTTCTATCACGATGCAGAAGATTTGACATAATACCGTCGCACATACGTAATATAAGAATGAATATTCGATTTTATAGTAATTGCGCTAACCGTAAATTTAATAATATCGTTACTAACTATCAATATAAACTTTTAAATTTAGAAATTAAGGATTTAAACTTAAATAAAAGATTTTTAACTAAAAAGATTGTTAACTTGGAGGAACGGCTTTTTAAATGTTTATCGCATGATTTAGTCGTTAGATTTTTTGAATTTAATAAAGACAAGATCACAACATTTAATCGCGATGCTAAAAACACGGCAATTAAGAAATTTCAAACACTGAGACAAAAACACGATATAGCGGTTGACCCGTTTCATTGCGTTGATAAATCCAAATGGTTAGTAAACATTAGCAATAAAATAATTCCAGATAGAATTGCTGACCTGTTGAGTTTAGGTGACAAATTTGGTTTGCCTTTAGATCAATCCATAAAAAATGATCGTTTAACTGTCTCATTGGAATTTGTGAAGAATATTGAAACTAACCATCATAAATTCCATGTTGATTCCCGTGAAAAAATCAGACACACTGCAGCTAACACTCTTAAAAAATTTTTATGTGAGGAGAAGCATGTTAGCTATGTGAATAGATATATACTAGATAGTTTTTATATGAGCAAACGTTTTTTACATGAAAACGAAGATATTTTTGTAACGAAAGCTGACAAGGGCCAGACAACTGTAATTATGGACAAGAAGGATTATATAAATAGAACTGAGTTATTATTAGGCGATCAATATACGTATAAGAAATTACATAAGGATCCAACCAAACGCTTAACTAATAAGATACATTCTTTAGTGAAATCATGGCGTGATAACAACCTGATCGATGAAAATTTGTACAGATATCTGAATGTTACAAATGGGAACTTACCACGCTGTTACGGGCTGCCAAAGATTCATAAAACTGGTTTCCCTCTACGTATTATTGTATCGTCACTCGGTAGTCCGTTATACAATGTTGCGCGTTACATTCACGGTATTTTGCATGCTTCTGTTACAAAACCTCTGTTTCACATCAAAGATGGATGGTCCTTTGCTAATATGATCAAAAATATAGCTATTAATGATGATGAATTACTAATTTCATTAGACGTCACGTCATTATTTACCAATATTCCTAAAGATTTATCATTGAAGGCAATTATGAAACGTTGGTGTGACATTAGCAAGAAGAGAAATTTCAATGAAGCTCAGTTTGTATACGCCGTAGAATTGATTTTAGACTCGACGAGTTTCAGTTTTAATGGGCAGTTTTATGAGCAAATTTTTGGCAGCTCGATGGGTTCCCCTTTGTCACCAATTTTGACAGATTTGGTAATGGACGATTTGGAAACACATTGCTGAAATTTGTTAGGTGATTCGGTAACTGTTTTTTATAGATACGTTGACGACATTTTTGCTGTAGTTAGGCGATCGAAGATAGACGAAATTTTGACGACATTTAATAACTATCATGAACGTTTAAAATTCACACACGAGATGGAATCAAACTCGTGTATTAACTTTTTGAATACCACGGTTATAAGAAATAATAGTAAATTATTGACTAATTGGTATAGAAAACCAACTAATTCTGACAGATATATAAATTTTTACTCCAACCATCCCTTTAATTACAAAATTAACACCATTTACAACTTAGTTGACCATGCTATATTACTATCAGATATACAATTCCATAAAGATAATATCTTAACTGTTGAAAGAATTCTAATAAATAATTGTTTTCCAAAGCATACTATAAAACACTATGTCGATAAAAGAATGAATATTTTAATAAAACGTAATAATGACAACTATTCTGTAAATAATGAGGACACTAATAGTACGACAAACCGATTTGACATTGATTCTATTATTTCTTTACCTTATGTCGAAGATGTTAGTGAAGGCATTAGTCGATCGCTTAATACACTGGGTTTTAATGTCGTCTATACAATACCAAAAAAATTGGATTCTGTAATTAAACGTGGCAAAGACAGATTGAACAATGAGGTTAGAACTAATTTAGTATATAAAATAAACTGCCAAAATTGTACTAAGTCATACATTGGCCAAACAAAAAGATATTTAAATACTCGAGTAAAAGAACATTTTAATAATATTAAATTGCATGCGTCTAATCATTCAGTTATTAATAAACATAAGTTAGATTTTAATCATGATTTTGACTGGGCTAAACCAATGATATTACATAGCGAGAAACATACTAAGAAGAGAGAAATAGCCGAAATGTTTTTTATCAAAAAAAACTAAAAACACAATTAACCTACAAAAAGATACAGAAAACCTAAACAATGTCTATGACAATATATTAAAGGTTGTTTAGTCCCCTTCCCAGCTACTTTACTATTGACAAGATGTGACATTCGCACAGCACTAATTTTAAACGTAAGATAAAAATTTTAATAAGTATTTAACTTCTTTTCCATATTTAATTGCGCATTGCTATAGATCGAATTTAACTTTTTTATAATTGTTAAATCTTTTGTAATTTTTATAGTACACTTGAAAAGGACCAAAACCCACGGTCGAAACGTCGTGTTACATTAAATACTAACTTAGCCAGTATTGGTCGTCCAAATTATTTATCCTGTTAATTAACGACTGGCAATATCAAGAATTAAATTATTGATATATATTATGCTTTGACGTATTAGATTACCGAGTTAAAAATATCTTAGATTATTGGATCTTAATAACACATAAATTCTCTTATTTAAAAAACGAGAAAGAACGAAAATGAGAGAGACGGAGAGAGAGAGAGAGAGAGAGAGAGAGAGAGGAGGGGTGGGAGAGAGTGAGAGAGGGGGGAGAGAGAGAGAGGGAGAGAGAGAGAGAGGGGGGGGAGAGAGAGAGAGAGAGAGAGGGGGGGGGAGAGAGAGAGAGAGAGAGATTTATAATATATTATTAGAAATAAGAAAGAGTGAGTGAGAGAGAAAAAGAAGGAAAGAGAAAAACAGCAAAAGAGAGAGAGATCCATTAAATATATAAGTATTATTATCCATTAGCAAATATATAAGTATTATACTTTGACGTATTAGGTTATTAATTTCGATTCAGACATATCCGTGCCGTATCCATGACGTATCCGTTCCGTATCCGTACTCATCAGTGCAAAGTATTCACATACTTCAGTTCTGTATCCGTCGATTTTCATTCAGTATGTCAAGAACGAAAGAGAGAAAGACGAATTTTTCAATCAAAGAACTTACAGTAATTGCACTAATTTTAGATGAAGAAGAAACCGTTTTACGCAAAAAAAGAAAGCGTAAGTGAATGAAGATTGAATAACAACCAAAGTCGCACGCTGTCTTTAATGCCCGATAAAATAAGAATAATTAGCGGCAGCGATTATGAGCGAAATTTAACTGCGCTTGCAGACGTTTTGAACAAAATGTGTAGCTAAACTGTTTCAAATTTTTAAACACTCGGAAGATTTTCTCCTCTAGTGCCGTCTGTTCAGTGAAAATATCGGCACAGATCACTGTCTACACACTGACACTGATACTGACGGCTGGATACTGATACGGATACTGAAATGTAAGAATACTCTAATATAAAATTATGGAAACGTTATTTTCATCAGTGCACGGACGTGCACGGAACGGATACGTCACGGATACGGCACGGATATGTCTGAATCGACCTTTATAGTTACCGACGACGGTCGGTAATAATAATAATATAACTAAATACACAGTCGACTGTCGACTGCTCGAACCGTTTTTCGCACATGCGCATTGGAGACTTTGACGACGACCACGACGACGACGGAGACGTTTCTTAATGATAAATTTTAACATTGAGACTTTGCATCTTAATGTCTCTATTTAGAGATCATGTAGAGCGAAAATAAAAACACTTTCCTTATATAATTCAAACCCAAGCTATCGATTAAGTCTATCAAATCGATCGGTTTAGCGATTATTGACGTCTGATAATCTGAGATATTCTCAACTATCCGACTCGCGTAAAGATACCCGGAGTGCCTCGCTGTTGCTGCGCGGTACTTGGCGCGAGACACTACCGTGTCTCTTGATATGTTAGACATTGTATCATTTAAGTTTTACATATACATATATATGAATACAAAGTTTTATCTTTACTTATGTAGTTTTTATCTACTATGATATTATATTTTTATTATCATTTTAGTTTTATAAATTTATTTTTAACGTAATCTTCAAATTTCTTTTTCTTTTAACAGCGGTTTTGGGAAAATATTTATTACTTTGTTCCTTAAATCATTATTGAATCACTAAACGTTGCAACGCAATATCTAATTGCATATTTTAAACTAACTATTTAGACATTAACATAGAATATAAAAACCGATAGCAGTGCAACTTCAATAATTTGTATAATTAATACACGCGAAAAAAATATAATATGTAGTTACGTTTCTCGTTGCTCTTCTCTGATATACATATTATTTATTTCTTTAACAGAGATAAAACAATCAAAAATTTTAGATTTTGTTATTTTTAGATTACTTGAGATTTATATAGACGAACACATACGTGTTTGGGACATCTTTATTATTTATTTATATTCAATCGTGATCAGTTTCTTAAGTAAATAATGGTTTATCTATACAAAACGGTATCCATAATATCTAGTTAAGAGAATGTAAAAAATTATTTATTAGTTCAATATATCTGATATAATGTGTATTTTATATTTCATGCCTTATACGATCAGATAGTTGACAAATCAAGAGACACGGTAGTGTCTCGCGCCAAGTACCGCGCAGCAGTAGCATGGCACTCCGTGTATCTTTACGCGAGCCGGCTAGTTGAGAGTACTCGAGATTATCAGACCTCAATAACCGCTGAACGGATTGAGTTCTTACTAGGCTTAATCGATAGCTTTGGTTTAAATTATATAAGGAAAGTGTCTTTATTTTTGCTCTATATATTCTATAAGCAGAGGTATTACGACGCAAAGTCGAAATGTGGAAATTTTCATTTAAGAAACGTCACCGTGGTCACCGTCACCGTCATCGTCGCTAATAACACGTATACTACACGTACACAACACATGCATAGATATATAGTAGTATCGCGCTACACGTATATACACGTACACAACACATGCAATAAATAGCAATGTATGCATCTTGTACGGTTGACTTGTTTGACGGAAGATCGCGCTAACGGCGCTCTGAGATTTGACATTTGACAACAAAGTGACAAGAGTAAGTAAATAATAAAGAAAAAGGTTAACACGGCATGCGTAATTTAAATAATTTTAATGACGGTATATTTTAATGTGGCAGTTTTCTTTTTATATTAGGTAATTATTTCATGATACACACATTATAAATAAATCATTTATATGTGCGTCACGCACGTGTTTGATTGTACAATACAAAAAGTATACAAAAAGTGTGGCAGTTTTCTTCTGGTAATCAGGTAATTATTTCATATTTATACACACATTATAAATAAATCATTTATAGTGCGTATGCTTTTAAATCATTGTGTATGCAAGATAATTTGTATAATATATGCATATTTATTACGAATAACTTGGTTCAGTAAAAAATAGAAAGAATTGTATGTAGGAAATATTTATAAAATATATTGTTTCTTTATTTCTTTTCAACCAAGTTATATTTGTAAAAATGAATATATTATATGAGTTATCTTGCATACGTACTGATTTAAGTGATGTATTTACAAATTTTTAAAAAGTAAAAATATTTTTTTTAGACTGGAAAGTGTTAATAAAACGCGTCACGCATGTGTTTGATTGTACAAAAAGTATACAAAAAATGTGGCAGTTTTCTTTTGGTAATCAGGTAATTATTTCATACACACATTATAAATAAATCATTTATAGTGCGTATGCTTTTAAATCATTGTGTGTGCAAGATAACTCGTATAATATATCTTTATTACAAATAACTTGGTTCATTAAAAAATATAAAGAATTGTATGTGGGAAATATTTATATAATATATTGTTTCTTTAGTTTTTTCAATCAACCAATTGGATGTTATAAAATAAAGAAACAGTTAACAAATTCTTCATTAAAAATACATGTTTTAAATATCAAACTTATTTGTGATTAATATTTAATCATTTTATAATTGTATTTCAATCAGTTGAATATAAAAGTGTCTCGTAATGTCTCAGTAACTTCATGAACAATGTTTCATATTCTGCATTATTCGTGAACTGTGAAGAAATATTTAGATAAATCGCAAGTAATTTGTCTTTATTACCTTTACTTTTAAAAATAGAATTATATAACTCACTTTTTTCGCTTTATAAACTAGATAAGCACCAACAATTATTCATCATTGGATTTAGAAGCATATATTGTCAATAATAAGTGTATTAATGACACATTGATTTGTAATTATCCATTATTTTTACAATAACAGTAGCAATGAAGTTTGAAAGATTTGGATATCTATAATAAGCAAAGATGACCGTCATATTTTGATGAAATATGACGGGGGTGGTGGCGGGTTCTTTGCTATTTATTTAAAGATTTATTTAAAGATGTTTAACATATACTACAAAAAAGAATGATATAATCCCTAAAAACTTACCTTTTTTAAAAAAGGTAAAAAAAAGGCGTCAAGTACACGCGCCAGTTGTGAAGAACTGTTATTTGTATTTATAAAGTAGTGTTATTTTAACTGTAAAAAAACTACTGTAAAAAACTACCGTAGAAAATTCTTCTACAAATTATTTTAATATTGTATAAAATATTTATATTGATATTGTGTAAAATACCTACAAAAATAATGATATCAAAAAATTGCGCCAACTGCAAATAAAAACTTATAAAAATATTTTAATCAAAAAAGTTGTACAAAATATGTAGTTCTAATTTCCTACAAAAATAATGATATTAAGAAATTGCGCCAAATGAATAAAAATTTATGCTATAAAATTTATTTCTTTTATTATTTTCAATGTCATTGAAAGGATTAAAACTAAAATGACGAACAAAAACTTGGCGTGCCCGGGTCGGGGTATTAAAATTATATAAATTTTTAATAAGATTGTTTAAAAATTAATCTATAAAATTGATTTATGGAATAATAAATAAGATTTTGTGTTTAAAAATATACCATATTATACGATATAATTATGCTATTCTTCTCTTATATTTTTATACTTTCTTTACATTTTATTTATTAGGTTTGTAAATATATTTTTAAAATAAATTTTAGAATTGTAAATAATTTGTTTATATTTTACGTTTTATGTTAAGACAGGGTGTATTTTTAATAAATTTTACTTATTTTATTTTAATTATATACAGATAATTGAAGCTAATTTTATTTATATTTGCTAATGCATATACAGTTCATTGCATGTCAGATTTTAATGCCCCGAGCCGGGCACGCCAAGTTTTTGTTCGTCATTTTAGTTTTAATCCTTTCAATGACATTGAAAATAATGAAAGAAATAAATTTTATAGCATAAATTTTTATTCATTTGGCGCAATTTCTTAATATCATTATTTTTGTAGGAAATTAGAACTACATATTTTGTACAACTTTTTTGATTAAAATATTTTTATAAGTTTTTATTTGCAGTTGGCGCAATTTTTTGATATCATTATTTTTGTAGGTATTTTACACAATATCAATATAAATATTTTATACAATATTAAAATAATTTGTAGAAGAATTTTCTACGGTAGTTTTTTACAGTAGTTTTTTTACAGTTAAAATAACACTACTTTATAAATACAAATAACAGTTCTTCACAACTGACGCGTGTACTTGGCGCCTTTTTTTTACCTTTTTTAAAAAAGGTAAGTTTTTAGGGATTATTATAATTACCGAAAAACGATTAATAATTATCTTATGAATTGATTTTACTAATTGCGTTGCAGCGTTCATACGTATCACTATATAGTACATGTAGTTTGCAGTATGATTGAAACCAAGTTATCCAATCAATTAATTCTTCTCGGTGTTTATTATTTGCAAAGTCATGTATTCGACATTTTGCGCTGCAGATGAATCTTGAAGATATAGTTTCCGCAATTCATCGTGATATAATTATTCTAGTTCTCCTTGTAGTGACGTATATCTTTATCCCTAAAAACTTACTTTTTTATAAAAAAGTAAAAAAGGCGCCAAGTACACGCGCCAGTTAAGAAAAACTGTTATATTTGTTTTCAAAATAGTATTATTTTAACCTACAAAAATAATGATATCAAAGAAAATTGCGCCAATTAAAAATATAAACATTAAAAAATATTAATTAAAAAATAATATTAATTTAAATTAAAAATTAATAGAAAAATTAGAATTTAGAAATTAATACAAAAAATTAAAAATTTTTACAAAAATTAAAAATTAATACAAATAAAAAAAATTAAAAAATTTTAATTAAAAAAACTTGACGCTGTTAAATTTCAAAGTATATATTAACTCAACAAATAATAAATTCAATATAGAACTAAATTTATAAAACTACATTTAATTTAGTTACATCAATAACTGCGATGTAAATACATATTTAAGAATACGTTAATTGTAGCATAGTGTTTAATTTAGCAGCGCCAAGTTTTTTTAATTAAAATTTTTTTATTTTTTTTATTTGTATTAATTTTTAATTTCTGTAAAAATTTTTAATTTTTTGTATTAATTTCTAATTTCTAATTTTTATATTAATTTTTAATTTAAATTAATATTATTTTTTAATTAATATTTTTTAATGCTTATATTTTTAATTGGCGCAATTTTCCTTGATATCATTATTTTTGTAGATTAAAATAATACTATTTTGTTAACAAATATAACAGTTTTTCTTAACTGGCGCGTATACTTGGCGCCTTTTTTACTTTTCTTTTTAAAAGTAAGTTTTTAGAGATATCATTCTTTTTTGTAGTATATATTAATTTAATTTAATATTATTTTTTATTAATATTTTTAAAAGTTTAAATTTTCAATTAATGTGTGTGTGTGTGTGTGTGTGTGTGTGTGTGTGTGTGTGTGTGTGTGAGAGAGAGAGAGAGAGAGAGAGAGAGAGAGAGAGAGAGAGAGAGAGAGAGAGAGAGAGAGAGAGAGAGAGAGAGAGAGAGAGAGAGAGAGAAAAAGAGAGATATTTATATATACACAAAAAATATATAAATTGTTGTAAATATATATAATACTAATGCTAAAATTAACGCCGTTTTCTTTACCTCGTTGGTCTGATTTCGAAAAATAGATCAATCGGATCATTAACATTATCAGAATCAGAATTTTAGTCAAAACTATAGGTTGGCTGCTAATAGCAACTTGATGTAGCAGTATCTTCATCATTATCAAAATTTAAAAAACTTCGTGAACTCGGTGATCTGCATAGAATAAAATGTAGAAAATGCTAAATTAATCAACATTATGAAATCTTGCTGGAATCATGTGCACAATATACAAATATTAATTAAACTAGTTATTATTAATAAAACACTTTCATTATCCAAACGTCTCTGAAAATTTGAATTCAATATTCTCATACATTCGACATACAAATACTATTCAAATACAAAAATTCTTGCCCGATTATTTAATTTTCATACTAATTAACCATTTATACTTATTCAAATTGTCACAAAAATTACCGATTACAAAAGTATCAAATACAACAGATGGCAAATTTATAATAACGTATTTTGATATAATATTAGCTGAGTTACGTTGATTCGAATATTTATAATATTTGTGGTACATACATACTAAATATTTAAATTTTATAATTTTATTCATTGTACATAATTCTACTCATTGTAATATCTATCTATATGTACACAAAAGTATATGTAAATGATTGAAAAGAGATAAAATAGTAATACTGAATTTTTCGCCGTTTTCTTTCTCTCTTTGGTCTGATATTCAAAGATAGATTGTTCGGATCATTATCAGAGTTGAAATTCTGGTCAGAATTGCTGGTTGGCTGCTGATAGCTTGATGTAGCAGTATCTTCATTATTATCAGAATTTGAAAGACTGCGTGAACTACTCAGTAATATGCATAGAATAAGGAGTAAAAATTGTAAAATTATTAAATTAATCAATATTACAAAATTTTGCTTGAATCATGTGCACAATATATAATTATTAAGTACAGACTGTTATTAGTAATAAAACACACTTATTATCCAAACATCTCTCGCTGAAAACTTGAATTCGAAATTCTCATATATTTGACATACAATTACTATTCAAATATAAAAATTCTTGCCCGATTATTTAATTTTCATATTTATTCACAATTCATATTTAATCAAATTGTTACAAATTACCGATTACAGAAATATTAAATACAATAGATGGTAAATTTGTATTTTCGTATTTTGATATAATATTAGTTAAATTAAGAGTTGACTCGAATATTTATAATATTTGTGATAAACACATGCTAAATATTTGAATTTTATCATTTTAATCATACACAATTCTACTCATCGTACACACAAATTATTTATATTTATTAAATTTATTTATTTATGAAACTATAAATAATTCAAAATAGATAAAATATTAATATTTAATTTATCATCGTTTCTCTTACGTTGGTCTGAGATGTAAAGGTATATCGATTTGATGAGCTTTGATAAAATGTACCATGATGTTGAAGGACTTATTTTCTTCAAAAATGTTCTCGCAAGTCTTGCAATTTGATGTCTGAAAGTCTAATGTATGATAATAATACAATAGCCAAATGTAGAGATTATTTGCTTTAGTGTAATTAAAGTTATGACTAATGATTAAATGGTCTTTCATATCATGGTTAGTAACAAATACTGCAGGATAAATATTATCACAAATATCACATTCCGTTTGATTGTTTTCTAGAAAAGGGCCACTTTTTATTTCCTTGTAGGTTTTTTGATAAAAAAAATATCAAAATTAAAATATGAAAATATCAAAATTAAAATATCAAAATTCATGTATAGTAGACATTACGTAGCATATTACCGTGTTAACCTTTTTCTTTATTATTTACTTACTTGTCACTTTGTTGTCAAATCTCAGAGCGCCGCTAGCGCAATCTTCTGTCAAGCGCGTGAACAGTACAAAACTAATACATGTTTGCATGTTGCATGAGTTGTGTACGTGTATATGCGTGTAGCGTGATACCACTATATTTCTTTGCATGTGTTGTGTACGTGTATAGTACGTGTAGGGCGATGACGGTGGTGACGTTTCTTAAAATGAAAATTCCACATTTCGACTTTGCGTCGTAATACCTCAGCTTATAGAATATGTAGAGCAAAAATAAAGACACTTTCCTTATATAATTTTAACCCAAGCTATCGATTAAGCCTAGTAAGAACTCAATCCGTTCAGCGATTATTGTGGTCTGATAATCTCGAGTACTCTCAACTGGCCAGCTCGCGTATAGATACACGGGGTGCCTCGCTGCTGCTGCGCGGTACTTGGCGCGAGACACTACCGTGTCTCTTGATAAAAAACTGAACTTGCATTACGAGAGCCAGATCTCCAGTTACGAGATGGTCGGTTGAGATAACGAAGCTGCTGCAACCGCTAGAGTTACATTGCTGTAGCATTCAAATACGTTATATTTATTATCATTTATTTATATGATTTTCGTTCGTCTCAAAACGAGTTTTGTGACACGTAAAATTTGTAAATCCTCACAAAGCATATTTGCCGTACAAATAATAATAACATTTCGAAAAATAATTTTATTTTATCTTCTCCATTGTCGAAGAAGGTATTTCGAAATGTACGTCGAATGTCTCTCGAATTTTCGATGAAAAACTCGAAAAAAATTCAATTAAACCAAGTTTTTATAAACATCTAATTCATTAAAAATACATTTAACTTATTGAACTCTTTAATGTCTTTTCATATTTCTTGACGGAATATTGTTCTTCTGTGCTTCAGTAAACATTATTTGAGATAATCGGTCAACAGCTGCAAGACAATGGGACCTTTTGAAATACTGTGCGGCATTGCTGCCGTACTTCTCGCTGTTTATTATTACTTGACATCGACCTACGATTTTTGGAAGTCACGTGGCATTCGCGGTCCACGACCGATGCCGGGTCTCGGTAATTTTAAAGATGTTATGCTTAATAAAAAGGCCATGGGTGATTATTTAATGGACGTATATAACGAGTACAAAGATGAATCTGTGATTGGAATATTCGCTAGGAAAACACCCATACTTATTGTAAAAGATGCAGATTTAATCAAGGATATTCTTATCAAAGATTTTACAAAGTTCGCCGACAGAGGACTTCCTGTAAGGGAAAGAGTATGTGCAAAAATATTTTAAACTATATTATAATATTCGAATTATATAAATGCGTTTTGATATATCTAACTTTGGAACGCTACTATATTTTTCCAATAATTAGAATTATTGAAAATCATGACATTAGTTTCAAATAGTCTTGAACTCCTTCAGTCAATTTCGTATAATCTAGTAATCTTAAATTTGGAAAATTTACTCGATTATAATTACGTTTTTTATTACATTGCAGACTCAACCATTGTCCCAACATCTTGTCGCTTTGGAGCCTAAAAGATGGCGACCTTTAAGGATACGGCTGTCGCCCGTTTTTACATCCGGTAAATTAAAGGAGATGTTCTCTTTAATATCGGAATGCGCCGATCATCTTGAACAATACATAGCAAAACTAACGAGCAAAAACGAGCCTATAGATATAGAATGTCGCGAGTTGACGGCCAAATATACGACCGATGTAATCGGTACTTGCGCTTTCGGCATTGAGATGAACGCTCTGTCGGACGAAGACAGCGAATTCCGTAAGATGGGAAGACAGATCTTTACGCCAACCTGGAAAAATATTCTATGGATGAGAATAAGACAATCCCTGCCGTGGCTCTACGACATGCTCAGTTATATTATGCCACAATCGGAGGTCACCAAATTTTTCACACGCGTTGTCGTAGAAACCATGAACTATAGAGAAACGAATAATATTATAAGACACGATTTCATTGATATGCTGCGCGAATTAAAAAAACATCCAGAAAAATTGGGCGATATCGGTAAGTGACATTTGTCCTTATAAATATTTTTTATTTGTCCTTATAAATATTTCTTAGATAAAAAATACGAATATGAGTATACGAAATGTCAGTGCATCACACATTATATCATATTTACTATTAAAAGGATAGAAAAATTATAATTTTTGATAGTGGAACACTAATAAGATTATTTGTAACAAAAAAATATAACATTTCAGATTTAACCGATTACTTTATAGCTGCTCAAGCATTCGTATTTTTCCTTGCCGGCTATGAAACTTCATCGACGACCATGAGCCATGCGCTCTATGAATTGGCATTACATCAAGAAATACAAGACAAACTACGTAAGGAAATTGACGAAGAGTACACTAAGCACGGTAGTAATTTAATATATGAGAACGTAAAAAAGATGAATTACTTGGACAAAGTTTTCAAAGGTACGTCATTCGAAGAAATAAATTAATAAAAAAAGGTGTGCTGTTGATTTTCATCGCCATTAGAATATCAATAGTTTTATTGCTAGTAAATTAATTTTTAATACATATACATTCATTTCTATTAACTTATATTTCACAAATAACTCTTCAAGTAATTCTTTTTTAATACATGCAGAGACTTTACGAAAATATCCGCCAGTGACATTTCTTAGGAGACAATCGACGTCAAGTTATACTTTCGATGGTACCACAATTAATATACCAAAAAATCAGAAGGTATGGATTCCGACTTTCGCGATTCATCGAGATCCGAATATTTATCCGAAGCCAGAAATTTTCGATCCAGAAAGATTTGCTGACAAAGCAGTGCAAACCAGACATGCGATGCATTATCTACCTTTTGGTGATGGACCAAGAAATTGCATTGGTAAAGTGTGAAATGTGTAGATTTAAATATATTTCCTTCAAGTTCTGTTCGTTTTGCTTTTACACAAAAATCAACTTTAATCGAGGAACTTTTCTTGTAATAATTATTTTTTTATTTTCAGGTGCTCGCTTCGCTGTTTATCAGACAAAGATTGGTCTTATAAAGATACTACAAAACTATAAATTCGAAACTTGTGATAAAACACAAATACCCTATGTAATTAATCCTAAAGCGTCCCTATTAGCTCCAAAGGATGGAATACATTTGAGAATAATTAAAATTAATCGGACTTAGTTTCAACTTTGTCATTTCTCTCAAAAAGTAAAAAGTGTGATTTAATTGTTTATTTATGTTGTTACATGCGTTACATCGGTAGGTAGAATTAATATTGAATTAATTACAGAATGTAAAATGTATAATTTAACAAAATTATTTTTTGTTTGGTAATCTTACGAATAATTTTTCGCCACTCATTAGACATTCTTTAAAGCACACTATGACATCGGTATTTTGGGAAAATACAAAATAAATGTTTGTCAAAAAACAATTATGTATATACAGGGTGCCCCAGGAGGAAAGGTCACTAGTCTAGGAAGTCTATCTCGGAAATCGTTCGGAATAGGACACTCGTTTATATGAACTTTTTTGCTTAAAACGATCGATACTATTACCTCCTAGAGTAGTTACCTTTCCTCCTGGGACACCCTGTATTTATATATCATATTGTTTTAATTCTGTCACTTAAAGAAAAAAAGCCACTATTACTTAAAATGACAAAAATGACACAATAAGTTGTAATTCTAATATATATGCATATCACAAAGTGTAAATTAATGGTAAGTCCGAAATGTAAACAAAATAATCAACAGAATATGTGCTTCAGATTGACAAATTCGAATAATGTAATCCACATTAATATCACATTCCATTAAATTCTGTAAAAAATTATTTTCATTAAAATTTATTTTCAAAGTTATCTTCTTATAGTTTATCTATACAAAACGGTATCCATAATATCTAGTTAAAAAAATGTAAAAAATTCATTATTAGTTCAATATATCTGATATAATGTGTATTTTATATTTCATGCCCTATATGATCAGATAGATGACAAATCACAAGACACGGTAGTGTCTCGCGCCAAGTACCGCACAGCAGCAGCGAGGCACCCCGTGTATCTATACGCGAGCTGGCCAGTTGAGAGTACTCGAGATTATCAGACCACAATAATCGCTGAACGGATTGAGTTCTTACTAGGCTTAATCGATAGCTTGGATTAAAATTATATAAGGAAAGTGTCTTTATTTTTGCTCTACATATTCTATAAGCTGAGGTATTACGACGCAAAGTCGAAATGTGGAATTTTCATTTTAAGAAACGTCACCACCGTCATCGCCCTACACGTACTATACACGTACACAACACATGCAAAGAAATATAGTGGTATCACGCTACACGCATATACACGTACACAACTCATGCAACATGCAAACATGTATTAGTTTTGTACTGTTCACGCGCTTGACAGAAGATTGCGCTAGCGGCGCTCTGAGATTTGACAACAAAGTGACAAGTAAGTAAATAATAAAGAAAAAGGTTAACACGGTAATATGCTACGTAATGTCTACTATACATGAATTTTGATATTTTAATTTTGATATTTTCATATTTTAATTTTGATATTTTTTTTATCAAAAAACCTACAAGGAAATAAAAAGTGGCCCTTTTCTAGAAAACAATCAAACGGAACGTGATATTTGTGATAATATTTATCCTGCAGTATTTGTTACTAACCATGATATGAAAGACCATTTAATCATTAGTCATAACTTTAATTACACTAAAGCAAATAATCTCTACATCTGGCTATTGTATTATTATCATACATTAGACTTTCAGACATCAAATTGCAAGACTTGCGAGAACATTTTTGAAGAAAATAAGTCCTTCAACATCATGGTACATTTTATCAAAGCTCATCAAATCGATATACCTTTACATCTCAGACCAACGTAAGAGAAACGATGATAAATTAAATATTAATATTTTATCTATTTTGAATTATTTATAGTTTCATAAATAAATAAATTTAATAAATATAAATAATTTGTGTGTACGATGAGTAGAATTGTGTATGATTAAAATGATAAAATTCAAATATTTAGCATGTGTTTATCACAAATATTATAAATATTCGAGTCAACTCTTAATTTAACTAATATTATATCAAAATACGAAAATACAAATTTACCATCTATTGTATTTAATATTTCTGTAATCGGTAATTTGTAACAATTTGATTAAATATGAATTGTGAATAAATATGAAAATTAAATAATCGGGCAAGAATTTTTGTATTTGAATAGTAATTGTATGTCAAATATATGAGAATTTCGAATTCAAGTTTTCAGCGGGAGATGTTTGGATAATAAGTGTGTTTTATTACTAATAACAGTCTGTACTTAATAATTATATATTGTGCACATGATTCAAGCAAGATTTTGTAATATTGATTAATTCAATAATTTTACAATTTTTACTCCTTATTCTATGCAGATTACTGAGTAGTTCACGCAGTCTTTCAAATTCTGATAATAATGAAGATACTGCTACATCAAGCTATCAGCAGCCAACCAGCAATTCTGACCAGAATTTCAACTCTGATAATGTTAATGATCCGAACAATCTATCTTTGAATATCAGACCAAAGAGAGAAAGAAAACGGCGAAAAATTCAGTATTACTATTTTATCTCTTTTCAATCATTTACATATACTTTTGTGTACATATAGATAGATATTACAATGAGTAGAATTATGTACAATGAATAAAATTATAAAATTTAGATATTTAGTATGTATGTACCACAAATATTATAAATATTCGAATCAACGTAACTTAGCTAATATTATATCAAAATACGTTATTATAAATTTGCCATCTGTTGTATTTGATACTTTTGTAATCGGTAATTTTTGTGACAACTTGAATAAGTATAATTGGTTAATTAGTATGAAAATTAAATAATCGGGCAAGAATTTTTGTATTTGAATAGTATTTGTATGTCGAATGTATGAGAATATTGAATTCAAATTTTCAGAGACGTTTGGATAATGAAAGTGTTTTATTAATAATAACTGGTTTAATTAATATTTATATATTGTGCACATGATTCCAGCAAGATTTCATAATGTTGATTAATTTAGCATTTTCTACATTTTATTCTATGCAGATCACCGAGTTCACGAAGTTTTTTAAATTTTGATAATGATGAAGATACTGCTACATCAAGTTGCTATTAGCAGCCAACCTATAGTTTTGACTAAAATTCTGATTCTGATAATGTTAATGATCCGATTGATCTATTTTTGGAAATCAGACCAACGAGGTAAAGAAAACGGCGTTAATTTTAGCATTAGTATTATATATATTTACAACAATTTATATATTTTTTGTGTATATATAAATATCTCTCTCTCTCTCTCTCTCTCTCTCTCTCTCTCTCTCTCTCTCTTTCTCTCTCTCTCTCACACACACACAAACACACACCAATTGAAAATTTAAACTTTAAAAAATATTAATAAAAAATAATATTAAATTAAATTAATATATACTACAAAAAAGAATAATATCCCTAAAAACTTACTTTTTTAAAAAAAAGTAAAAAAAGGCGCCAAGTACACGCGCCAGTTAAGAAAAACTGTTATATTTGTTTACAAAATTGTATTATTTTCACCTACAAAAATAATTATATCAAAGAAAATTGCGCCAATTAAAAATATAAACATTAAAAAATATTAATTAAAAAATAATATTAATTTAAATTAAAAATTAATATAAAAATTAGAAATTAGAACTTAATAAAAATTGAAAATTTTTATAAAAATTAAAAATTAATACAAATAAAAAAATCAAAAAATTTTCATTAAAAAACTTGGCGCTGCTAAATCTCAAAGTATATATTAACTCAACAAATAATATATTCAATTTAGATCTAAATTTATAAAACTACATTTAATTTAGTTACATCAATAACTGCGATGTAAATACATATTTAAGAATACGTTATTTGTAGCATAGTGTTTAGTTTAGCAGCGCCAAGTTTTTTAATTAAAATTTTTTTTTATTTGTATTAATTTTTAATTTTTGTAAAAATTTTTAATTTTTATTAATTTCTAGTTTCTAATTTTTCTATTAATATTTAATTTAAATTAATATTATTTTATAATTAATATTTTTTAATGTTTATACTTTTAATTGGCGCAATTTTCTTTGATATCATTATTTTTGTAGGTTAAAATAATACTATTTTGTAAACAAATATAACAGTTTTTTTTAACTGGCGCGTGTACTTGGCGCCTTCTTTTACTTTTTTTAAAAAAAGTAAGTGTTTAGGGATAAAAATTTACCGCTCTTCTTTATCTTATTTTTTGTATAAATGCTCCCAGCCAAATCTTAGTTGTTACTACTTTCCTACTCTAGGTTTCTGTATTGTATTCAGATAATGTTATTCTTGTTCTCAGAATTTTCTTATACGTTGTTTGCATGTGATGGAATTTTGTGTGTAAATGAGAAACTTTAATATTTGTGAGGTGAAAATATATGTGGCGCAAATTAACATTGGAAACACTATTGAATTGTAAAATTAATATATAAATTAATATATGTATCTTAATTCCTTTCGTTTTTTCAGCACAATTTTGTTCGTTTTTTGTGCCAGGTATTAAAAAACTATTTACAAATTCTTCCAACTTATTCAGTTTCATTATCTATAAACCTCATATTAGTTTCATCGTAATTATTAAAAAAAAATCTTAGATATGAAGAGACACGGTAGTGTCTCGCGCCAAGTACCGCGCACCAGTAGCATGGCACTCCGTGTATCTTTACGCGAGCCGGCCAGTTGAGAGTACTCGAGATTATCAGACCTCAATAACCGCTGAACGGATTGAGTTCTTACTAGGCTTAATCGATAGCTTGGGTTTAAATTATATAAGGAAAGTGTCTTTATTTTTGCTCTACATATTCTATAAGCAGAGGTATTACGACGCAAAGTCGAAATGTGGAAATTTTCATTTAAGAAACGTCACCGTGTT